>JARHVA010000886.1:2635000-3055000 GCA_037957365.1 Torreya grandis | reverse complement strand
CAAGATTCAAGATATAAATGATAATAAATTTTGGGAATTGTATCAAATTTTCATGGATCTATGTAATATAATTATGCACAAGGTTGGTGTTGTGTAATGTGTTTTTGAAAGTAATTGTTATGTAGGACTTTGTTTAACTTGATTACATAAGATTTCATGGAAACTACATATGATGGTTGTGGAAGGTTTACAACATGAATAAATAATGGTAGAGTTGTGTAGGATTCTTTATGAAGGTTTATTTAACTATATAAGGTTATGAACTAAAGTTAATTGGTTAAGTCACTATAAGGTTCTTCAAGCATTTATGAAACATGTGAATAAATGGAGATTAACTTAAGACATGAATTTAAACTTTTTGATTGTATCTATCATAATGAATAAGTGTGATCAACATATTGATGGTGATATGACATGGAGTTATTGAGGAGAGTCACACAATGATCACTTGGATCAATAGTTGGTGAATGAATATTTACCTAACATGTGGGAATTATAAATTGATGTGTTAGATATATCAACAATTCTTCTCATAAATATGATGATGATTCAGTGTTTTTGAATAATGTGAATAACTCATACATGGCCAAGTGTATAAAGTGGATGCAAGTATTTACATGAAATCTAAATACACATGATAAAGTGTGTGCATTGTAATATATATTAAAGTTGTGTATAAAGTAAACTAATCTTATGATTTGTTTTAATGTTGAAGAATGGTTCTATTTTATTCTATAATCAAGAAGTTTACTATGCTATTATTTTTAATCAAAATGGGTTTCCCAGGTGATGTATTTGTGTGTTTTTCATTATCCTTTTATGTTTAAGATTCACATATCATAACTCTTCTCCATACCATTTTATCTTACATAAGATTATATTACTTATTTTTTTATTCATGACCCTTAATAAGAATAAGAATAAAAATTTATATTGTACAATGTGTTAAAATTAAGAACTAATATGAATATAAAATGTAAAAATTGATTTGACACTTACACTTCATAATTATGGAAAATATGTAAAGGGTTAATATTATTATAATTTTACTATCTTATGTAGGTCTAAGACTAAATGTAGGTGGTATGAAAATGTTGGAAATAAGCCACACCTAGACCAATGATGCACTAGCCATAGAGGGGCTAGTATATCATTTGGTAGAGCACTCTAATAGTAAATATAAGGTCCTAGTTTCAAGTCCTAACTGGTACATATGAGTTGTAGCTAACATGTGGTATCAAATATAGGGTATGAGCCTTAAAAACCTATAGTGTGGCTTAAGGGGGGTTTTTGGAAATAATATGCACTCAGACCAATGATATGATGGCCATAGAGGGGCTAGTATCTTAGTTGGTAGAGCACTCCAACAAAAAATGGAAGGTCTTAGGTTTGAGTCCTATCTAGTCCATATGAGTTGTACTCAATGTAAATGTATAAAAATAGACTATGAGTTGTTCAAATGAAGAATTATATCTCTAGGTAAGCCTGGATAGGACCTTAAACCTTTGTTTGGTACCATCTAATGTTTGTGACTAAAATTTGATGGTTTCATCTATGCTTTGGTGCATCCCATTATTCCTAAGTTTATTCTATATATATGAGTGATATAAAGGGCTTATTGTGTGCTCAATAACTATAAATTTATCTCCTTATCTTGAAACACTAGGTCCACTTTTAACACTAAGTTTTTGGTCTAGAAAAAGGGAAATAAGGTGGGTTATTTTGACCCCAACAAGTCCATGATGAATGGATGAACACTTCCTACATATTAAATACTATAAAAAGGGAAGTAAAAACTATTTATTTCTCCCTATTATGTGAATATATGAAATAATGCTCCTTAAATGTATGAAACATATGTTCTAGCTTTTGATTCTTAGAAATTGATAAATTTAACTTGGCTTTGAAGTGCTTAAAACTTGTTTAAGTCCTAGTTCATGTGACTCATGGTTGAATTATAAAATAATAGGGTAGTCCATTTGAATATGAAATCATTTGAGTGTGATAATAAGTTCTTGTTAGATGGGTAATACCCTTATAAATATCATGTATTTATTTGAGACTCTTTGGGGACTTTATTACATCATCGACATGGGAAATTCATGAGCTGACCCATGGGAAGGATTTAAATTTGAAAATCAATATATAATTGGTGTATTATGAGTACATTAGACTTGGATGAGTATATAATTATATAACCCTATGAGTCTATTGGTTCTATCTAAAAATTAGGAAAAATATATGGAGAACTAGAGATAGTCTGACTATGATTTTGTAGATGATATTTTATGATTATATATCACCATAATATTATACACTTGGAAAAATTAGATCTTGATTGTTCCTCTTAGAAATTTACCTTTCCTTCTTCTGTAAGGCTTGCATATACTCTATCTTTATGTACCTTGGATTATACATTTAAGTATGAACAATCTTATGTTCAGGACCCAAGTCTTATATCTTACCTAGAATGCTTAAAATGTACTTATCTTCCATCTCTACAAGTTCTGAACCTATACATGATTTTATACTCCCTAGACATTAACATCTAGGATATAAATTAGTATTGAAATTACTATTTTATCCTAATTAAAGTGTCCAATGCCCTAAATCATGCAATTTGTAAATGAAGCATATCATAATGGTCACCCTAGGTGATTTAATGTGAGTTATTAATCTAAAGGGATTGATGTAAATACAAGATAAAACCTTATTCTTTCCTCACCTATGACACCTAAAAAAAATACCAAACAACATTTAAAGAATATTAAATTGAACAAATATTTCCTTGTTATTCTTATTTCTATACTAATCATAGGTATTACACATCTACAGGTATAAATTACTAAAAGAGTATCCCAAGAGACCAATTTTCCAAGTTAAAAGCTAGGTCACTATTGTACTTATTTTGCACACATTATATTATTCATACACAAGCCAATGCATAGGTAAATTAGTATGAGGCCCTCTTTAGAGTATTGGCTATGTAGGTGGTTCCCTTTGATAGTGGGGTATTTGGAGTCATCTCAACACCATGTGCCCACTAACCCATTTTCCCCAAGGTCATTATGAAGATGGAAAGCTAGGGTAATACCATTTCACAAGGAGTGATTATCCATGACCTATATTTGAATTCACCATAGTGAAGGAAAATCAAAACCTAAAAAAATATAGGTGGTTACATCCTATTCCAATAGATATTCTATACAAGTAACTAGCATCTAACCCAAACAATAACATTAATGCTTGGAGAGCCAAAAGCATCAGAGCTAGAATCTAATGACTATTCCAGAATATCCTTCCCACCTACTTTATGACTCTTCCAAATCTAAAACTACATTATCATAAAAATAATTTAAGTACACCACTTCTTTATCTTTCTATATATAACATAGTTTTAAATTCCATATCTCAACATAATAAATTTAGTGTATGCTTAAATCTAAGTTTAAAAAATAATTGGCCTGCTATAGATCTAATTATCACCCTTGTGCCATTTCATATATATATATATACCCATTTAATATTAATCTAATGCCAAACAACTTTAGACTTTCCATTTTATGGTTAAACATTTAGTGAACCTGATCTTTGAACATCAAACCCTAGGTCACTTAGGGTTTTCTTATTGTTTTTAATTTGTTGATCCCTAAATTACTATACATTTTTAAATCATGTTTTCCATGGATAGTTATATTAATAATTTCATGTTCCAATACCTTATAGTGGTTCATAATTATTTTATTCCATTCCTAATTAACTCATTACTATCTATAAGGGAATCAAACCTTGCATTCCTATAGGTTCCTCCTTTTTTAATGTTTATAATAAGAGGGTTTTAAATAGAAATCAACACTTGATCTCTCTTCAAAATTATTTTTTTAAAAGTTTACAATGCCATATAACCAAAATCTAAGGGATATGACATTATTGACAAATTGAGCAATATGCATGCAAAAAATTCAATCCTTGAGATCTTTAAATAATCTAATGTCTATAAGGATATCATTTACGAGGCATTAGGTGAAACACAAGTTATAAAGGATATTTAGTTTTCTTATTTTTTGGATATCATGAAATATCTCAAGAACTATAAAAATCTCATTACGTTTGATATGAAATTGTTGATAAATTGAGCACTATGCATGCAAAAACTTCAATCCTTGAGTTCTTAAGGAAATATAATGTCTATAAGGATATAACTTATGAGGAATTGGGTGAAACACAAGTTCTAAGGTATATTTAACCTAATTATTTTTTGGATATCATGAAATATCATAAGAATTATAAAAATCTCATTACCTTTGATCCAACAAATTTGCCTTCCAAATATATTATTGACCAAAATTTTCCTTTATTCATACAAGTAACCACACAAAGTAAATGTATCAAAATATTGATCATTGATAATGGATCAAACCTAAAAATTTGTAGCATACAATTCCTAACCACCATGGGTGTTAACCCAAATCTTTTTCAAAAAATAGTTATGCAAATAAAAAGGTTTGACAATTCATAAAGCCCTCTAGTTGGTAAAATTAAAATGAATATTACCATGGGTCCTTGTACATTTTACATGTTGTGCCAAAATATGCCAAATGATTTGAACTATAACATTCTACTGGGACAGTCTTAGATCCATAACATGTATGCAGTTCCCTCTATATTACATGCATGCTTATAATTTTTTCATCAAATAATCCTTTACACATGTCCAACATATCTTAATCCCTTCCAAAACTATGAAATGGTATAAAAAATATATAATACTAAATCAAAATACTTAAAATAAGAGTCCAAAAGTGACATACTAGTATATGAACCTAATCAGACTATGCTATCCAAGGTACCAAAAAGATAATTTACAAGTGTACCTAAATCCATGGATTCATTACTCCTACTATCAATAGAGCATGAGATTATATATCTACCTCATACTATAGAGTTTGATATGAGTTGAAATCTATCCAAAGTATATGATATGAATATGTATTGTCACTATCATTAGGGACCTGAGCATTCTATTTACCATTGCTTTACCTTGAAGCATAAGATCCAAGATCTTATGGATGCCAAAAGCGTACATTTGAGGATCTTCCATAGGAACTAGCTTAATATAAATTCAAAAATCATCCACACCCATAACATTTAACAATTACATTATACATGGGTGGTGCTTATTTTTGGCATAATTATATTGATCCTACATAAACAAAAACCACTTTCAATATAAAACATTTTTTAGTAACTTGGTTTTGGACTAAAATACTTAAAAAACAAGGTCACTTGGAAAGACTCCTTGGGAAACATACTAATACCAATTTCTTGTGGTGATAAAGTAATTCAAACATGGGTTTGGGTTATGCCTACCACATATCCATATGCACTTAAACTAGGAACTCTTTGGTTATACCAAATGAAAGCAAACATTAATCCAAATCAGAAGGTATTTCCTTTGCTCATGAAGGTAAATTAATACATATTTCAAATGATAGTATTACTTTTACTACACATGAAAAACATGTGGAGGAACATGGTATGTACCTTTTCAACCTATCCAATCATGATGCAAATAATGTAAAAGATCTAACTTAAAATTTTAAGGTTCATAATGGGGAGATATCTATGACCATCCATTGGATGGAATAATAGGATGATCTTTCCTCTGTAAAAACTTCAAAAATAACAAAAAAAGCAATAAAATATCCAAAAACCCAAATATACTTTCAACACTTATATGTTCTATTATATCCTTGGCATCCATGTGTTAGTTCCATGTTGATGGATGACATACTCAGTTATTCCTACATACACATGTGTCACACTTTTTCTTGAGTGTGATATAGGCATACATAGATACATGATATATTCCTATTTTGAATGTTGGTATCTCTGTCTAATCATGTCATATAGACATTAGGGTCATATATTTATTTGATCTTGATAAACACATGTTATATGATTTGATGATCACTCTACATTATCATGTTTGAGATTGTATATGTACTTACATATGCCTACTATCCATGAATATATATTAGACAAGGTACTTGATATGATATACAATTAACATATTTTCCTAACACATTTAATCCATAGAATATTATGACATGTTTATGATGGTTTCTTATACTTCACTTTATGCTCTTCCTTGAGTGTATTGACTTGATATTATAATCCTTGTTTGAGAATTTTAATATGATCCTTTGCTTACATCCCTTGTGCTTATGTATGATTTCATTGACATTTTCATATGTCATTATTTTTTGTATGGACATTTGAATATGTCATTATTGATTTTATGGGCATTTTGACCAAGTCACGTCCCTTTGATTGCGTGGCATTTGAACATACCCCTTGTTTGTGGTCTCCTTAGACCATTGCCTTTGACTTGATTTTGAGTGATCTTATGTGTGTGATTTTTTTCTTTTTGAGTTTGTACTATTAATATCTATACATTTCCATTATCTTTATTATGCATTTTAGGTGTACATGTGATCACATTGGTATATGTGTTTCAATGAGACATTTACCTAGACATGTTCCTACTATATGTTACATGGTTACATTCATAGATTAAATTGTTGTCTTATCTTTTTAAATTGAGGTAACTACCAATTCCTATATATAACTCACCTCAAAGGGGGTAATATTATTGGGGTCATGTCATAGAGTCATGTTCTCTACACTTGGCATAATTTTTAGATTTAGAAGGGGCATGATTTGGAAACATGTTCTCTACACCCATTCAATATATGGTACTTATATCAATTTTTGGATTCAGTAAGGGCATGTCATATGGGCATGGATTTCACACATAATTTTTATATTTAGTGGGGGCATGTTTTGGAAGCATGTTCTCCACACTCATTTAATATATGCTACTTATATCAGTTCATAGATTCATTAGGGGCATGCATTAGAAGCATGTTCTCCACACCTATTCAGCATTCAAAATTTCTAGTTTATAGTAGGGGCATGTTTTGTAAACATGTCATCCACATTGATACTTATATAAATTTTTAAATTTATCCATATATAGTGGGGACCTGCTTTGGAAGCATGTCCTCCATACTTACATAGTTATTTGAATTAGCCAAAACACATAGTTATATGATTCAGATTCATAGTTGTGGTAGAATTATATACATTGGTACTATTGTCATATATATTTTCAATATGAGACATATTTAATGTGAATATGATATGCAACATGTTCATAATATTTCAAAATATAAATTAGTTTTAGATTCTAAAATTCTTTAATGGATTGTTACCACATCACATACTTTTTTGTACTTTATAGAGCCAATCTAATATAGTAGTTGGTTCACTTTTGGTATAATTGAGGTGATAAAATTACTCAATCTTGCCAAGTTTTTAGGTTAAACTTGTTCATCTAGCCTTATTAAGCTATAAGTATCATTGGGTTGCATAGTTTGAGCTAATCTCAACTCCTAGGTGTCGATTTTATTTTACTTCAAAGTTGGAGGCATGTTCCTTCTAATCTCTCTCTATCTCCTTGGATATATTCACTTAAAAAATTTATCTATATTTTTCATAATCTCAATTCCATATACTTACAATGATACATATTTTTCAAAATAACTTGATAATAGGTAAGGCAGTTACATTGACACATATGTGCACTCCTAAACCTTGTTATTTCAATTTCAATCTATTTTCAATAATTTTAACCCAAATTATATTCACTAATTTTATATTGTAACATGTTCTTGGTTACAGGCCAGTCACCAAAAATGTACTCAAGTTGGGACCATGTAAAGACAAGGTGTGCATACACACCCAAGTACACATTTATTTCCCTTAAACTAGAAATTTCATTACTAGATTAAAGGAGGGAATGTAGATGATATTTTATGATTATATATCTCTTTAGTATTTTATACTCAAAAAACTTAGACCTTGATTGTTCCTCTCAATTATTTACCTTTCTCACTTATTCAACATACACATCTGCTTTATTTTTATGCCCTTTGGCTATATATCTTAGTATAACTAGTCTTATGTTGATGACCTAGGTCTTCTATCTTTCTTATAATTCTTAAATTATAATTATCTTCTATTTATTCAAGTTCCAAACTTGTACCTAATTTTACACTCCCTATACACTAATGCCTAGGACATATAGTAGCATCGATATTACTTTCACATATTGATGCAAGTGTATAGTGTCATAAAGTCATCTAATTTTTAAATGACACATATTATAATGGTCAACCTAAGTGATTTAATGTGAGTTATTAATCCAAATGGATTGATATAAATACAAGTTTAAACCTCATTTATTCCTCACCTATGACACCTAGAAAAAATAACAAAGAGAATTTAATTGAACAAAGCTTCCCTATTTATTCCTATTTCAATATTAATCATAGATACTACACATATATAGGTCTAAATTACTAAAGAAGTAACCTAAGAGATTAATTTGCTAAGTTACAAGTTAGGTCACTATTATACTTACTTTGCACATATTATATGATTCACACACAAACCAACACATAGGTGAGAACTACATTTTTTTTAGGCCCTCTTCAGAGTATTGGTTATGTATGTAGTTCCCTATGGCAATGGGGTCTTTAGGGTCAACTTAACACTATGTGCCCACTAACCCATTTCCCCTAAGTTCATTATGAATATGGAAAGCTAGGGTTTTTCCATTTTAAAATGATTGATGATCCATGACCAAGATCCAAATGCACCAAATCAAAGGAAAATCAAAACCTAGAAGCATCCAAGTGGTTAAATCCTATTCCATAGATATTTCATAAATTACACCAGCATCAAACCTAAATAGTAGCATCGACACAACCATCCTAGACTGACATTATCATCTAGAGAGCTAGGGCATCCGAGTTAGAATTTGATGATTGTTATAGAATATTTTTTTTTCCTAATTTATGCCTATTATAGATATAGAACCAAATTATAATAAAAAAGCTAAGTACATCACTTCTTTGTCATTTATAATAGAATATTTTTACTTTCCATATTTATATTATCTCATCATAATAAATTTAATGTATGTTTATATCTGGGTTTAGCACTAATTGGTCTGCTATAGATCTTATTATCACACTTGTGCCATTTCATTTATATATACCCCCTTAATATTAATATAAGACAAACCAACTTTAGACTTACCATTTTAAGGTTAAATAGTTTTTTATTAGATAGAAATAGGCTATGGAATTCATGGAGGTGACTACTATAAAATTTTGAAGGTTGGACCCATGGAAAGCATGTAAGTGCAAGAGAAGGTTGAATAATAGTCATATGTATACATGTAAGTCATACAAGGTGAAGGTAGGTCAAAATTAACATTGAAAAGTATATGATACAAGATTTTAGTATTTACTAATTCCCTCCTTTTATCATAGCATTAAAATTAAGTATAATGCTAGAGTATAAGTAAAATAGATATACCTATATGTGTATAACATAATTTTCTTTTAGAGAAGGCTTCAAATATGCAGCTTGCTCCATGAAAATTACAATGAAAATGTAAAAATCAATGTCCATGTGTGAAACTTAAAATCTAAACTATAATTTAAAATTTCCAAACTTAAAGAACAATGAATCAATACAATTTTAAGTGGGTGAACCATGTTTCCCTATATCATGATATTGGATATGATTTTTCCTTATTGAAACATTATATAATTGTGCTTTTTTTAAAAATTAACTTGAATAATTTTAGTAAAATCCCAATTTTAAACTAAGGAAAATCTATGGATTAGGAAGGTAAATACACCAACCCTCATTTTAAATGTAGTGCCTTATCTATTGAGCATCAGAGAATCCTCAATCGCACTAACCCATGCAAATAATATTGTTCCACAAGATGCTAAAGTGGGAGCCTAATATGGGCTCACTTTGAGTAATTCCAAATCCATTAAGCATCGTTAAACTTCAATTATATTACCAAAATATAAATGAATTAACCATTGTAAACAAACTTGTAGATTCAAGGGTGTTCACTTCTATGTACCATTGAATATGTTTGAAATAGAAAATGAAATAGTGTGTATGTCCATGAACAATGTTCATACCCCATAATTGGTGCCATCATGATAAATATAATAATGTGCATGTATGAACAAGCTTCATGCCCCATAATTTAAACCAATCAATGATAACATGATATAGAATCCTATGCTACTCTATCAAAAACTTGAAACCTATCATTCACATTCCTATAAATGTGTGCACATATAAATGACATATGCCCCAAATCCATCTTAATCTATTAATAACTATAAAAAAAAATTTAACTTGTGTTCTTATAAATTAAATGGATGTGTATGAAATATGCCTCCAAATGTGAATGAGTTTGTAAATATCTGTTGAAATATGATATTTGAACCTCTCTAAAGTTTTAGAATCTTGTAAAATGTGCCAAAAACTAAATTTTATACTCATGAAGGCTTAAGTCTCTATGACATTCCCACCAATATTCCCCCCTTTTGAGGTGAGGGATGTAGCCTATGAGTCACTCATCTTAATATAAAAGATTCAACTATATCATGTTATGTAAAATATATAATCATGTCAACATGTGGAGAATATGTCATCATAGTAATGAATATGTCACCAAAACATGTAATACAAGGAATAAAATTTCATGTTAAGATAGATATAACAATTAGGAACATAGTAGTAACAATGACTAACACAAGCACTAAATAATATTGCATAGTAAAGGTGCATGATGTTAATCATGAGACCACACAAATGAGGAGGTGTGATATATAGATCATAACACCCAAAAACTCAACAAGCTCAACAAAAATTCTACATTAATTAAATTATAAGCATACAATTTCATTTCCATGACAATAATAATATAATCACACATAATATTAGTTAGTGTTACTCATAATTCTACAGGCCAAATCAAATAGAGAATAAAATGTTGCATACATAAGGCCAATGGTTGTAAATAAGGAAAAATAAAATTTCACACACATAAGTCCAAGGGCATAAATAATGGACAATATATGTCTTACATATAAAGCTAAGGGTCACAAAAAGTGGGAAAAAATTGTCATGTACAAGGCCAAGGGACACCAATAATGGATAATAAATGTTACATATATAATTTCAATGGCCAAAAACAAGGGATAATAAAATTTTGCACACACAAGGCCAAGGGTCATAAATAACGGAAAATAAATGTTTCACATATAATGTAAAGAGACAAAATAATAATAAATGATTAACATATTATGAAGATAAAACAAAATCAATAAATCATATAAAAAGTAATATAGTCTACACCATCTAAGTATATCAATATCAAAACATAGTAAAGTAACATATCCATGAAATATAACACTATAGAGAGTATGAGTAATAACAAGACATGTGTAAGAAAGAAATGGAGCTCAACATGGTGAACATAAAAGGTCATAGATGATATAACTTATATCAATGTAACTGATGTAATAATATGCCCTAAGCATTGGCATGGTCTTTGTGTCTAGAAATGTCTTTCATCTATGCATTTATGTATCATGGAAACCTATATGTCATGCTTCTCACTCATTTATACCATGAAATACATGTGCGTATAAAAAAGGATATGTAATCTACTAAACATGTGATTAAAAACATATGTGAATAATGTAAACTAGTAAAGATGTCATATTTAGCTCTTGATTTTTTGTTAATTTTAAAATATTTGGATCAAATTATTATAAGTCATCCCAATCATGATATGGTTTTATCTCCCTTGGTCTATCCTTAAGGTTATGTAAATTCATTTTTTTATTCCATTGTTTTTTATTATTCATGTTTTGTTGTTGAAATTGACCTTAAATATTTTTATTTTTAACTATCACCATCATCATCATGTTGAATCCTAATTGTATTTCCTTCATGTTAAAATTTAATGTACTAATTTTACTTATCCACCATGCCTTGCATGAAGTATAACCATTCTTGACATAATTTAAGCTTCAATTGGGTGGTAGAGGGTGTCACCCATATGCATATATCATTGACATTTGACCTAAAATAAATTAGAAGAGTAATATGTTTAAGGAATTTATCATGATATGTATTAAATTATAATTTATTAATTTCATGTCCCAATTTTCATAATAGTTCAACACTACACACATTTTTGAGTTTGAATTCATCAATATGAATCTATCTCTTAAGTACCTTCTATATATTATGTAATAGTCAAAACATCTTTATGTGGATGTTTATGGACTTTTCATGTTATATTTTAGTGTTGGTTTCTATTATAATTGAGTGGTGAGTGTTATTTTTTTGATGACCTTAATGATCCCGTCATTCTTTTACTTTTGAATTTTTTGTTGCAATGTTATACAATAGTATGTTCTATGCCAATGATTTTATGGTAATCACAATATATATTTTAATCTTGATGTGACAAATGTCTCATAGCTATATGGATGGTAATAGATCATGGTATCAAGTTATTATATAGTAAAATTTCTAACGTGATGCTTGGTTTGATTTGAATACTTACTACTTTTAATGTTGTGGTAGGGGTTGTCTTCAAAAACTCCACATTGTTCACTTTATTTTTCTCAAAACCTTTGTTATAATGAAAAATGTATAATTGTTTTTATTCCCAAGTCATTATTTATCTTAAAAAATTTTACCTTGATGGTGCCTTTAACATGTGAGAGTCATGGTTTGAAGTAACATTACAACAACTCTTTGTATCCAAACTATGTTGATTATCTAAAATTAGTGTCTTTCTTTTACCCCATATAGATTGTGCTTGAGTAAAAACCTTCAAATCATCCATATTTTGTAATTGAATTATACTGATGCTCACCTACACTAATAGGTGTAAACATATTATGAGACAAGTAATCATCTAAATAAATTAGACCGAAGTTTATCTTACACAAATGATCATCTATGTTGTATTTAATATCATTATCATTGTCATCACTATAATATGTGACTATGCCCTCTAGATTTATTTAATTATCCACCAAGAGAAGTTCTAAAATTGTATCATTTTGTTATGTACTAGCTTGTGGTGATTTATTTGATTCTTACTTAATGACTATGACTAGTACCTTTTCATTTACTTTACTTGATTCCCAAACCTCATATGTATGGAGTTTATCTAGTGGGATAGAATATTATGGAGGCACTATTTAAAAATGCATAAATTATGACTATGAATTACCCCCATTATTTAATTGTGTAATTTTTAAGTATTTTAATAAATCATCATCTATGGTAAATGTATATAAATAGCCATCATGCATGAAATTCACACATCTATGTAATGTAGATGGTACTACTTCCGTGACGTGTATCCAAAGTCACCCTAAAATTAAATTATAATGTAGATGATTAGGCTTGAACTAAAATATATTAGACACTATCATGGTTTCTAGTTTCACATCAAATGATATTGACATAAGTACATGGTGTGGAATATTATCAAATCCTCTTATGTTTTGAATATATTTATGGGTATTATCCATATCAATACCCTTTTTTGTAATAAAGTTATATTATAGATATTCATTCCTAATCCATTATATATCAACACACATTTTAATGTTTTTCTTTTAATTTGGTATTGAATGAACAATTAGATATTTTTATTTATTATGTGTTTAGTAGGTAATATTCATTTTTTAAATAAATGACTTTTTTGATATCCTTTAATATATTCATAATAGAGATAGGAGAGTTTTTTGGTGTTTTGGAGTTCTTTAGTTGGTTTAGATTTGGTCCAAAGTGTCTTGTTATAAAGAGTGGTCCTAATGGGGTCCCTTCCTGATCCCCATCTCAACAATATAGTCTCATTTGTTGATTTAATGAAAGAACAACCCTATATATGATGGGAATAACCTCAAAACTCCATAGCTAAAAATATTTTCATCACTGCTAGAAAAAATACTTAAGCTCAAAGGTTAATAATTACTTTACCTAGGTAGAGTGAAGTCTAAGGATCATTATTGACCAAAATATTATATAATAATTATTCCTATACAAATCAACTCATGATTTAATATATAAATTTGTGGGCTTTTACCCTACTATAAATTTATTGCATTCATGGATTTGATAGAACTAGGATCATCATAGTGAGTACTCACTATGATTTATTAGAAAATGATATTTATAGTTAATTTATCATATTGTTGATAGAAACATGGCTTATGAATCTAAGAGGAGGCATCATAGTCTGGACGGAATTTTTGCTCAACCCTAGAAAGTGGGGTTTGATCCCCATACTAAATTGATTGTTATACTAGTGTAGATTCCTATGTATGCTCTACTGATGGAGTTCTTGAGTAGGATGGTTTTAGAATCCATTGGTCAAACCTTGGGAAAATATCTTGGTTTATTTAGAGACACAATGGAATTAAATGCAACATTATATGAAAGAATATACATGGAAATGGATTTTACCCAGGTTTTACTAGTAGAGATAGAATTTGAACTCATTGGACTTACCTAGATTCAATAAATATACTATGAGGTGGTACCATTTCAATTTAAAATATACCATAATCATGGATATATGGACCAAGATTTTCCTAATAACTTGAACACATAAATAGAGGGTCTACTTTAATATCCCACTCCTCATGATGAGAGTAATAAAACAAACAAGAAAGAAATCCCAAACAATTCTCATAATGAAGAAACTCAACAAGATGTTTTTATAAAACCCAAAATAAGGAGACAAAATTAAAAAAAAATCAAATATAAAACCCATCTTAAATCCTCTAATAGGTATGAATTTTTTAAGACACTTTTTGATCACGAGGATTATTGATCAAGAGGAATGTCATGGAAAATGTGAATGAAAATAATGAAAATAGTGTTAGTAATACCCAAATCTCTCTTTAAACTTCTCTTACCCCTGAGAAAAATTTAGGGTGAGGTGAAAACCCTAATTCATATATGTTAAGGTCCATGGTAGTGAAAAAATAGGACCAACAAAGTCCAAAGGATTTAATTATGGGGTTAGTAGAAAAGAGTAGGGATAAGCCAAATCTAGGCATAAGTCAGGTCAAAAAAATATCAAAGATAAATAGATCATAAGGAGTGGGTATAAAATTCAATAAGAAATTACTAGATATACATGGTGATAAAATGATTAATGAGGGATTAGTGAAGTCATTATATTCTTACCTTTCTCAAGGTAATAAATGCTAACACAATCCTAGAATATTACAAGTTTAAAAATTAGAACCCATCAATTTGTTATTATAAGATTTTTAGAAAATATTAAAATAGATTTTTTTCTTATTCAAGAGACTAAAATTACATTTGATCTTATGTGAAAAATAGTCAGTCTTAGAGGGGTGTCAGGCATATGGAAGTCATTACCCAAGGGGCTTAAGGGGGGATTATTACTTGTTGTAACTCCTTAGAATGGATAGCAATTGAAAAAATTTCTTAGAGGGGTGATCTTACATCACTATATAAACATAATGGAATAGTATAGTATATCATAATCATAAAAGTCTATAGGAATCAAAACCTGGATGGCCAAATGCAACAGTGGAAAGCAGTGCAAGACATACAAAGTTCTAAGGAGTAGTTTGATTGGATTATTTTAGGTGACTTAAATGCAAAATTATCTTCCAAGGACCAAGAATGAGGCACTCCCTTTTTGTATCTAGGGGACTATTTCATGATTTCCTAATTTAATTCTCTACATGTAGTTGACATTATATGTTCCAGTAACAACTACACCTAGACCAATAAAAAGAAAGATCCTTTTAATAGGAAGGTGAAACTAGTTGCTTTTTGGTATGAGAGGTGACATTTATAAAATATGCCCTCAACTTATAAATTGTATAATTTCCCCCTTTATACCACTCTCATATCATTTTATAATGAGGAACAAGGACAAGACACTTCCAAAGGTCTTCTAAATTTGAAAACTTTTGGTTGAAAAAAGAGGAAATCCAAACCAAAATTCTAAATGGTGGGAAGAGGTCCATCCATATTATGGGATAACCATGTTCTCTATTCAAAAGCAACTCCATTTTTTTAAGGCCTGATGGAAATGATGGAGGAGAGATAATAAGTCATACTTTCAAGCTCAAAGAACCCCTTTGGTTGTTAGATGGGATGAGGTGCAAAATATTTTTAGGGAAAGGACTATAATAGCTTAAGGCAAGGAAGAGGATGATGAACTACATAAATTATTTGAATATATTAACAACCAAGAGGATATCTAATAGAAGTAGAGAGAGAAAAACAAATGGATTTTAGAAGGTTATATGAACACAAAAAAATGCCCAGGCTACTTGCACTAGGAGACAAATAAATAGAATGGAAATTATTATAGATGAAAATGGACAATCCTTTTATACTATTTATGATATGCAAATCCATTCTATTAATTATTTTTCTACCCTTTTCAATAAGAGTATGAGAAATGAGGAAGTAAATTATAGATAATTTCTTGTGGTCATCCCCTCTTTGGTCTCTAATATATAAAATAAAACTCTCTATAAACCCATTGATGGAGAGGAAGTGTGGAAAGCTATATTTGGAATCAGAATTGGAAAAAAACTAGGTCCATATGGCTTCCCAATTGATTTTTTAGACCTTTTAGGAAAACCTAAAGGAAGACATATTGGTTGTTGTAGAGGAGTATAGAGATAGTAAAATAATGTTCAAAGATTTGAACCATACCTTATTACCTTAATTATAAAAGAGGAGGAGGGGGTATTTATATCATATTTTAGGCCTATTTCCATTTACAATGTTATTTATAAAATTATGGCATCATTCATGGTCAAACAGATGAAACCTCTTTTACATAATATTATCTCTCTTAAACAAGAGGGATTTTTTGAGGATCAACAAATCTTGGATGGGTTATCTTAAACTATAATGAAATCCATTCAAATCAAACTTTTGTAAATAGGGGTATGCTTATAAAAATTGGAAATTAGGGTATGACAAGGTTGGTTTATGTTTCTTATCAAAGTGATGGTTGTTTTTCTCTTGTCTCAAGATTGGGTAGAATGGATCATGAGTTGTATATCTTATCTATATTTCTTAGTGTTAATTAATGACCTTACCTCTCAACCTTTTAGAACCACTCATGTTAGTCATCAAGGATATCCATGCTCCCATCACCTCTTTTTCATTTTTTTAGAAGGTTTGGGGAGACTCATCTCAAGGAAAAGATAACAAGGTTTGTTATTAAGTATCAAGGTGGGTGAGGAAGTATTAACTCATTAACAATTTTTGGATGACATAATAATGATGGGAGTATCCAACTTTAGGGAAGATATAATGATCAAGGATACCCTAAATGCATTTGTTTGTCTTGGTATTTATCTACATTTTAAAAATTTGAAAATTGATACATGGAACAATATTCTTGACTAGATAAGAGAACATATTAGCCATTGGACCCATAAATGGTAAAGATTTGGGGGAAAATTAAAATTTATATAGTCTATCATTTAGACCATGCCAATATACAATTTCTCCATCCTAGCTACCCTGATCACCATATGGAAGGAGCTAGACAATATGGCTAGAAAATTCCTATGGGGAGGAGAAAAAGATGGGAGGAAGTAGACCTTAGTTGGTTGGGAGAAATTAACCCAAACCAAGGTGAAAAAAATTGTGGGACTGAGAAGATCCAAGTTAAATAATAAAATGTTGGCTATATCTCTCTACTAGAGATGGATCTCTTAACCAACATCTCTATTCAGTCGAGTCCTTACTAGTGAATACCTTGAGCTGAGTCACTTTTATCTAGAAGGAAATGGATCTTTAGCTTGGAAGGCTTTATAATTAGGATCTAAAGTAGTGAAATATGGTTTATTATATAAATTTGAAACTAGGTATAAGGCTAGATTTTAGATTGATTCTTAGGACTAAAATCCTCCTCTAGTTTATAAATTTATTGAACTACAGTCCATAAAAATAGCCATGGAAATTAGGGGTTAGATCAAGATTGAGAATTATCTTTTCACCATCAAATTGATGGCCTATAAGTTTAAGTAACTTAAGAATTTAGATGAGTTTCAATCCCAATCCCTCTAGAGTGGATACTAATTTTGACTAAAATCCTAGTGGAATTATTCCTCACTAATGGAAATGAGGAATACAAACTTGATTGGGGCCATGGGAGCTTTGGTATCTATACTATAAAGTATGGATATGATAAGCTCATTTTTGACCCTCCTCCTCCTGCATTTCTAATGGATGATTGGAGAAATATTTGATAGTCTAAGAGAAATTCAAAAGTAAACTTTTTTACTTGGAAATTCATGCACAATGTAATTATCACCTGTGATAACCTTCAATGTAGAGGATTCATTAGCCCTTCTTAATGTATCATATGCTACATGAGAGAGGAAATTATCAACCATTTTATGTTTTATTGCTCCTTCACTAGATGGATATGGGAGAGATGGTTTTCATATCACCAAATTAGAGTTAATTATGATTTTAACTAGATAAATATTTGGGAAATATGGAAGAGAGGCAAACTCAACTCTAATTCTCTTCACATTGGATGGAAGGTGGTAGGTGTGGCTAGAGATAAATGGCATAATTTTTAGAGATGTATTTTCTTTTATGGATGGCATTTGGTAGGTCATTTAGAGCAAGGTTGTGGAAACTATTACAGTGTATAATAAAGTAGGTTTCTAATCTGACTTAAGGAAAATGGATAAGGATACTAAATGCTAAAGGGGAAGTATAAGGCATGCTAGAAACCACCTCTAAAAGGATGGATTAAAATTAATGCCAATGGTGCCTCAAAGGATAACCTATGCAGAGTTAGAATTAGTGTTGTGTGTAGAAATCATGAAGGCATTATCCTATATTGGGAATTATAAGGTTTAAGTAGGGCCACCAATAATGAATTTGAATCTTGAACTATAGTATCTACCTTGATTTAGACTATAAAACACGTATACTAGAAGATAATTATTGAATTAAAATCTCAAATATTAATTGGAGCTATAGATTGCATGAGGAACTTCACTTTGGAGACATGGAGGTCAAAAGTATTTATGACCTAAATTAATAAATTATGGAAGTAAATGGATGATATGATCCCAACATATATTGGTAAATCCTTAAATCATGTGGATGATTATCTAGCTAAGACCAGCTCTAAAAGACACTTTGGGGTTTGGTGGTGTAGTGGCATGATGAATTATAAAGATAGGATAAAACAAGTTGGAGATAAGGTTCTCTAGGCTGCGTATATGGACACCAATAGTAGAAACATGAGTTAGGGTCTTTGATTTTTATACAAATTCCCTTGTTCTACTATTATTTTGTGCCCATATAAACTTTGGTTGGGAGTTTTTTCTCCCATCTTGTAATCTTATTCTATTAATATATTTTTCAAAAAAATCCAAAAAAATATATTCAAAATATAATAAAATCATGTAGGTTTTATATAATTTTGGAGATTTTTCTCACACAATGTCTTATATAAGATGTCTTTGTAGATATTTTATCTCTTTAGAGGCTAGAGGATATCAATATTATTATGGGTATTTTTTTATTGATCAATGATATCATACCATTTTGTTTGATTGGTTGTCTTCATGGGAGGTGGATGAGGTTAAGGAAGAAGATGTTGACTACTTCCATGCATGATGGGGCACCCTAACTCTTCTAGTAATGACAATATGGACCATAAAATATAATATAAGATGTGGAATAATAATGGGGGTGGGATTATAGTTGATAAAACGTTTATGTTTATGGGGAGGAGGAATAAAATTAGTCATACATAGCCTTTGACACCTAGTGGTGATAAAAAACAAACCAGATTAGATATTACAATAATATGCACTGAGGAAGGCTTGAGATTATTCATTAGTTATTTCACCCTTATTATTTTAAAAATATTTAATCCATGTAATTCCTAGTTGTTATATATTTTGCATATCAAAGGAAAATAAAATGTGATGATTACAACCATATCTTGAGTAAAAAAACAAAAACTATGTACATCAATTATAGCCATGTGTAATTTGTGAATGAGGTAAAATACGAAATGAGGTTTAAAAATTAGATCTAAATATATAAATCTAAAACAATAGAAAGAAGGAAGAAACCTTAAAGGAAAATTAAGATTTGGATATTATCATAAAATATATGGGTTCACCAATATGTTTTACCTTATTTTTTATTAATAAACCTTAATAAGCATAAAAATTTAAATAAATTCAAATTTTATGATGTGTTATAATTAAGCACCAATCTAAATGTAAAAGATAGAAACTGATTTGACACTTACACTTGCTAATTATGGAAAATACTGAGAAAGTTAAGATATTAATTAGTTTACTATAATATGCAAGGCTAAGAATGAATGCATGTAGTATGAAAGGTGGGAAAATTGACTGTGAGTTTCTCAAATTAATAAATGGATATATTGATATGTTTCAACATGACCATCAGCCTCATATTAATACAAATTGATTCTTACAATTGAATATGATGGTTTCATCTATGTAGATGTTGCTTATCTATTTTGGTACATGCTACTATGCGTATTTGTCTTATGTCTCTATGTACAATCACTAGGGATGACTATGTGTGAAATACCCAAAAATATGTTTCATTCCATTGAAACCATAGGTCCACTTTGACACTAGTTTTTAGTTTATTAAAATTGAAAGGAGGGTTGAGTTGACCCCAACCACTCCCTGATTAATGTATGAATGCTACCTACATATCTAATACTATGAAGAGGGAATTCAAACTAATTGTAGTTATCCCTATTAGGTGAATGTGTGAAATGGTGCTCCTATGATATATTTAATATGTGATCTTGATTTTGATACTTGGAAAATAAAACTTTTGGCTTAGATTTGAGGTGCTTCAAACTTGACTAGTGCTTGCTCCTTGTGAATAATGGCTAAATTGGAAATAATAGGGTAGTTAATTTGAATATGTAAGTGTTTGAGTGTGCATGATAAGTGATTTATATATGGGTAGTAATATTAGACATATTGTGTATTATGATGGGACTTTATATGTACTTTATCACACCACCAACATGTGAAACATATGGGCTAACCCATAAGAAGTATTTTTTTTTAAAAAATTAAAATTTTATTAGCATGGGGCCTATCTAAAATTATAGAATTGTCTAGTCTATCAGTTTTATCCATTAAGTGAGAAGACTAATTTGATGATCTAGAGATAATATGAATATGATTTTAAGAAGGTTAGTCATAGACTTGGTAATTATTGTATGTATGGAAGTTTGGACCTATAGAAAATATGTCAATGTGAGATAAGGGTAAATAAGAGCCATATATGTATGTATAAGTCATGTAAGTAGAGAAGACCAAATCACTAGATGTTGCACAATCCTCTAGTGAAAGGTATCTAATCATGGAGAAGGAGATGTATATATGGAAACCTCAATCTGACATTCATGTAATGATGTATGGGTGATTGGTTTAGAAGACTCATATCATGAGTCATATAAGGGAGTGGTTATATGAATATGAATAATATGATGGTGCATGTAGACAATACATTTTTATCACTTTTGTATCCAAATTGTAAAATGGAATGACTTCTTGAAATTTCACACAAATTGGTCTAAATTCATCTATTCACCTAACATACAAGTTTGAATTCACCTTGGGGCATCTCTAGGTAGGATAATTCACCATATTAGATCTATTAAATTATCACTCTAGTTAATTTCTTTGTTTAATTATCACTCTAGTCAATTTCTCTGTTTAATTATCATTCTAGTCAATTTATCTATTTAATTATCATTCTATTTAGTTATCATTTTGGTCAATTATGTTATTCTGATCAATTCACTAATTCCCCTTCATTGATCAATTAATCAAATTAATTACCTCTTATATAAATCATTTTTCTAAATTATATTTATATTTAAAATATAATTATAATTTATTTTCATTTAATTAATTCATATTTTCCTCCAAAAGGACATCTTCATTCAAGAAAGAATATTGATATTCTAGATAATATTCTTTTATGAGCCAATAAATTTATTAAATGAATTAATATTCAATATTATTCTCCACCCTTCATCTTGGAGACAAGATGAAGGGCCCATAAATAATCTTATGAGATATTTTAGAACATTCTCAACCCTTCATCTTGGAAATAAGATAAGGTCCTACATTGATTATCCATATGCTTTCTTGGGAATGATTCTCCACTCTTCATCTTGAAAATAAGATTAAGGGCCCAAAATGACTTTCACAAATATATCATGAGGATAATATTCCACTTTTCATCTTGGAAACAAGATTGTCTCATATTAATCTTTCTCTTATATTTTCAAAGATCATGCTTCACCCTTCATCTTGAGTAAGATGAAGGGCTCACATTAGTGGTCTATGTGTTGATCCATGTACACTATTGAAGAATCATTTTTAACCATTCATGTTTATTTCAAGATTAAGTGTCCTCATTTATCTTAAATAATTATAAATAGACCTCATTACATTGAAATTAACATGCTCACGATATACAATGAAGTGTTGACCATTTCTTGATCTCCTTGTACATCATATTTTCAAATTTGTCATCAAATTCAACTAATCTATATGTTCAATGGAGATGTCTCAACACAATTTTCATTGAAAAAGATAATTTGATGTTACATCTAAGTTCCATCCTATATAAATATGTTTCTAATGAAGGTTTTCGTGCTTTTAATTTAAATCTTATGCATTATTAGCTAATCTTGGTATGCTTTCCAGGACTTAGACTCAATTTTTTTTAATTTATTTATTTTTTGATATACTTAAAATAATATTTTATGAAAATATATATTTTTAATATTCTTAATGATACATATATGGTACACCTAGTGGGACTCAACTCACACCCCACAAATTCTTCTAGTCTCTTTATTAGTTTTCTAGTTTAAAAAAATGATTTTTGCTAAGAAATGGCTAGTAAAATATTCATAAATTTTTATTTGTTATTTATTTTAATCTATTTTTTTAATTTATGTGTATTTTTCCTCTAAAAAACCTCTCAATATTTTGTTGAAAACTGGTGTATATTTTAGGAGTTATGGTCAAATTACTAACTTTTTATTTCAGATTTTGTTTTGAGCTAAAAATCGATGGTAAAATGCTCATAACTTTTGACTTATAATTTTTTTAATCATAATTTTTTCAAGGGTATGAATATTTTTATTATAATAAATATCTCAAAATTTAATATAAAATTGATATATATTTTAGGAGTTATGGTCAAATTACTAATTGTCATTTTTATTTCTGATTTTAGTTTTTGGCTAAAAATAGTTGGTAAAATAATCATAAATTTTCATGATTATATATTTTAATATTAGTATTTTTATGTGTGTGTGTGTATTTTTAATATAATAAACTTCTCAAAATTTTGTGGAAAACCAATTTATATTTTATAAGTTATCATTAAAATGTTGACTTTATTTTTTAATTTTTTAATTTCCAACTAGCACATGTAGTTTATTTTAGGATGTTATATTCTCAATTAGTCCACTTGAATGTATCATTTATTATGTAAATACATTAAAAACATCACTATTAATTAAAATTAACATGTGTATTTTCATTTTATGAAATACAAGATTGCTTTCTATTGCTTTTTGTTTTCATGTTTGTGTGTTTGCTTATTTCCTTGTTTATATGCATTTTTATTGTTACCTTGACTCAGTCCATTGTGACAATAAGGTCATAATCATGGTGTAAATTTTAATTTATTACATCTATTTTCATACATCATCATTTTCATCATGGTTTTTATCATTAATATGCTATTATCAATTGTCTATAGGATCGAGGGTTGGTCCCTACGCACATTGTGGCTAGGTCATCATGGTGTTTTATATCATGATGTATATTGTCAAGTAAAAAATTAAAAATAAAGTATAAAAAATGTCTATACATTTCAATTATATAATAACACATATTTATATCTGATCCAGTCATATAGCTAATAAGCATCACGATCACTCTACCAATTCATAAAATCAATTCCACCCTATTTGGGGTAAATAGATCATGCCTAAGCCCATATATTTCACCCTATTTTTGGAATTAAAAGTGTGTATCTTATTTGGGTAGGTTTCCTTCCCAATTATATCTTTATTTTATAAAATCAATTCATCATCATCATAAATTGAAACGTGCAAGTGTTAGTTCAACTGGGGCAATTTTATCCATGGGTTAATCTTCTCTTATGTTCTAGCTTCTTCCTCTCTTTTTTAAGAGCCCATCAATGTAATTAATCCATGAATTAAATATAAATTTGGAATAATACCTAACTAATTTCATTCAAATAAAATCTTATCTTTCCATTCAATCTCCCACACCTATTGATTGGGAATGATGAAATTAGAACATCCATTATTTCTTCATCTAATTTTTCATCTTCTTTGTTTCAAAATTTTAATTATTTGAAAATTAGTTACCATACATCTTTAAAATACTTCTCAAATCTATGTAAATGTAGACACTCCATTTTTATCACTTCTGTGTCAAAATTACAAAATGGGATGACTTCTTACAATTACACACAAACTAGTCTGAATTCATCTATTCACCTAACGTACAAGTTTAAATTAACCATAGGGAATATCTAGGTAAGATAATTCACCATATTAGATCAATTAAATTATCACTCTAGTAAATTTATCTATTAAATTATCACTATGTTCAATTTCTTTGTTCAATTATCATTCTGGTCAATAATGTTATTCTACTCAATTCAATAGTCCCCCTTCACTATCAATTAATACAATTGTTTCCCTCTTCTATATATCATTCTTATAAATTATATTTCTATTTTAAAAAATAATTAACCATTTTTTCCTCCAAAGGGGTATATTCATTCAAGAAAGAATAAGATCTTATGGAATATTATTTTGTGATCCAAGTAATTTACTAAATGAATTAGTATGCAATATTATTATCCACCCTTAATCTTAGAGACAAAATTGAGGGACCATAATGAATATTTTGATATATTTTAGGGAAAAATTCTCAACCCTTCATCATAAAAATAATATGAAGGGCCTACATTGATTATCCATCTAATTTCTTACGAATGATTCTCCACCCTTCATCTTATAAAGAAGATGAAGGGCCCACAATGACTCTCACAAAGATATTATGAGGATAATCCTCCACCCTTAATATTGGAAGCAATATAAAGGGCTCATATTAATCCTCCTTTGATATTTTTAAATATCATCCTCCACCCTTCATCTTGAGTAAGATGAAGGGCTCACATTCCTGATCCATGTGTGCACTATTTAGGACTTATTTGTAACCATTCATATTGATTTCAAGATTAAGGATCATCATTGATATTAACTCATTTTAAATATACCTCATTACATTCCAATTAACACATTCAAGATATACAATGAAGTAATAACCATTTTAAAAATCCCCTTGTGTATCATAATTTCAAACTCATCATCAAATTTAACTAATCCATAACATCAATGGAGATGTCTCAACACAATTGGCATTAATAAATGTCATTTGACACTACATCTGAGTTGTATCCTATAAAAATACATTTCTAATGAAGTTTTACATGATTTTGACTTGAATCTTATACATTATTAACCAATTTTTGTATGCTCACAAGTTATTATGCTCAAACATTTTTTATTTGTTTGGTATTTGATATATTCAACATAATGTTTTGTGAAAACATATCTTATGAAGATTCTTAATGACACAGTGGTGATGCCTTTCTAGGATACAACTTGACATATAGGATCATGGGTTGAGAAAGAGTGAATTAAAAGTTCAAGGATGAGAGAATTGATACTTTCCTTGGTGTTTTTCAAATTCCTAAGATTTCAAGGAATATTATCCCTATGATAAAAATGAATGATACTAGAGATCAAGTATAATTCAACATAAATGAATGTAAGATGGTACATGGAGCCATGGTATTAGAAAATAGTATGCACATGTGTAATTTGTTTAGGCTTGATGTGAGTGTGGTCAGAAGCACATGTAAAAAACTACTATTCCTAAGGTGAAGGATGGAATAAGAACTTGAACATTAATTCTAGTGGAGAATAAAATTATGTGGGATTACAGGTTGGGCCATATTAGTGAAAAAGGTATACAAATGATGAATAATAAATATATGGAAAAAGGGATGGAAAATTGTCACTTAAAATTTAAATTTAAAAAAATATATATCTATAAATATTAAATTCAAGTGAAATCCCTAAAAAAATTATGTACAGAAGAAGAAATTTATAGGTGATATCCCATCATTAAACAAGTCTATCTTCTATGTGTCCTTCATAAATGAATACTCTTGTAAGACCTAGATATATTTCATCCTAAATAAATATATGTTCTTAGGAAATTAAAGAATGTCAAATCCTTTGTGGATAAATAAGTTAATAATAGGATCAATTTGATATGCACAGATAATGGGGGTGAGTACTTCTCTAATGATTTTGATGGATTATATAGGTGGAACATTATTTGAAGGCAAAAACAACTCCATACACACCACAAAAAAATGGAGACAAGAAGTTTATGGATGAGATGTTGATGGACAAGACCCAAAGTATGTTGAGTGTCACATAATTGGAGTAGATTTTTTGGGCTATAGTAGTGGTTACTACCTGCTAAATTTTAATTAGATCACCCATATCAATGATGGTTTACAAGACTCTAAAATAAGCATGGAATAGTAAGAATCCTTGTTTGTGACCCTTGAAAAAAATTAGTTTCAAAGATTACTCCCATATTCCAAATTAGAATAGATCAAAACTTGAATTTAAATATAGAAAGTGCATCTTTATTAGATATGATAATAGTGTTCATGGGTACATGCTTTAAAATCCTAAGAAAAATAAGGTCGTATATGGCTAGAATGTAGTATTCAAGGAGATGCACAAAGTTTTTGTGCATGAAGAAAAAAATAATCAATCAAAGGAAGAAACAAAAACCATGTACATTGATGTAGATATTGGAGAGTATATATCTAATTATTGTGCAATATACAAAGATTCAAAATAGTCAATAAAAAAGGAGGAGCCTACAAATCCTACTATAAGGAGGTTATAATGAGTAAGCAAAATGTGTGAAAGGTATAACCCACCATATTTTAATTTTTTGTTTATATTATTAGTGGTTGATGGTGAATACCCCAAGATATGGAAGGAATTTCTTCAGTGTATAGAGAATAAGTCTTAGAAGAAAGTCATAAAAGAGAAAATAGAGTCTCTAGAAAAAAATAGGACTTGGGACTTGGTAAATTTTCCTCTTAGAAAAAAAACTAGTAGGATTTAAATGGGTTTTAATAAAGGAGAAAAAGTTTTAAAGGAAAATTGTGAAGTATAAGGCTCACCTAGTAGTGAAGGGATTCTTTACACATATGGGGAATTTAATTTAGTGAAACCTATTTTTATTATGAAATTTACTTTAATTATATATATTTTAGATATTGATTTTGTGTTTGAATTCAAGATAGATCAAATGGATGCCAAGATAACTTTTTCACATGGATATATTGAATAATAAATCTACATACCATAGGTAGAAATATTTAAGGTAAAAGGTAAAAAGGACTTGCTTTATATAATAAATAGGCCCTTGTATGGCTTCAATTAATCTTTAAAAATGTGGAATCATAAGTATAAAAATCATATGTTTCAACTTTGGATTGAGTGCAACAAAGCTAATCCTTGCATTTAATATAATAAGTGTGATATATTTTAATCATAGTTCTCTATGTAGATGACATAATGATGATTGGAAATGATAAAAGCATGATAAATTAGGTGAGGTCTTAATTTCCCACACAGTTTAACATGAAATATATTGGTGATGAAAAAATCATATTTAGAATGGAAATCAAATGAGATCATGAAAATAAGAAGCACTAGATAAAATAGAGAAAGTATGTAAGATGGTAATTTAAAGGTTCATGATGTGGGAATACAAGCCTGTGTTCACATCTTTCCTAGTTGATTAGAAATTATATGTTATGTAATGTTCAAAGACACAAGAGGAGTTAGAGGACATGGTTCATGTTTTTTATGAAAGTACAATGGGAAGCCTAATGTATGAAATCGTTTATAAAATACTTAACAATGTGAAATAAATGGGAGTACTGAGATGATTCATGTCCAATCTGGGAGAAGATCATTTTGCAAAAATAAATGGGATTTTTTTAGGTATTTTTGTGTTAATTCTAACTATACAAATTTTTATCATAGAAAACCTAGTTAAATAAATATTTTTAATCTACAAGTATTTATGTATTATGATTGGGCTAGAGATATTGATTATCATAAATATAATAGTTTTTATTTTTTCAATTTTTTTGGTCAAGTTGTAAGTTGGATGAGTAAATGATAGTGGGTGTTGTGATATCTACATAACATTTGAGTATATTGTAGCTACTTATGTAAGTAAGGAAGTAGTATGGATTCAAATAAGGTGTTCACACAAAAGGTTATATAGATAGGTTGTGATAGTCAAAGTGAATTTTTTCTAGAAAATAACTATGAGTATTATTCTTGGATGAAACACATTGATGCGTGATATCCTTTTATGATGGAAATGTTGGAAGAGGTAAATATACATCTAGATAAATTAAGAAAAAATGAAAATATTAAAAATTCATAGAATGAGTTAGTGAGTACTAATAATTTATCTTGGTGTAGCAAAGAGATGGGTCTAGTTTCCCAAAGTTGTTAAAGGATGGGCATGTGCTTCCTTTTTGAAAATTAAAAAAAAATGGGATATTATTTGGAATTGTCATGAGTTTTCATGGATATACATAATGTAATTATATTCAAGGTTAGTTTTCTTAATGTGTTTATGAAATAACTAAATATGCAAGATGTTATATAGGTTGATTGTGCAAGTAGATATGGTTTTTCAAGCTTGCATGGAGACTTCTTATGCTAGTTTTGAAAGGTTTACATCTTGTAGGAATGATGGTATATTTACATAGGTTTATCTACATAATTTCATTACAATATACAAGGATTCAAAGTGGAGCAGATTTAGTCGAGTCATAGTAAGGTGTTGTAAAGCATGTCAAATAATAGAGGCGAACTTAAGATATTACTATACACTTGTTTTATTTTATCTATTAGACTAAATAAGTGTGAGTGGCATATTATTTTCACTCTAATATGGAATTTTTGAAGACCATTACATAATGATCCCTTGGATAAATAGTTGATGAGTGAATATTCCCTTGTTATATGGTTATTATAAAGTGATGTATCAGATATAGGCACATTTATTCTTAATAAGATGATGATGCTTGGATGCTTGTGAACCATGTGAATAAATGATACATGGTCAAGTGTATAAAGTGGATGCAAGTATTTTTATAATTTTTGAATACACATGTTCAAGTGTGTACATTAGAATATACAATAAAGTGTTATATCAAGGTAAAAAATATTATAAATTATTATAACATTGCAAAATGGTTTCATCTTATGTTATAATCAAGAAGGTTAATGTGTTGTTTTTTTACTAAAAATGGTTTTGATAGGTAAATTATTTCATATATGTGTGTTTATCACTATTCTCATATCACATAATTTAACTATTTTATATATTATTTTATCATATATAGGCCTTATCCACAACAATAAAACTATTTGAATTAAAGGCCATAATTATACATTATATTAATATGTCATAATGCATAATTAACAATTGAATTTTTTAAATAATTCATTTCCAAATCATGACACTAAGAAAATAAAAAATGTTCATATAACAAATTCTATACATAATTTTCCTATTCCACACAAACACAATATTTATAACATTATTGGCATGGTTTTGGGTTCTCAATAAAATACACCTTTTATCACATTTATATGACCAAGAGATACCACATGATGAAAAAATGGTCCTCTTTACATACATGGTTATTTTTTTACCATCCTTTGATCATACATGGAATTATGATTGATAAAGACTCTAGAAAATTTCTAATCACATTGTCATCCCAAATATTCATGGTTACACTGAGAAAGACTTAATTTGTACAACTATGATACTTAATAGTTATTATGGAATTACATATACATCCATTCATAGTATTACTTTACCATTTTTAGTCGGTCCTCAGACCTTATTAGTTTGGTTCAACCTTGGGTTAGATAATATTGCATATAATTTATTTCTTAGATGCACATGGCTTAATCAAATGAGAGTGATACCATTCAAACTACATCATTCTCTCAAGTTTATACATAATGCATAATCACATATAATTCATGACACGAATTTCAATATACTTATTCCATCTAAAATACTAAATGTATAATATTCTATAGTGGTTCCTAATAAGTGATTCATTTAACTTAATGTGGTATTTGTTATAGTTTCACCACCTACCATTATGTTTCATATTAATTTTTAATATGACATCACCTCCTAGAGTTAAGATTCATATAGTTTCACATTAGATACTTTCAATATTTATTCATCAAAATCCAAATATTTATTTACATCCTCTTGTAGAGGATCATATCCAAGCACCTATGCCAACTATATTTCACCACAACATATTCCTTCACAGAAGAGATTCTAATGGATCCTTGAGCCTACCATTACAATATAACTATTTGGGATGGTGATTTTAGTTATTATTCATATATTGAATATTTATATAGTACTTTTAATTATGTATCTCATTCTCATAGTCTGATATTTCACATTATATATGAGATCATTGATGAAGTATGCTATTCTATATTTTGTGCTTCATTAACACACCATTATTTTAATATTTTATCTTACTATACATAGCTTGTTTTTTTAATATTTTTTGCATTTCACATGTCTTCATCCCTAGATTTGATCACATGCCTCATATTTCTTTTATATTTGACACTTGGCACTTTATTTATCTTTCTTTCACATTCTTATAGACCCTTTGTTCATGTTACTTGTTGTGTTGCATTTTTCCTTGACACTTGATTATTTATCCCATTACAAATAATTGCATAGAATTTGCAATGATGATAGCATATATATCGAGACCTTCCATCTTATCATGCATCAATTTATGAGGGAAGTTTTATGATATATGGAATATTTATCTTATTCAATTCTTCATTTGCATCCCTTGGTCTACCTATTTGATTTTTTCTGTTTTGATTTTACCCTTTGATTCTTTTATTTTGATTGATTGATTTTTTTTTTATTCTTCCTGTGTGCACCTCTTAGCCATCCTTTTGCATTATCTAACTACTACATATCAAGAATCCAAGATAGATTAGCCAATTTTTAGTGAACAAAATAAAAAACAAATTGAATTCATACCATCTCAAGCCTAATCCCTAGGTTGAACTATGGGGAAAACAAGCAATAAATGCAATTAGAAGATAAAGAACCATGTATTTACGTCCCTTAAATATTTTTTTTAGAATTAGTATAGATAGGTCAACTCAGCTTGTAGATGTATAAGTCTTTATCAATGCTTTATTTCTCATGTGGGAAGAATCTCTCCTTGTCTACACTTGATGTTATCTTTAGCTTAGCATGAGAGTGTTAAATCTCCTTGTATAATTCAGTAGAGTAAGTTTTCATGGATAAGCTTATTTAAATGAGAGGTGTGAGGCTCTTATTTATAGATTTCCTAAATAATTGTGAACCATTCATCTCATCTCAAGATGGAGGGTTGAGGATAAATACTTAAATCTATGATTACACACATGGATTATGTAAGATATGACATTTAAGGCTTTTTGGATTATGGAGGCATGTTAGAATAAAAGTGTACTCATTGGTCCTCTTAGAGTGTGTAAAAATAAGAGCATGTAATAGAGGTTTAAGACATGTCATAATATTTTGTTTTCTTGCACACTTTTCATGATGATGTCATCCATTTGTTCTAATTTTGAATTTTAAAAAATATGATAATTCCAAATCCATGGATTTTCATATTAGAGTAATTATTATACCTAATTAAGTGGGATTAATTAATAATTAGAATAATGATGTTTTTTTTGCAATGTTTTTATTTGTCAATCAAGTATTTACTTAATTTATTTGTGAAAACACTTGCAAAGGATTAATTTAATTTAGGATACAATTGATAAGATTAATGATGTATTATATCCATTACCCCAATCAAGGATGTGTCATTATGATTTTGGGTTAAAATGACAGTTGTGCCCATGAATTAGGTCAATAGTGATTTCTAGTTAAACCTGCATGTGATTACATAAAATTAATTTTGATTGTAGTTTCGACATGTAAGTGGTTAAAATGAAGTGTGTACATTATGACCCTATTTGAGAAGGAATTTTGAGACAATAGACATAGTAATGTATTTTAAAAAAATGAAAAAGTCATTTAATAAGAAATTTGATAATGCTTGAAGAATTATGTATTTACTCTTCTTTTCTATTTAAATTTTATGAAATTAATAAACTCATATTAATGCCCCAAAGGGTGCTTGAGTATCCCTATATGCCCCTTCGATGGGATGGTTGGGGAATAATTAGAAATAGATGAGACCTATAAAAAGAGAGGAAGAAGAAAAAAAGGGAGAAATCTATGGGTTGGAATTAGAATAAATACTAGATAATGGACTTGACCCCAAATAGGGTGATCTTGGTTTATCACAATAATGCACCTTATTAGGGTGGATTTAATCATTGATTCAAAAAGCCACCCTAGTAGGGATAATTTTATTTTTGATTGGTGTAAATGGTTTACTCCAAAAGGTTGGATTTGTATTAAGAGAAAATGATGATTAGATATTTGATTAATTGATTGGAGGATAGCAGACAAGGAGATATTTTATTATAGCATTGTCAATTATAATTTTAGATATTGATTTTTGATGTATCACTAAATTTAAGCATCATGAAGGCTAAACCAAAATTTCATAAGTACCAACTCCCAATCTAATAGACAATTGACAATAATGCACCAAATATAAAAACCATGATGATAATGTTATCAAATGCCAATAGATAGACTTAAGTACAACTACATGATAGGAAGCACCATGATGATGACCCCACCAGTACAGTGTACTGATTCAAGGTGAAAACATAAAAATAAACAAATAATAAATCAAAGAATCAACACAAAACATCTAGTTTCTTAAGGGGAAAATTAAAAAAATAGACTAAGAACAATAAAAAATAAACATAATTAATAAACACACTGTTAGATTTTGAGTCGCCCTTATTAAATTTTTTGTGAATTTTTCCATAAAAAAGTTCACTCACTTATTGCCTTTTGTGTGTAAATTGTTAAAAGAATTGAACCTTTGAACCTGAACCTTTCTCAGAGTTCAAGAGTTCAATAAGTTCAACGGTTCAATAAGTTTAACGGTTCAAAGTTTTTCAAAGTGAACTGTTTGTCCCTTAGTGTTTTTAAATTATGATTTTGAACCTTTCAGTTAAACTTGAACCCTTTTTTGGATTTTCAAAAGTTCAACGGTTTAATAGTTCAATAGTTCAAAAATTCAATACTCGATGTTTTGTAAAGAGTCATGTTCACTAGTTCCCTTGTATAAATTAATATACCATTTGAGCCTATCTCTTGAACCTACTAATTTAACCTACATAGCAAAGTTCAATGGTTCAATAGTTCAATATTTCTCAAAGTGAACTATTTGTTCCTTTGTGTTTCAATTATGTCTTTGAACTTTTTAGTTGAACTTGAACCCTTTTTCGGAGTTCAAAAGTTCAATAGTTCAATGTCTTAAAATTCAAAGCGTTCAATGGTTTAATGTCTTAAAATTCAAAGTGTTCAATGGTTCAATGTCTCAAACTTCAAATTTTTTTGGAAATATCATGCAACTATTGGTTAGTATGTGTATTTCATTTCATATTATTGAACCCTAAAGTTGAACCACAATTTTCAAAGGTTCAATGGTTCAATGACTATACTCTCATCTCACCCCAAGGCTTTCTCTAAGTTAAAATTAGTGGGAGTTTTAGAGGAGAATATATCTGAAACTCATTATAAAGTGGAAAATTTTGAAGTTTCATGAGGTTGTAGATAATCATTACTCATCAAAACTGTGCATAAAAATATGCTTGCCATTAATGCATATGTCAGAATGTGTGTCTTATCAAACATATTTAGCACATAATTTTTTGGTTTAATCATTTGATCTAGTTACTATCTATATCAAGAGAAAATAATTCAAACTTAACAAATGAGCGTACTAGGTGATACAAAGAAAACTAGCATAGGTGGTATAAGATATTTAATTGCTTGAATTTGTAGTGATTTTAGACAAATTTAAAGGTGAGTTTTACTCTTACTATAAATTGTTTCCTTTACTTGGTTGGGAAGAAGGATCCTTTTGAGTTTATGGCATTATTTAAAGAGTTCCAAAACTTTTCCTTCTTTTTTCCTCCAACCTATGGCCATGAAATCTGCATGTCTTGATTACGAGCATGGACCTGGTCTCATATGTTCTCTTCCTAAAATTGGGGACACCTCTCTGCTCCAATATGATTTGGAAGATTTCAAGGAAAGGGCTAGAAATCTTGTGTCAAATCCTATGATGCAAAAAATTATATAAAGTGGTTTGGTTGAAGCTACGACCTTTCCCATAGCTATCCAATGCCCTAAATTATTCCTTGAATGCATGAATATATATGAAACTTAGAATAGATGCATTAGGACTATAGATGGCAATGTTTTGCTACATATCAATAAACAAACCCTAATGTCAATAATGAGAATTCCTCACAAGGAACCATACTCTGACCTTGATATTTCTTCTTCCTATAGCTCTTTTTCATTAAAGAAAGTAATTTACAAGAGTGTGATTGCTAGGAAATGGCTTTTGAAATTACAAAAAGGAGGTTCAAGACTGCCCAGACCATCAACAAGAAATCATATGATTTTAGAAATATAAGATATTATAGTATTAGTACATAGACTAAAAGGCAATGCCCATGCATATTATTGGGAAGACTAGATGTAATTCTTCATATAGGTGATCCTCCAAGGAGAATAACATTTTTGCCAAGGAGAATAGTATTTGGATTGGGAAAAAATTGTAGCTAAAAATTTGCATCATGGTTTAAGTAATTATTTGGGAAATAAAGAGTTTTATATGTCTTCATACCTCTTCTGTTGCTTGGAATTTACAAGACAATGGGCAGGATTACCACATGCACCCTTGCTTGAAGACAGTAATATTTATGAATATTACTCATAGTTGCAAATACATAATTGCTATGAGGATTATAGGAGAGTCAATGATGTTTTTACTGGGAGGATGACTTTTGAATTGCCAAACAACATCAATAAAAGGTTATTTGATGAAGCTATACAATTAATCAACATTTATGGTAGTTTCTTCACTCAATTTTACAAGTTCACTTACATCTGAGTTGGGGGTTTTGATGGTGAACCTTTAAGGTTACCTAGGTATGTTTTTGACCGATTTGTGTTAATAGAAGTCTGTAGACAATTAGCACATGTAGATAAAAAATTCCCAATGAAAAAGAAATCTGGTATATCTTTTCTTATTGAACTTGGAAGTTATTCATGCAAGTCAACTTTTGATGCTTTGAATTTAGAAATGGATCTTAAGAAATTCAATTTTTAATACTTCACTGCTAGATTACAATTTGACAATAAAGGTTTTACTAGAGATAATTTGGATCTTAGAATAGGGTTGTCACATATTCCTCAATTAGAGGATTATTGGGAGGATTGTTTAGATGAATTTAAATTTAGAAAAAGACTATTGTCCAAGTTCTCCTTAGGGTAAATTCTTACCCTCAATTTGAATATGGACATATCTAGAATTTCTAACAATGTTGAATAGTTGACTAATCAACAATTTAAAAATATGGAATAATCACCTATTCTAGAAATTGACTAGGAGAAAAAGGAAGAAGATATAATTGAGGTTAAAACCCTCCCAGTGATAAGAAGGACTAAGAAATGGTTGAGAGATTAGAAACTAGGGGGAGCTCAAAACATAAATTCCCATCAATGTACGTCAATAATTGAATCCCCATTTCTAATAAGATCCTCTAATCAACTTATTGTTATTTGTGATGCAGGTACTTTCAGAGCAAAAAATAGAAGGGATATTATCATAAAATAATCTGAAAAGGCTCTTGTAACTACTCTGCCTCCTCATGCCACCAGGTCAAGGACACAAAGCAAGAAAAAGAGTCAAATTTCTAAAAAAGTAATTATGGATTTGAATTCTGAAGAGGATTCAAAAGAAACAAAAGGAGATAAAGAATCTAATTCACCAATGATGGAAGAGGTTAGTACAAATCAAAAGATAATGATTCCTTCTGATTCTATTGAACTGATGATTGTTTCAACTGTGTCTTCTAATCAACCAAATCCTGATAAAGAAGCCTCAACCTTTGCACCTAAGTGGTTTGAAAGTTCAATTAGAAATAAAAGGAAAGTAGTTACATTTTCTTTGCCCTTAGAGGATATGGTGAGTAAATGTTTAGGGAAAACTCCTAAATCTAAAAAGTTAAAAACAACATCTAGGGTAGACATCGACCCTAATATAGGGAACTGGAATGCAAAAATAGTTGAAGTTGAAGATCTTATAGTTAAAGATTTTACAATTGAAAAGGTGGATCTTGGGAATGAATCACATGCCGTAGATGTGTATCACCTTGAAGTGTCCACTAAAAGGATAGTCAACAGCACTTGGAAGGATGAAAAAGATAAAAGAGAATTGAAATAGACTGTGTGGTCAATGGCAGAGTAAATTTATACCATTCATAGTCTAGATCCATAAATGGTCACCCAAATACCCCTATCTTTTGATCCAAAATCACCTATTAATCAAAGGATGCTAGACTAGATACAGAGAGGCAAATTGATTACCAGGATATTTGATAATTGGTTGGATATCATCATTTAGAAAGGTATGGAATTCATCCATAAAATGAAGAATGTATATGATTTAACCACAATTATTTTTTAAGTTTTAAAGACTCAAAACACTTTGTGGATAAAAGATGAAGGAAAATGGATGAGCGTGATGAACCAGATTGATGAAGTTCAAAAGTATGGAATAACAAAATTTTTGTCAAAGAAGAACTTGACAAGTCTGGATGAAGATGTATTATATGTAAGTAAGAAAAATATTGAATGGATAAATTCAATATCCTGACAAGGATGAATGGAAATCATAAAAATGATCAAGGAAATAACTAAAATCATTTAGTCATTACAACATGATTTACAGAGTATTGAAATCAAATACATAAAAGATGATGGAAAACCAGAAAAAGATATCAATATTGTGATTCAATCCTTTGGGGAAAAGATCAACATCATTAAAGAAAGTGACAGGTTATTGACTAAAGATTTTTCTTAGATTTCAAAGGTAGATTCACTTCTCTATAGCTACATCGACACTCTCTCAGAACACACAAAAAAGATGGTGAAAATTTTAAGGGAAGAAAACATCTGGAAAGCAAGGATAAAACATGTTAGCATTCCCAATATTATGAAAATTTAGGAGTTTGTTATGGCATTTCAGGAATGGAAAGCTCAACATGTCTATCCAACTAAACAGAGCAAATCTAGAGATCCCAGTCCATTACTTCAGTAATGATTTTGCTTACATAGTTTCTTTTATTCAATTATTTAGTTACTTTTCTATTTGAAACTTGATCTTCAAGTGAATTTGTTTAAAAAATAAATCTTGTATGGGTTAGAGTTACTTTAACTCTAGTTTAGTTTAAAAGATGGATGAGTTAAGGCAATGATATATATTTTTGATTGAAAAAGGGGGAAAAATAAAAGACAAAAAAAAGAGGAGTTAGAGTTTCTGAATTGGATCATTGTTATTTACAATATATGTGATGTTTGTCTGAAATATTTTTCATCTGTGAATGAAAAGGAGAATTAATTACTGTATACTTGGATCTGTGCATTTAAGTATTTGAAATTGGGTTTTCTATGTGAGATCTTCTTTCATATATTAATTAATATTCTATTAGACAATCCATTATGTGTGTTTTATCATTCATTAGTTCAACATATATACATTTAACTATTTAATTATTATTGAAAATAGAATCTATGTATTCTGTTACCTATTGCTGTTATAAAATCTTGCATTCATAACATAATGATGTATGGATGTTAGTTTGCCTTAGTTTATGGTTAAAAGTGTATCTAAATATTTAAATTCATTGAAAATCTTAAAGGGAGTTATACCTTAATTCAGAGGGGAACTAGTCTTGATAGTTCACCCATTTGTTGTTTAACTTATTTATTCTTGAGAGAAGGGTATGGAGTCAAAATAAAATATTTTCATATAAGGACAAATATGTTAGCCAATAGTTTTTGGCAACTCCATTGGGGAATCAAAATTAAAATCTTTACTAAAAGATTGGTCACCTTAATATGAGGCAAAAATGGTGCTTCCTCATGAAAATATAATTTTTATTTTGCAACCAAATCTTGTTTTCAAGATGAATAAGAAGATATAATTATTCAGTTAAATACTCTTTCTTGGTGTTCTCATCAGAATATTGATGATTATAGACTAGAAAGTAGAATATTATAAAAATAAGAAGAATTGGCTGATAATATAAGATTTTTGTTACTCAGGTAAAGAAGAAGACAAGCAAAAAATGTAGTAAGGAATTAAAACCCCCTGAAGTGTGAAGTTAATAATTATAATATCATAAGATGGATTCCAGAAGAAACACAAGGTCTTTGAGAAGAGAAGGAATTAAAGATTATACTTTCCAAGCATTACAAAGTTTAAATTTTTCTTATATTCCTACTCACATTATAAAATCTAGAAGTAGACCTCCTAGCCCTCCTAAACCCTCTACATCCTCTATCTGTCAAGCCTTAACCCTTTCTGGTACTATCTTTCCTTCTGCCATAATTTTTCTTGCAATGGTCCAACCTTGGGGCACAGCCATAGGGCCTCTAAATTTAGAGGCCAACCTGAATCCTTTACCTATAAATGCAAGGGAAAATTTACCTAGATTTAAGGGAGATGGAAGACAATCACTAGAGGAACATCTGAGTGCCTTTGCAGTGGCATGTGGTGTGTTAGGCGTATAACATCAAGATGTAGCCATAAGGATTTTTGTGCAAACTCTAATTGATATTGCAACACACTGGTTTTATAATCTAATTGATTCCTCAATCAAAAGATGGAATGATATGAAAATTGCATTTGAAAATAGGTTAAAAAGTGCAGAAGATGAACATTCCCTTCTTTCTCAATTGACTCAGCTCAAGAAAGAAATACATGAACCCACGAGGGAATTTATAGCCAAATTCAATAAGATTGTGCACAAGATTCCTATTACTAAAAGAATGACTAATGAGAATTAGAAATGCTTCTTTATTAATTTTATGCCTCCTGATAAAAGTTTTCATCTCAAAAGAGGTGCAATTGTCAATTTAATAGATGCACAATCATTGGTAGTTGAGTTCAAATATGATCTTATTATGGCCAGAAAGTGGAAGAAAGAAGTAAAAGTACCTAATGCTCATCCTTCATCTTTTATGGATCCTATGGTTCAAAATCTATTCAATGATATGATTACCCTTAAGAGATAATTACTGAAGACTAGTACTTCATTCCAATAACCATATCAGGATATGGGTAGGAGAAATCAACAAGTGAATACTGGTAGGACATGACCACTTACATCAACACAACCAAGATTGACTATAAAAGCTCCTCCTAGAAGAAATAACATGTGTGTCTTTCATTTGACTATTGATCATGATGGAGATTCTTGTCCAGAGATGCTTAGATATACTTAGATGACTACTACTCAAGATCTCTTAGGGGAGATTACTAAAGAAGAAAGGAGCTTTGAGAGACCTGGTGAGACTCTGAAATACACTTCCTAAAATATGATTCAGATTTAGAAAGAGGAGGTGAAATATTGGTTACTCTTTAAGATCCCTCATGTGTTGTACTTACTATAAGTCAAAAATTTTTGAGATTTTATAATACTCAAGAAGTGCCCGTTAAAGGTAAAGAACCTTTTACTAAAATCTCTGATGTTAATCTGAAGACACAAGAAAGTAAATTATTACATAGAAATGATTGTGATACTTCTTTTGATATTTTAAAATTTTGTAAGTTGAAAAAATTCAAATATCCCCTACTAAATACCTCAGGTTAAAACCCAAAGAGCTTGATAAATTGGTTAACTATGTCAAAAATGGTCCTACACAAGTCAAACCTAAATGTCAATTAAATGTTAACACTGGGTCTCCTATTGCCCAATTATTTAATTCTCCATCTGAATCACCCACTCATGCTTCTATAATGGCCCTCAATTCATCTATGATACTCCTTATATGGATGATATAACGCCCAACCCATTTTATGTTTCTTTGTTCATAAATGGTCATAAACTTAGCAACTGTATCGTAGACTTAGGTGCTTTTGATAATATAATGCCTTCTTCTGTAGCCAAAGCCTTAGGTCTATCCCTTACAAAAAAAATTGGTAGATGTTACTCCATGGAAGGCAAATAGATTTATTTGCTCAAGTAAATCAAAGATGCATGAGTTGCTCTTGCAGCCTATCTCGATAAAAAGGTGAAGTTGACTATCTTGGTAGCAGATATCCCTACTAGTTATGGGATGTTGTTGAGCAGAAATTTTTGCAAAGATTTGGGAGGGTAGATTAAATTAGATTGTTCAAAAGATACAATTCTAGTGGAAAAGTAGAAAGTTAAGTTGGAACTTGAACCTAAATTCAAGTTTATAGTATATCCTTTTGATGATCCTAAGTCTCAGATTCTATTTGAAGAATGTGAATTTGGTAACTATTTTCTTTCCTCTAAAGATTTAAAAGAAGAATCTACCCCAAAGTCTATTCATTCAGATGATTTATGGACCATGAATTTGATGACAGTTATGCTACCACTGGTTCAGGAGTAGGAGTTGTGTTGATTTCACCTGAAGGTGAAACTTTTCCTTACTCTTTCAAGCTAGAATTTAAAAACACTAATAATACTATAGAATATGAAGCTTTATTGCTTCGGTTAAATGAAGATAAAAGAAAAGGTATAAAAATACTCAAGGTAAAAGGAGATGCTGAATTAATTGTCAAATAGGTGAGAGGCCTTTTCTTAGTTAAAAATGATAGATTAAGACATTATAGAAATAGAGTTTGGGATGAAATAGAATGTTTGATGCCTTTTCTATTGAGGCAATTCCCAGAGACTAGAACACTCAGGCAGATTCTCTAGCAGTATCAGCTTCTCTTCTTCTCCCACACCCCAATTTTAAAAAGTATTCATATAGAATATAACTAATCTATCATCCTAATGTCCTGAATAATGCTAAAAATTGGTAAGTTTTTGAGAATAATAAATAGATCAATTTTTTTTGAGAATGTTGATATGTTCCTGGGGACTTATTTTGAAGGTTCTGAAATAGAATGTAAAGAATTCAGTCCTGATCTAAGGATCAATCCAAAAGATGATGTAATTTAATTAAAAATAAATAAAATCCCTAAAGGACTGGTCTCTCTAGAACATTTTTTCACTAGACAAGATGAATATACTAAAAGCAAACTTGCCCAAAATCCTAACAAAAAAGAGGATTATGAGAAAATCAACATTGGAAGTGAAACTGACCTCAAATGGATCTCCATTGGTAAGTGTTGTTCACTAGAGGAGAAAAATGAATTGATTAATCTATTGATTAAGTATAAGGATGTCTTTTCTTCATGCTATGATGACCTTAAAGATTTTAGATGTGAATAGTTTCAACATCATATCACTTTGAAAGCAAATGCAACTCCATTCAGGCAGAAGCTAAAAAATTATAACCAAATTTTTTTTTAGGCTATCTTTAAGGAGATTGACAAGATGTTAAAGGCTAGGATTATTTATCCAATTCATCACTCCACTTGGGTGGTGAACATTATTCTAGTGTGCAAAAATAATGGAGAAATAAGAATTTGTGTTGACTTTAGGAATTTGAATCAAGCCAGTTTAAAAGATAATTATCCCTTACCTATGATGGTTCACATCTTGCAAATTGTTTCTGGGTCAAAAATGATGTCCATGTTAGATGGGTTCTCAAGTTATAATTAGATAAGTGTAACTGCAGCTAACCAACATAAAATTGCTTTCACTACACCTCGAGGAACTTTTGCTTATAACTATATGCCCTTCAGTCTGATTATTGCTGGTATAAATTTTCAATAGGCAATGGATTCATCCTTTAAAGATTTGAAAGATAGAATTATTGTTATTTATCTTGATGATTTGACTATTTTCTCTAGAAAAAGACAAGATCATCTGAAGGACTTGGAGACCATATTACAAAGATGCCTAAGTCATGGGATATCTCTTAATCCTAAGAAGTCAATTTTCTATGTTATAGAAGGGAAATTATTAGGACACCTAGTTTTAAAAGGTGGAATCAAAATTGACCCAGAAAGAGTTAGAGCAATAAAAAAGTTAAGTCTTCCTTCTAATAGGACTGGAGTTAAGTCTTTCTTTGGTTAGATTAATTTTATCAGAAGGTTCATTCCTAATTTTGTTGAAATTACAAAACATATTATGGGGATGATGAGTGAAAAACAAGCATTCAAATGGAATGAAGCCACTAAAAAAACATTTGAAGATATTAAAGAAGCAATTACACAAACACCTACTTTGGTAAATCCTAATTTCCAAAAAGATTTTGTTATTTACTACTATTCTTCGAAATATACCATGTCTGGTATCTTGTTACAAAAAAATGAAGTAAATGTAGAAGCCCCAATAGCTTTTATGAGTGTTCCTCTCAAGAAACATGAACTTAAATAATCTTTGGCTGAGAAATAATATTTTGATATAGTAAAGGTTGTTAAATAATTTAAATATTATATACTTCATTCTCATTCAATTATATTTGTTCCTAGTTCAACTGTGAAAAGCATTCTGACTCAGCAAGAGGTTGGGATGAACAATAAAGCAACATGGGTTTCTAAAATTCAAGAGTATGACCTGGAGATTAGGCCAACCAAATTAGTTAGAGGTCAAGGTTTGTGCAAATTGATAGCTGGAAGTAAAGAAGAAGAAGAACTTCCTACTATCCTATTGGTGAGCTTGCAATATCCCTGGTTCCTAAATGTGGCACACTATCTTACTTATGGATATTGTCCCAGTTATTTATCTCCAAAGGAGAAAAGGAATCTAAAGTTAAAGTCAACAAAATATGTGATATGGGATGATGTTTTATACAAAAAGGGATTAGATGGAACTTTTTTGAGATGTGTAGATAAGGATCAATAATACAAATTGTTAGAAGTTTTTCATAATGAAGCCTATGGTGGACATTTCTCTTCATCAGTCACAGCTTTCAAAATCCTTAGAAATTGTTGTTATTAGACAGGTATGTTCAAAGATGCATATAAATGGGTAGCTAACTATGAAAAATGCAAATTGTTTTCAAGATGACCATAACTTGTAGCATTACCTCTGAGACCTATCATTATTGAAGAACCTTTCAAACAATGGGGATTAGAATTCATTGGGCCTCTTTCACCTCCATCAAGTGCTGGTCATACACACATTTTAACAGTAATTGATTATTTTACGAAATGGGTTGAAGCAGCCCCTGTGAAGAGAACCATTTCAGAAGTATGTAATTTTCTAAAAGAAAATATACTGATACATTTTGGTGTTCCTCAAAAAATTATGGTAGATAATTCTACCAGTTTTTATTCAATAGAACTTACTTCATTCTTCTATGAACATATTATCTCTCTTTCTCACTCATCAGATTATTACCCTCAAGGGATTGGACAAGCAAAGTCCAGTAATAAAAATCTAATATCCATCATGAAGAAATTGGTGAATGATAACCCCAAAGATTGGCATAAGAGACTATACAAATCACTTTGGGCTAACAGGGTAAACCCAAAAAGAGCAATATGAATAGGATCACAACTATCATTACCTCTAGAATTATTTATAGCTAGATTATAAAACATTATTGAAGATCATTACTTTCAATATTCTTTAGAAAAAAGAGTTATGTATTTAACTAAGATTGAAGAGGAGAGGAATGAATTGGTTTATCATATTACTACTCATCAAAACAAAGTTAAAAAGATTTTTGATCAAAAAACTAGACCCAAAAAGTTCATGGAAGGAGATGAAGTATTGCTATGGGATAGAAGGAGAGAACCTAAAGGAGCACATAGTAAATTTGATTCACTTTGGAAAGGGACTTTCAAAATTCATCAGGTACTTATTCCTAATTCTTTTAAATTGGAATATCTAGATGGAGCTATTTTACCCTTGTCCTATAATGGATAGGATCTCAAGTCGTACCAACTATGAAATAAGTATCCCCTATTTTGTACATAGCCTTTTCTTTTGTTGTTGAATTTTGTGTTTTCCTTTCCCATTTTTGGTTTGTCTTTCTCCTTTTTTTTCCATTTCTGTTTCTCCAGTCTGTGTAACTAGAGTTTCTGAGTTATCTACATTTTGTCATAAAATACAGTCCCCGTTCAGAGCTAATGTTAGATTTTGAGTCACCCTTATTCAATTTTTTGTGAATTTTACCATAAAAGAAGTTCACCTGCTTATTGGCTTTTGTGTGTAAATTATTAAAAGAATTGAACCTTTGAACCTGAACCTTTCTCAGAGTTCAAGAGTTCAATAAGTTTAATGGTTCAAAGTTTTTCAAAGTGAACTGTTTGTCCCTTAGTGTTTTTCAATTATGATTTTGAACCTTTTAGTTGAACTTGAACCCTTTTTTGGATTTTTAAATGCTCAACGGTTCAAGAGTTCAATAGTTCAAAAATTCAATACTTAATGTTTTGTAAAGAGTCGTGTTCACTTGTTCCCTTATATATATTAATGTACCATTTGAGCCTATCTCTTGAACCTGCTAATTGAACCTACATAGAAAAGTTCAATGGTTTAATAGTTCAATATTTGTCAAAGTGAATTGTTTATTCCTTTGTATTTCAATTATGTCTTTGAACTTTCTGATTGAACTTGAACCATTTTTTGGAGTTCAAAAGTTCAACGGTTCAATATCTTAAAATTCAAAGCATTCAATGGTTTAATGTCTTAAAATTCAAAACGTTCAATGGTTCAATGTCTCAAACTTCAAAAGTTTCTTGAAAGATCATGTGACTATTGGTCAGTATGTGTATTTCATTTTGTATCATTGAACCCCAAAGTTGAACCACAATTTTCAAAGGTTCAATGGTTCAATGACTATACTCTCATCTTGCCCCAAGGCTTTCTCTAAGTTAAAATTAGTGGGAGTTTTAGAGGAGAATATATTTGAAACTCATTATAAAGTGGAAAATTTTGAATTTTCATGAGGTTGCAGATAATCATTACTCATCAAAATTCTGCATAAAAATATGCTTGCCATTAATGCATATGTCAAAATGTGTGTCTTATCAAACATATTTAGCATGTAATTTTTTGGTTTAATCATTTGATCTTGTTACTATCTGAATCAAGAGAAAATAATTCAAACTTAACAAATGAGCATATTGGGTGATACAAAGAAAAATAGCATAGGTGGTATAAGATATTTAATTGCTTGAAATTTGTAGTGATTTTAGACAAATTTAAAGGTGAGTTTTACTCTTACTATAAGTTGTTTCCTTTACTTGGTTGGGAAGAAGGATCCTTTTGAGTTTTTGGCATTATTTAAAGAGTTCCAAAACTTTTCCTTCTTTTTACCTCCAACCTGTGGCCATGAAATCTACATGTCTTGATTATGAGCATGGTCTTGGTCTCATATGTTCTCCTCTTGAAATTGGGGACACCTCTCTGGTCCAATATGATTTGGAAGATTTTAAGGAAAGGGCTAGAAATCCTATGTCAAATCCTATGATGCAGAAAATTATAGAAAGTGGTTTAGTTGAAGCTGCAGCCTTTCCCATGGCTATCCAATGCCCCAAATTAGTCCTTGAATGCATGAATATATATGAACCTTAGAATAGATGCATTAGTAATTTAGATGGCAATGTTTAACTGCATATCAATAAATAAACCCTAATATTTGTAATGAGAAATCCTCCCAAGGAAACATACTCTGGCCTCGATATTTCTTCTTCGTATAGTTATTTTTCATTAAATAAAGAAATTTACAAGAGCGTGATTTCTAGGAATTGGATTTTAAAATTCCAAAAAATAGGTTTAATATTTTCCAAACCATTAACAAGAAATCATATGATTCCATAAGTACAAGATATTATAGTATTACTCATAGTTGCAAATGCATAATTGCTATGAAGATTACAGGAGAGTCAATGATGTGTTTACTAGGAGGATGACTTTTGAATTGTCAAACAACATCAATAAAAGGCTATCTTATGAAGATATATAATTAATCAACATTTATGGTAGTTTTTTCACTCAATTTTCCAAGTTCACTTATATCAGAGTTTGGGGTTTTGATGGTGAACCTTTAAGGTTACCTAGGTATGTGTTTTACCAATTTGTGTTAATAGAAGTATGTAGACAATTAACACATGTAGATAAAAAAATTTCCCAACAAAAAAGAAATTTGGTATATATTTTCCTATTAAACTTAGATTTTATTCATGCAAGTCAACTTCTGATGCTTTGAATTTAGAATTGGATCTTAAAAAAATCAATTTTCAATACTTCATAGCCAGATTACAATTTGACAACAAAGGTTTTGCCAGAGATAATTTGGATCTTGGAATAGGGTTATCACATATTCCTTAATTAGAGGATTATTTGGAGGATTTTTTAGATGAATTTGAAGTCAAAAAGATATTGTGGTCTAGGTTCTCTTTAGGGGAAATTCTTACCCTCAATTTGAATGTAGACATATCTGGAATTTTTGATAATGGTGAATAGTTGACTGATTTGCAATTTGAAAAGATAGAACAATCACATATTCTGAAAATTGACTAGGAGAAAAAGGAAGAAGATAAATTTGAGGTTAAAACCCTCCTAGTGATAAGAAGGACTAAGAAATGGTTAAGAGAGCAGAAATTGGGGGGAGCTCAAAACATAACTTCCTAGTAATGTACGTCAATAATTGAATCCTCATTTATAATAAGATCCTCTAATCAACTTATTGATATTTATGATGCAGGTAGTTTCAGAGCAAAAAATAGAATGGATCCTGTCATCAAAGAATTTGAAGAGGATCTTGTAATTACTCTACCTCCTCATGCCACTAGGTCAAGGATACAAAGCAAGAGAAAGAGTTATATTTTTGAAAAAGTAATTATGGATTTGAATTTTGAAGAGGATTCATAAGAAGCTAAAGGAGATAAAGAATCTAATTCACCAATGATGGAAGAGGTTAGTACAGATCAATAGCTAATGATTCCTTTTGATTCTACTAAACTAATGATTATTTCAACTGTGCCTTTTGATCAACCTAATCCTGATAAAGAAGCCTCAGCCTCTGCACCTAAGTGGCTTGAAAGTTCAATCAACAATAAAAGGGAAGTAGTTCCATTTTCTTTTCCCTTAGAGGATATGGTGAGTAAATGTTTAGGGAAAACTCCTAAATCTAAAAATTTAAAAACAACATCTAGGGTAGACATCGACCCTAATATAGGGAACTGGAATGTAGAAATAGCCAAGCCAAGAGCTAATGAAGAAGTTAAAGATCCTATAGTTTAGGATCTTAAAATTGAAAAGGTTGATCTTGGGATTGCATCACGTGCTACAGATGTGCATCACCTTGAAGCCTCCACTAAAAGGATAGTCAACAAAACCTAGAAGGATGAAAAAGATAAAAGAGAAATAAAATAGATTGTGTGGTCAATGGTAGAGTACATTGATGCCATTCATATTCCAGATCCACAACTGATCACCCAACTACCCCTATCTATTGATCCAAAATCACATGTTAATCAAAAGATGTTGGACCAGATACATAGAGGCAAAATGATTACTAGGATATTTGATAATTGGTTAGATAGCATCATTCAAAAAGGTACATAATTCAGCCACAAATTGAAGAATGTATATGATTTAACCCCAATTAATGTTGAAAATTTAAAGACTCAAAATGATTTATGGATAAAAGATGAAGGAAAATAGATGAGCGTGATGAAATAGATTGACAAAGTTCAAAAGTATAGAATAACAAAGTTTTTGTTAGAGAAGAACTTGACAAGTTTGGATGAAGATGTATTATATGTAAGTAAGAAAAATATTGAATGGAGAAATTAAGTATCCTGATAAGGATGAATGGAAATCACAAAAATTATAAGGAAATAACTAAATTCATTCAGTCATTACAACATGATTTATAGAGTATTGACATCAAATACATAAAAGATGATGGAAAACCAGAAAAAGATATCAATATTGTGATTCAATCCTTTAGGGAAAAGATCAACACCATTAAAGAAAGTGACAGGTTATCGATTGAAGATTTTTCTTAGATTTCAAAGGTAGATTCACTTATTTTTAGCTTCATCGACACTCTCCTAAAACACATAGAAAAGATGGGGAATATTTGAAGGGAACAAAACATCTAGAAAGCAAGGATAAAACATGTCAGCATTCCCAATCTTATGAAAATTTAGGAGTTTGTTACGGCATTTTAGGAATGGAAAGCTCAACATGTCTACCCAATTGAACAGAGCAAATATGGAGATTCTAGTCCGTAACTTCAGTAATGATTTTGCTTACATAGTTTCTTCTATTTAGTTATTTAGTTACTTTTCTATTTGAAACTTGATCTTTAAGTGAATCTATTTAAAAACTAAATCTCGTATGGGTCAGAGTTACTTTAACTCTGGTTTAATTTAAAAGATGGATGAGTTAAGGCAATGATATATATTTTTTATTGAAAAAGGGGGAAAAATAGAAGACAAAAAAAGAGGAGTTAGAAATTTTGAACTAGACCACTGTTATTTACAATATATGTGATGTTTGTTTGAAATATTTTTCATCTATGAATGAAAAGGAGAATTAATTACTATATACTTAGATCTGTGCATTTGAGTATTTGAAATTGGGTTTTCTGTGTGAGATCTTCTTTGATATAGTAATTAATATTCCATTAGACAATCCATTATGTGTGTTTTATCATTCATTGGTTCAACATATATACGTTTATCTATTAATTATTATTGAAAATAAAATCTATGTATTCTATTACCTATTGTTGTTATAAAATCTTACATTCATAACATAATGATGTATGGTGGTTAAAAGTGTATCTGAATATTTAAATTCATTGAAAATCTTAAAGGGAGTTGTACCTTAATTCAGAGGGGAACTAGTCTTGATAGTTCACCCATTTGTTGTTTAACTTATTTGTTCTTGAGAGAAGGGTATGGAGTCAAAATAAAATATTTTTATATAAGGACAAATATGTTAGCCAACACACACAAACACACCATAAAATAAATAATTAACAAATCATTTGTGCATGTGTGAATGTAAAGTTTTCATCTTGGATATTTTTTCCCTAAACACTAGAGGGAAATGAAAAAAACAAGATGGTAACATAGACACAAGGGGGGAATAGAATAAAAAGGAAGGGGTAGCCAAGATGACTCCAAATGCACCAAAAAATTGGACACTACTTACATAGTCCTATGGAATTTAGGCCAAATGTAGTTCTCCTAGGGATATGGGAAAGAATAAAAGTAATGATATATAAGATATTTTACTATAGAATAAAAATAGGAAAACGTATACTCATAAAATGGTAAGAGCATTTAGATAATTTAGGGAAAATGAAATGGTAATAAGATTGGTTGATCTAACTCAAGATGTATCATGCATCTAAGTGTTACCTACATAGTTCATGTGGACCTCAAGATGATGTATTTATCCCATAAATGGGAGTGTAAATGAAGTAATGGTGTTGGTAAAATAGAAATGATCACAAGTAGATAAGGGTTTACCACCTAACAAAAGTATTAAATCATGCCATCCAAAATAGATCCAAAGGCCACTGGTTAGCAGGATAATAAAACAAACAAAAAATGTATGGTTTAATATTTATCATGGAGATTTTAAGTCATTTTTGAACTTTTTTTTTTTTTAATAATTTTTTTTTAATTTTAGGGTTTTTGGACTATTTTGAATGTTTTTGGGTTTTTATCATCTCAACTCAATGGAAGATTACAATTAAACTTAAAAAATAGTGAGGGTGTGTCTTAGGTTTCTTGAAAAATGGCAAGATCATGGGAAAAGGGGTGACCAAGTTGAACTCAAAAACTAAGTGCTACCAACATAGTCCAAATGAACCTCGGGTCAATATAGTTCAATCCCAATGGAAATTACTAAAAATCAAAAGAATGGTTGAAAATGGAATGGAACAAAAACAAAATAACTGGCATAAGATTTAACAAGAGCTGAAAGATGAATTTCAAATACCATCATACATGGAAATCATACATAAGTTACTATGAGATACTGCATATCTTGAATGTGTTGATGGTGACCACATATGAATAATTTTCTTGAAACTTTCTCTAAATTCTAGTATCGAGAATCATCTATTGTAATGATAAATTAAAATCAAGATCAAAATTGATAATAGAATGAGGAAATAAGATCAATATGAACTAACTTGATTGGAAGTGGGATGAGCGGATGTGTTTTTAGGTCATACCCCCAAGTAGGGGTATTCATAAATAATGTTCAAATCATGTGTAAAAATGCTTGAGATGCATAACATTCATGGGCTCATCCAATTCTTCACTATTTGGTGTAGCCAATTTGTATGCTCTAGATCCATAGTTTGATGTGATGATAAATGTGCCAAACTATTTAGGCTCAAACTTGAAATTATTTTCAAAGATGACATTGGTATTATTTTAATTTTATTTTATGATCAAGTCACTAAGTTTAAAGTATTTATGTTTGATGTGATTGTTGTAGCTACAACACAACCTATTCTAATATGCCTAAAGATTGTTCAAAGTAACTACTTGGTTTTTATCAAGTAGGTATAATTCTTGAAGTTGAGAGACTCTATATTCCTCTTCATCAATGATATTATGAAATTAAAAGTGCAAGGAATGAAACTCAATATTGATAGGGATAATATCTTTAGTGTAATAAATAAGGGAGTACGGTGTGTCTTCTGTCGGGGTGTAGGTATTAGTACGGTAATCCCAAAGGGCAAGAAATAATTTCATATTCCAATCATGATTAAAAGAATTAATGGTTTTTTTAACAATTTGGATTAGTTTTTTTTTATATTCTTTAGCTTGGCCATTACTTTGAGGAAAAAAGGTAGTGGAAAAGTGTTACTTGATCTAATATTTGGCATAGAGGGCTTTGACATCCTTATTTTTAAATGAGTCACCATTATCAAAAATGAGATCAAATAGAATGCCAAAGTGGTAAATGATATGGTTGAGGATGAATTTTTAAATCTACTTCCTTGTTATGTAAGTGAGTGGAATGGATTCAACACACTATAAAATATTCAGTTGTAGTAAGGATATGTTTATGGTTATCTGATGAAGCATGATTGATCTTACCAATGAGATTGAGTCCCCATGTGGAAAATGGTCATGGAATAGTGATAAGTTGAAGTGAATTAGTTGGTACATGAATGAGATTGCCATTCTTTTGAAAATCCACACACATTTTTACATAAGTGGATACATCGACCTCCATAATGGGCTAGTAATACCCTATACGTAGGAGTTTCTTGTCAAGGACTAGTCCACCAATATGGGTTTCAAAAATCCATTGTGTACTTATTTAATTAATAATATATACTTTTTCAAAACTAAATAGTTAATTATAGTTCCATCATATCTTCTATAATAGAGTGTGTCAGTGAGAATGGTATAACAAGAAGTGGTATGAATGAAGGATTTTTATTTCTTATGAGAAAGGTTAGAATCAGAATATTATCATGAAGGTAAGCATATTTATCTGAGTAACAAGGTGATTTGGGACCAAAAATATCACATACCATTTTATATTTAAACTGTTCATGAGCCAGAATTAAGAGATATTCAATAAGTAATTGGTAATCTATAACATGATCTATAATTTATATTAGTGAATTAATTGTTGACATTGCATTGATAGTCCTATTACTAGCTCTTGGAATATGTTTAAATTGGATGTATTCAAAGCTTTATTTAAGATGGTGCAAAATATTCTTTTAAGGAATAAGCTTATCATCTTTTGTTTGGTATTGCTCTATTACCTATTTGATAATCAGCTGAGAATCTCCATGAACATGTAATTTATTGATAATCTATTGTACTTCTAGATGAGCCCTATAATGAGTGATTAATACTATGTTATATTGTTAGTACAAGCAAAACCAATGTGAAATTCTTTTGGAATGATATCCATTTGTGGAGTTATGAATATAATATTGGCTCCTTATACATGAGAAGTATAGGAACTATATGAGAAGTATAGGAACTATAAAAATAAAGGGTCCAATGCTAAGGCTTAGAAGAACTGTCGTCTAGAGTCATGATTGAATCATCAAGAAAATTGAAAATAAGAAGCTTGGTATCTAACAAGGGTGCTTTGACAAGTTGATCTACAAGTGTTTTCCCCTTAATTTTATTTTTATAAACATATTTAATCTCAAATTCACTCAATAGCATGATCCATTTATCCATACAACTAATCAAAGTTTCCTTGGAAAGTAGGTTCTTGAGTGTGTCCAATTTGGAAATGATAATGGTCTTATTGTTGAGCATATAATGTCATAAATTTTGGGCTGTAAAAACCATGGCTAGCATTTTTTTCAATTGAGTTATATTTAAGTTCATAGGCAACCAATGTGTAGCTTAAGTAATATACAACTCATTCTTTCCTCCAATCATTATGTTATGTCAGGAGTGCCCCCAAGGCACATTCAATTGTTGATAAGTATATAATAAATGACTTTCTAGGTGTAGATGGAGCTAGAATATGTGTATTTTCCAAATATTATTTTAATTATTTAGAGGCATGTTGATAATTAACATTACATGATAAAATGGTACATTTATTTAAAATATGAGTAAAGGGATGGCATATGTCTTCCAACTAAGAAATAAACCACCTGATAGATTGAGTCTTTCCCAACAAGCTATAGAGTTGATTTAGATTATAAGGTTGAGGCATTTCTATAATGGCCTTAACCTTGGCTAGATCGACTTCAATACCCCTATAAGATATAATGAAACCTATAAATTTTCCTAAAGTAATGCCAAAGATGCACATTTCTGGTTTAAGCCTTACTTTGTAATCATGAAGTCATTTAAATATTCTTCATAATACATTTGGATGTCCTAATTTGGTCTTGGATTTTCCTAAAATATCATCCATGTAGTCTTTAACAATAACATGCATCATGTCATGTAAAATTATAGTCATGGCACTTTGGTGTGTGGCACCAACATTCTTGAAGCCAAATGGAACTTAATAGTAAAACATTCCACATGGAATGGTTAACATTGTCTTGTGCTGGTCTTTAGGCACAATTTTGATTTGAAAATATCCTAAGAATCCATACATAAAAGATAACATTGTATACCCTATCATGAAATCTTAAATCATATCAATGTTGGGAAAAGGACAATCATCCTTTAGGAATGCTTTATTGATATCTCTGAAATATGTACATAATTGGATTACTTATGTATTTATTTTTACTGGGATTATGTTAGATATCCACTTTGAATAATCAATATGATAGATACACCCCAACTCTAATAGTTTTTCCAATTTTTTCTTTACAAGAATGGTTATGTGAGGGTGCCTTTTTCTCAAACTTTACTTGATAAGATTGACATCAAGGTGTAAAACAAGGTGATGTAAAACTAAATTAGGGTCTAAGCTAGGCATATCTAAATAACACCATGAAAAATGATCAACAAACTCTAAAAAGAGGGTAGTAATAATCTCACATTCCTCTTTAGTGAGGGACACTACAAGTTTGATCCATTTAGGATCGACATGTGTTCCAATGTTAACCTTAGTGGTATCTTCCACAAGTAATGTGGAACCATCTTATAAAATAGTTGGTAAATTGGTACATTAGTCTTCATCTTCATCTAGTAGCTTGAATAGCTTGTCAGTTTATCATAAGTAGGAAGAATTTGAATCACCAAGGTCTGACAAAGGCCATTTAGTAAAGACATGCAGTAAATTTTGATCTAATCGATCAAATACTTTCTAATATTTTAAACTAATTTCTGATTGGCATGATATTCTAATACTAGAGGAGGATTGGATTTATTTGAAATAGGGTGAGCTTCCCCATCCAGTGGTGCCTGAAATAGGTTTTCACCATGGGACTCCTCTTTTTATTTTATTCTACTTTGGTCTAAAATCACCTCAAAGAGTTTTTCACTTTCAAACCTCAACATTTGATTTTTTTGTTTTTGTTTATGACTAAGGGAGTTTCCCTACTCTCCAAAATAAGAAACATAGCCAAATATAATAGCAACCCCCTATTTTAGATCACCAAGTGTAAAATTGTCTCTAAGACCCATAAATTTATAGATTACCTCATCAATTTGAAAATCATCTAATGGTATCTATGAGTCTTGTTATACCCAATCGATTAGTTGGGGATGATAGAGGAAAAGAGGGAATAAGATGACATAGAATAAATGGTATATATGATATTGGGGTCAAATAAATTTGTATTAACCAACTAATCATAAATAATATAATAAGACTATGTGTCACTGTTAACATTATTTATGTTAAACAATAAATTAGTGTCACTCTTGATAGTTTTTATCCAATACTTTGAGTTCCTTTATTTTTAGAAATTGATACTGGCTGAATAATTCATTGCTTTTTCCCCTAGGACATTGCCCCTATAGGCTTGATTATCCATTATCCTGTTTGGAATAGGATACTTTGTATTTTGGTAGTAGGTGGAAAAATCATCATTATATAACAATGAATCATCATTTGCCTTGATTTATTCTTGATCCTAGGAAGTTTTTTTATGAGAACCATAGGTCCTTTCTAATGAGAATCATCTTTCTTGGACCATTCGATTTTATTAGCTTTGAATTTGGGTCTACCATAAGATTTAGGCATCTTAGGCATCTTGGCTATATGTAAATCATTACTAATTTTATATTTCCAAAAGCCATTGTCTTGAATAGTAAAATGATTGCCTATTATAGTAGGTGGTGTAGATGAAGTGGAAGCAAGGGTACTTAGATCCACATCATTAGACTTAGGGAGTTGATCAACTATATTATTTTCTTTTTTGGGGATAGTATCTATGCCAAAGTGATAGTTATGGCTTTCATATTCTGCTTCCAAATGTTTACAAAATTGGTTTGGTTGTAGATCACTGGGAATGGTAACTTCTAATCTAGAATGGGGAAATTTATTACATTTATGGAGAGGATAAGATACAACATGTACTTTATGAATCCACGGTCAGCGAAAGAGTGAGGTATATGATATCTCTAAATCAAGAACATGGAAAAGAGTATCATGGGTCAGAGGCCTAATGATAATAGATAAACAAATGGTGCCCTATGATTCTCAATCCTCATTATCATAAGATTTAATTTATCTATCTAAAGATATGTTTTTGTGTAGCGCAATTGTTTGATCAATTTTAAAGTTACAATATTTAGCCCTAAACCATTGTCTATGAGGACTCGTTTGACTTTATGCTAAGAAATCATGGCTTATATGTAAAGTGGGTTATTATACAAAGGTCCAAGGGATGACATATTAATTTTATCAAAGGTGAGTCATTGGCATGGAGCCAAATGAATCACAAGTGTTTGAAATTCATCAGGTGTAATGTTACTTGGGACCTTAGACTGACTTATATGCTCATTGAATATTTTCTTGTGGACATTTGATGTACATAAAAGATATAAAATATAAATTTAAGTCAATGTCTTCTTTATTTTTTCCACAATATCATATAAGGCTTGTCATTAATAGGAAAATTGGCTTAGTCTTCTGATGCAAAAGACCTTGAATGGGATTTTTGTAGGAAGAAGGTATAGGACCTTAAATAGTAACCTTAGAGCATCAAGTTGTAATGTGCAACCTCAAGTTAGCCAATGATTACTATAATTATAAGAATGGGAGTGAAGGCTTGAAATAGTAATTCTTGGTTTTTGAGTGGTATTTATGTCATTATGAGCCAAAGGAGTTAGATATCCTATAATAAATGATGAAGGTCATCAATTATTTTTGGCAATTGGATTAGGATTGATCTTAATGGTAGTGATATGTCCAATAGTGATGCATCCTAAAACATTGAAATAATAATGTAAATTTTCATATTTAACTTGATTGGAATGGGTATTTTGACCTTGATTCTAGTTTTTTTGTTGTTGGTTTTATCTCTAATTATGATTATGAGGAGGTCTATTTTGATTCTAATTATTATTGGCATTATGTTGTGAAAAAGGGTTTTGATAGATACCAAAATATTGATTAGATGTTGTGTCCACATTATCCAATGTTATTTCACCACTTTCAAGTAAATATTGAATGAGATGGTGAAGCTACACACATATGTGAATATAATGGCCTTTAACCTAATGATAATCACAAAATTCATTCTCATTATATTAATTAGGTTTAGGCTAGTTTTCTATAAATGGTTTTGGCACTAGCTAAATAATCATGTTAGTGGTAACTAGATTTTGGAATACCATCTCAATAGGCTCTCCAAGATTACTAAAAAATATGTTGTGATAATGACATCTTCTTGGAGGTGGTGTTTGCAAAGTGAGAGATTGAGTAAGTGGGTTCACTTGAATAGGGAGTGGTTGTATCATTTTTACATGTTGATATTTAGTTACTTCATCTCTTTGACATTTATGATCTTGTTGAATGGTTTTGGCTTCATTGATGTACTTGGTTGTGCTTGTACAAGAGCTTATGGTTGAACCTTGTTCTAGGCTTGATTATGAGAGTAAATATTGATTATCCCTTTGTCGATGAGGGCTTAATCAATCTATACTCCCTTGAAAATAACTTATTTAAATGTATTGGCACAAATAAGCTTGAGATTATGAGCTACATCAAATTTTAGATGGTAATTAACATTATGGCCAATTATTTATCAAAGAGATTATTTTGGATTCATCTAATAAGGAGTTACACCATTGTAAATAATTAGAAAATCTCTCTCATCCTCATTATTTAGTCTTACATAGACCAACCATAGTCATCTCATGTTAGACATTGAAAAATAATTACTACACAAATTTACTAAACAAGTAATCAAAGTTATCAACATATTTCTTAGGTAGACCAAGGAACCATTCTAAGGTGTGCCCTACCAAACTATTGGGAAATAAGTGAATTAGGTATATAGGGTTTTGCACAACTTATTGGCATGCAACTAAAAACTCTTTTAGATTCTCCTTGGGATCACCTTTCTAAGAAGTTATCTAAAGTAGTTATAACCATATTAGCTTTTTGTATTTGTGAAGCAATAAGTTGGCTTTGTGTGGGAGGGTCAAGTAGTTGACCCTTTCCTTTGTCCAACACCACTAGGGCTTGGTTGGAAATTTGATCTTAGATAGAGGAAAATTTGTTGTCTAATAACATAAGAGGTGTTTCTTTAGGTGCTCTAAACAAATAGAAAAATCTTCTACGGGAAAACTTAGGGGAAACTTTGCACCCATTTCCAATAATCTAACAAGATGTTTGTCTTTATTGTCAAATAATTATTGATTTAATTGATCTTATCAATAGTCATCACTTGGTGGTGCATTTACAAGGTACATCAAATTAGGTCTATGTTCGTTATCAAATTGTATGTGTGAAATATATGGTCAATATTGGTCTTTTTTAATATTAGGTGATACAATTCAAAGGTATGGGTTATGTTATTTAATTTCATCATTAGATGGTACATTTACAAGGTATTATTGGTCTTATTCATCCTATACATAGTGATCATACCCATAAGAATTATAAACTACCTCCTCATCAAATCAGGGGTTATAAATGGCCAAAATATGCATGTACTTAAGCATGCTTAAGTTTATGATCCTCATTATGAAAGGGTCTTGAGTGCATAAAACCATGTTTTAACTTGGTATGCGACCTCACTATGAATACCACTTGGAAATTGATTTGAGGTAAGATATTTTACGTATGCTAATATAAATGTTAGTTTAGATTATATCAATCAAAGGTATGTCCATAAGTTTTGGGCACTTTGGTTCCAATATAAATGTTCAATGTTTGGACTTTCAAAACGTTTTGCATTTGGTCTTGTCTTGAAAATTTTTGATCTTGGAAACTTGACTTTGTGAACAAAGAAAGGATACTTAAATTATTTGAGATAACTTAGGGACATTGAAATGTGTTAAGGTTGGCATAATAATTAGCTTTGGTTGACAATTGGGAATCAAACTTTGATCTGAGCTTTAAGCTTTTTGACTTCTACAAGGAGTTATTTTTGGCACAATTAAACTAGAATTGGAAATTGGTCTTGAAATTGGTGAAATTAGACATGGTTTGGCCTTGAAAAGAATATTGATTTAGAATTGGCACTTGGATTTGAACTTAGGTTTGGACTAAAATAAATGACATAATAGCACAACATGGGAAATAATTTGGAATTTTGGACTTGGTTTGAAATGTCAATTTGGATTAGGACAAGACTCTTGGTTCAAATTAGGTAACCTAATGGTGTGGTTTAGACAAGTAATATAGGTATTGGGACCAAGTTTTAACATGTCACTTTTGTTTGACCTAGAATTTAGGTAGAATAACACCCCATTATGTGTGTATAAAAATGGTTTGTGTTTAGACTTGGTTTGTTTGATTTGGTCTCAAGTATAAACAAGGTTTTGATGTAATAATCAAGTAATAAAAAAAATCATTACAAGATAATTTTAGTAACTAACACAATTTGCATCACATCTATTGAACCTTTGAAATACTCATCTTGAGAGAGAATTATAAAATTTAAGTTTTCATTAAATAAATCATTACAATTATTGGTGGTATTTTAACCCCTTCCTTCTATCAAAATTTTTGTATGAGTAAGGCAATATTTGGTAGATGTTACATTTTCACCCTTACATCAATGAATGATTTGTGATAAAAGAGGCATATAAGAAACAATCTAATAGTGGTCCATTTGTGATAGGGTCTTATCTCTTTTTAACCACTTCAATCATAAGGGTCTCAATGAAATGCTATCATATTTGGGTTTTTTTTATAATTTTACTTTGGATTTCTATATGGTACCTATATAAATTTCATATGGTCATAATTATATCAATGAATAAGTTCAATATCATTTCTAAGATTTCTCCTTTCAAGGGTACCACACCTTGACCTAGGATATTAGAAATACCTCCCTAGGGTTAATTTATTCACATGACAATGTGAAAGCATAAATATAGGCCTTAATGATGGTAACACTCCTCAATTTGTATACCCCACAAAATAAACAAGGTTTGGTATGATGCTAGGATGTGATTTCCCAGGTCAATGCACCCCTAACAACTTGTGGAAAGCTGATGAAATCCACCCCACATAGTCAAATGAAAAATAGGGTAAAAATAAAATAGGAAATATTTATAAGTCACTTAAGAAAGGGAGATTATATGCACAAAATAACCCCACATGACAATTAATCAACAAGCAACTTTCAAGGAAGTAAGGAACTTTGAAAATAACAAGTTTTATTATAACTCGATTGAAATGTGAATTCATTTTAATGTCCAAATTGAAATGTGAAGTAAGATTGATTTTTTTGACTCAAAATACCACTTATCTTGATAATATCCTATAGTAAAAATTATTATAAGTTTGATAAATGTGGTTTTGATCCAACAAGGAGGTTGAAAAGAGGGTTTTTATGTCTCAATTTTGCATAAAAGGATGATTTCACTAATACGTAGGTAGAGAGTGATTTTACCGATACACAGATTGATTTTTCACATTACAGAGCAATTTAAACAATTATAAACCCTTTGCATATAATAGAAAAAAAAATGGTAAAGTGTGAATTAACCAATTAATAGGTCAAATCTATTGATTATATGGTAATCTCACCAATTTTAGAACCTACGTACGGACATAACAAAAAATGTGAAAGCATGAATTCACCAATTTTTAGTTTGATCCACTAATTATAGAGTGGTTTCATTGATTATAGAACCTACAAAAATATATAATATAAAATGTTAAAGTGTGAATTCACCATTTTAGCTGTGAATTCACCATTTTGAATGAGATTTCATTGTTTGGACTTGCATAAAAGAAATGGTTTAAAAGGCAAAGAATGTGATGTCATAATTTTGATGATGATTTCACTAATGTTGTCTATGATTTGATTGTTTACACCTACAGACAAAACAAATAAAAAAATATTAAATAAGTGAATTTTATGATTAGTTAGTCGAGCTTGCCATTTTTAAGGGCGAGTTCCCTATTTAGCAAGTCAAGTTCATTATTTACACCTGGAATAAAGATTGGTGATTTTTTTAAGAAAATGAGGTGAATTAAATTGATTAAAAGGTTAGTTATAGTAATTATAATAATGTTATTGGTCTAAAATAACTTTTGGGGTACATCCAATCCTTTGGGCCCCATTGGTCATGCCATTATGTAGGTTAAGAATCCAAGAGAGGTTAGCCAATTGTTAGTGGAAAAAAAAACTAGAAGAAATAACATCTAAGAGAGGTTAGAAATCAATAAATGCAATTAGAATATAAAGAAGCATGATTTTATTTCCCTTGAAGATTTTCTTGAGAATCGATCTAAAGAGGTCAATCTCAGCTTGTAGATGTAAAAGCCTTTGCCAATGCTTGATTCCTTGTGTTAAAAACATCTCTCCTTGTCTACACTTGATGTTGGATTTGGCTTGGCATGAGAGTGTCGAAGCTTCTTGTATAATTTGGTAGAGTAAGTTTTTATGGATAGGCTTATTTAAATGAGAGGTATGAGGCTTTTATTTATAAATTTATTAAATCACTGTGAACCATTCATCTCATCTCAAGATGGAGGGTTGAGGATCATCCTAAAATCTGTGATTACACACATGGACTGTGAAAGAGATGTCATTTAAGATTTTTTGGAGTATAAAATGCATGTTTTAATAAAATTGTAGTCATTGGTCCTCTTGGAGTGTGTAATAGGGGTGTAAGATGAAGAGTGTGTAAGAAGGGTGTAAGACATGTCATAACCTTAGCTTTCTTGCACATTTCACTTGAAAATGTCATCCATTTGTGAGGTAATATTACATTTTTGAATTTAGGAAAACAACCTTGGATTTTCTTATTAGATGAATAATTAGACTTGATTAAGTGGGATTAATCAACAATCATAATAATGGTGGTTTTATTCAATGTTTCTATTTGTCAATCAAGTATTCACATAATTGCCTTGTGAAGACACTTGCAAAGGATTGATTTAATTCAAGATTCACTCAATAAGATTAATGATGTAGTATGATCCATTACCCTAATTAGGGATGTGTCATTGTGATTTTAGGATAAAATGGTAGTTGTGCCTATGAATTATATCTAGTGGTAATTTTTGGTTAAACTTGCATGTGATTACAAAAAAATTCTCTTGATTATAGTTTAGACATGAAAGTGGTTAAAATGAAGTGTCTACAACTACTTATTATAAAGTATAAAATTAAAAAAAAAAATTATAAGATGTCAATATCAAATTTTTATCTTTATCTATATCAATCGATACATATCATGATTATTTACTTGTGCTAGATGTTTTTCATATAAATGTTACACACATGATTCTAATTTTATTGTTTGAGTTGGTGTAATTTAGGATATACATGTTTCATATGATCATGAATTTTGAGTGTTATGTTAATAATTTCATGCACACTCCTTGGGGGGAATTTTCACATTGGTGGTATACCTTATACTGGGGGTAAGTTTATATAACAAATTTTACAGTGATATATTTTTATCTTTACATTATCATGTAGATATATTTAATTTGATTGTATAATATATTGATAGTGTCTTCATCTTGTGTGTAAAATGGATTTATAAATTGAATTATTACTTCAATATTTTTACATCCTTACATTATGTACATACTTATGATTGTTTGATTTGTTGCACATGTATGTTTGTGCATGCCTGAGCATGTTGTTTTTTATTATCTTGTCTGGTCCTTATCCTTAGAGGATCCTATAATTCTCATGTCATTTTATGTCATTTTTTTGTCTTGTACATTATATATCCTTTTTTGATGATTTCCTATATGTACCTACATAATTATGTGCAATTGTTGTGATATACTGTGTGATATTATATGTTTTTTACCATGGTATTTATCATGTACATTAATATTTGTGGTATACTTTGCTTGGGGCATATGTTTCCATGGTATTTTACATTCATTTATTGAGCCATACTACTACTATGTGTGTTATTAATTGTTATATCTAGCCCTCATAAGGTCACATTTGCAATATTGGGGTATGTTATTTTTACATATATTATTTTTCCACTAGGGACATTTTACCCTTACATATCTCATAAAAATTACCACATATATTGTGTGTATGATAATTTTATTAGGATATAAATACATTCCCCATAAGTTGGATACAACAGGGCATATTATTAGCACCACAATATTTCATTCTCATATAAGGATGCACATACATATCGTGCTTTACATAATGTTATTTATTCAAGGTGGTTTCATTAGGACACATTATTTTTCTATTTATATTGTTGTTGGGGTTTACATGGAAATATTTTACAATAATTAAATATATGTGTTTATACAATTTTTTGAATAATTTTACAAAGCTTTGGTTATATTATGTAATGACACAAAGTGAATTTAGCTCTTTATTTTGAGATGACTAATTGTCAAAACATGTTTTACAATCTGTCACCTCAAAAGGGGGAAATATAACTATATTTTTTCAATATTTTAAAATTTTGATTAAAATTAAGTGGAATTGATAAAATTATTGAGAAATATTAGTATAATTGAAAAAATATGAGTAATATGAAGACAACAAATATGGCTAGACATGATGTATCTATTTCTTTATCAAGAAGCAAAATTGAGTTGTTAGGACTTACTCTAAAAGTTATAATTATGAGAAGTGTTAGAAAAGAATGAAAATATGTTTTTAACCAAATGTGACAATATGATTCATGTACCATTATGTGTATTTTTATTACGCACTTATTTTTTTCCAATTATTTTTTCCATTTTATATAAAATATGACATTATATGATATTGACTACTTCTTGGTAAGTGGCCATTACTTATAAGTATTCTATATTTTCTAAGAGAGGATAATGAATGTGGTTGGAGTCCCTCTTCAGCATCATTCATCCATCATTTTATAGTAAGTCAATGTATGTGTTTAAATTAACTTTTATTTTTACTTTGGTACATACATGAATTATCATGACATGCACATATCAATGTAGGGGTTATATGTAGACACCTAATTTTAGTACAATACCATTTTTCATTATGTATTTTCCCCATTTTTTTAACACTTGGGACAATTTTGTATACTTGAAAATTTTTGGGCACCTTATATCCAAAATAGACTCTCATTGGCCTTTGAGGCTATAGTTTTATTTAGCATTCTATCAATTTTATCTATTTTCAGCATTTGGGTGTTACTCTTCCATTTTTTTAGCTACATGCCTTCATTATAAACACTTATTTCTCCTAGGTTAGATTTAGATACCTAATAAATTTTCCATAAGAAGATTTGACAACCTGTTGAATCCATCTTTTGTGTTTTTGTGGTTCCTTCCCACCTTGTCCTGATTTACATATAATGAATTTATTATGTTGAAATATTCTATGGTTAGCTTTTATAGGTCTTGTATTAAAGACACACACACACACACACACACACACACACACACACACATAATAATAATAATAATAATAATAATAATAATAATAATAATAATAATAATAATAATAATAATAATAATAATAATAATAATAGTAATAATTCCATAGTAATTTACCAAATGAGAAGTTTCTAGTCACCTAAGATTTTAACAAGCATAACGAGGTCATCCATTATTATAATTTGATCTAAATAGATCAAATCTTTTTATACACTTACTATGAATATATCACCTTGACAATTCAACCATATTCAATCATTGTGACACATTCAAATTGTACTAAAATAGGGTTTAGGTGAATTTTCTTGTAGTTACATCAAATTTTCATAGGGAGACAAGGTAGAGAATTTATCTCAATTAAAATTCACTCACATACACAAGATAACTACATTGAATCTGATTCTAAGTGTATGATATATACAGCTATAACTCCTTAATGGGTAGCCCAAGTAACTTAAATTTTCACACACAAGAAGTGAAAAGAGGAAAATTAAACACATGTTTCCTAATGTTTCTAAATTATTATCATACAAAACTATATGGAATTTGAAAATGCACTTGTTGACTACTAGACTTGCACCCTTGTGAAGGTAGTTTTAGGCCTTCACAGTCTGAAGTAACATGGAAACAAGCCTAGGTTTTGGGTGGCCTAATATTTGGATTGAATATATATATTATAAGGGATATCTCCCTTTTATTTATCAATTAGGATCCCTACTCTACACTACCAATTTGCAAGGGAAAAGGGAAGAAGGTAAATTGAAATGAAAACCTATCTAACCAAGGTGATACACCAAAATATGGCTTCCACTTGTGTAATATGTACTAATAAGATCAATAATAACATAAAATTGATCAAAATTATCAAATGAGAGTTCTTCATACATCAATTTTTCACACAGAGGCTTAGCTTGATGGATGATCTAAAGCATCTAATCAATAGGTTTCTGAAAGACACTAAGAAAATATCACACTTACCAAACATACAATATGATTAGAGCACACTATGAAACCTGTAAGGATGAGCTAACACCTAAAAGGTAAAGAGGAGGAAAGGACAAGATGAGAGGAAACATGAAATATCACTATAATCTATCAACAAACCATGAAAATGCACTAAACCAAACTTTGAAGAGGCATGCATTCTATTGTATTCATTCAAAATAAGAAATTACAAGTGTTTTATGAGCATGAACATACCAAAACTTAGGTTAAGTTTCCTTTGTAATTCCAAAATTTTTATTGCATATAGATGATTGAAAAAGAGGAGAGAGAAGGAGATGAGAGCCCCAAAACTAGGAAAATGTCCTTTCAAAAATAACTTCTCCAGAATGGTATGTAGCATTTATATTATTATTTTTTTCCTCTCCTTTTTAAATATGGAATATAATTTCATTTTTTATGATTTTTCAAAGCTATAAGAAGTACTTATCCTTTATTTATGGTGTTTGACCCACATAGGTGCCTTGATTCTTGCTCAAACTCACTATATTTTTGGTGAAGAAGTTTCCTCCTTCAAAATAGGTCTTCAAGAATTAGAACAAATCCTATTGAAATATTAGAATTATTCAACTTAATAATTTGGCTTGATAGGATCTTATAATATTTACCAAAGGCAATTTTGACTTTGTCTTGAAGCTTAGCATAAGGATGAAAGAATATTTTATTAGAGTTTAGACCTCTTACACCTTTAAAAATTTCATAAAATTGAAACAATGACTCACCCTAACTCATTATGTGGTGTATCACTTCATGTATTATCTTTGATTAGGCTTATTAAGAACCTTATACATTGATTTAGTCTCTTTACTCCTTGAAATGTTCATTTTCCACTAAGGTGAAAAAAGCAAAAGTTGGTTTTTTCTCAAAAATTTCAAATTTCCTTCATGGATGGTTTTTAAAGAGCATACTATACATAGAAAAAGGAAATTTGATCCATCAGACACTCAAAAAGACCTAGTTTTACACAAAAACCATGCATTTCTTCTCAATTCCTTATATCCTTTTTTAGAAAAGCTCCTTATCTAGAAGAATATGGAGATGATAATGAGAAATTGAGAATATTTATATATACCCTCTATCCCATTATATCTCCACACAAAATTTGGTGGCCTAAAAATGAGTGTATCTTTTCTAGCACATACTTTCAATCAAATTAGGCCTAATTAGCCCTCCTAGGCCTAGAAAGTGAAAATATTTATCCTAAGATACCACACACATGTGAAACTCCTAAAAAATAATTTATTAAATTTAAACATGCTATCACCATTCTCCATGTCAAATTTGGTGGTTTAGAAAATTGTGGAAGTATAAGAACCTTGAAATGACCATTGGCAAGCTTGCCTTTTTGAAGAATTTTATGACTGGCCCAAAATATCTAAACATTTTTAGAATTTATGAGTAATTTCCTCTTTATTTTTAAGAATTTAAATTTTAAACAAGTATTTAAATACCTTTCCCATTTATTTACATTATTCCACACTCTTTAGAACTTCTATTTTAGCTCAAAAACATGAAAAAGTATAGTTTTTGTACTATTATGTAAAAGTGAATGTATAAAAAAAATACATGTGGAGGATAATTTAAGACCCTAATATAACCTATGTAGGTTTTATGATAAAATTATTTAATTTGAGTTGGTTTCCAAGTCCCTCTCTATAAACTGGTCATAACTGGGGTTTTAAGAGGGTTTAAGACCTGAATAAGGTCTTAACGATTGTTCATAAAAAAAGTATGTCCAACTAATCTCCTAATTACAAAAGATTATTTTTATGATACCCTTATAACACCTATAAACACCATTTATTCCCATGAAAATTATGAGATATGGCATGAGCATCTGAAGTTGCTTCTTAGGTGATTATTTTAGCTTTTATTGAGCATGAGAGGTGTCAAAAATGTGTCTTGGGTTTGAGAGATCATTAAAAATTATGGTATAAGATCATAAACCTTCAAATAAATGTCCTAAATATTTATAATTTCTATGAAAGTACCCAAACTTTATTTTTTTCATTTGGTGCATTAATTAGGGTATTTGAGGTTTAAGACTGCTTCTCTATTGCAAGTGCTTAATGACACTTAGACTAAGAAAATAAATGCATGGTAACTTGAGGGTGTATTTAGGTCATTTAAATTATTTTAATCTGACTTGTAATCCATTCATGAGGTCTAGAAAGTTTTTTTATTCTCTTGACCTCAAATGACCCTCCAGGTCTCTTGAATGGACCTTACAAGTGGAGTGGCCTAGGTATGATACAAAATAGTGGAATTATCCACTACTTATATGACCTAATAAATACCTTGGAAATATAAATATACTACTTACCACCAACTCTACCAAATTTAATAACTTTATTGTACCTTGAGATTCCCCAAAACTCATTTTTCCTAAAACTAGCTAGTTGGTTGCTTGGTTTTTTATGCTTCCTGGGTTCATGACTAAGTTTATCTTATTTCACCTTATAATAATGGCATAAGAGTATTGAAAATGACTTGGTGATGTTTTATAAGCCTTATCATATGATCCTTGCCCTTTATTAGACTCTTATCAGTCTTATACACCTTATCATCATACCATTTCTCCTTCTTGCTTGATAACTTATAATCTAACTTGTAATCCATTCATGAGGTCTAGAAAGTTTGTTTTGTTTTCTTGACCTCAAATGACCCTCCAGGTCTCTTGAATGGACCTTGCAACTGGAGTGGCCTAGGTATGATACAAAATAGTGGAATTTTCCACTACTTATATGACCTAACCAATACCTTTTACATATCAATATACTCATTACCACTAAATTTACCAAATTTAATAACTTTATTATAACTCTAGATTCCCCAAAACTCATTTTTCCTAAAACTAGCTAGTTGGTTGCCTGGTTTTTTATGCTTCCTGGGTTAATGACTAAGTTTTTCTTATTTCACCTTGTAATAATGGCATAAGAGTGTTGAAAATGACTTGGTGATGTTATATAAGCCTTATCACATGACCCTTGCCCTTTATTAGACTCTTATCAGTCTTATAAACCTTGTCATCATACCATTTCTCCTTCTTGCTTGCTAACTTACACTCTGTCGACACTGGTTGTAAGTGACATGTCAAAATTAAAAATATTTTTTAGATGTTTAAATTATGGTTTAGGATCTCCTTTAATATATTGATCTCTCCCAATTCATTTGGAACCATATCAGACTTCCTCTTTTGGTACATTGGAACTTTAATGCACACTCTTAATTATGTTGTCTCCATTCTTTACATAGGCTTGTGTACCTTCCAACCACTTGGAATCTATTATTTATGATCTCATTAACTATATACCTCATGAAAATATTCATAAATGATATTGATCTCTCTCATACCCTATGCTTACTAGGGTTTCAATAATATCCAACCCCACGCATGGTTTGTTCCTCACAAAGTCTAAAACTAAGTTATTTTTTACTCTATCTCTCAATACATCTAAGTTATCATAGATACTTGCATAGGGTCTTAAAACTTGATTTAGGTACCTCCATGGCTAAATAATTTAAAATTATCCACTAAGACTTCCAAATTATTCTATGCATTTCCACTTTAGTGCACTCCAACACATGGATATAGGTGAGCATGATTTGACTATTGTACAGACTGAGTGGACATGTGATGGTGCAAGACAAGTTGATCATCCCAGGGAACCTTTATTTCAAACTTGAAAAACATTCACTCTTAAATATTCACTTAGAGTGAAAGTCTTGGTCTCAGTCCACAACTTTATTTTAATCCCTTTCTCACCTCTGGCTCAAACCAAATAACCAATTCCAAATTGGTTTGGCAAGAAGGCTGATATTCTTGTTAGTTTAGTGCATTAAAACTTGAATGAATTATTTTAATCATTCCTCTAAATTATTCATTATATTTTTTATGACACCATATTTCTTATTATATTTACTCATATCTTACAACACAATCCATTCTCACCACTTCATTTTTATTCTTTCTTTCATTTCGCATCTCCTTACACAAGCCTTCATATGACTCCTTAGACCTATTGGGCTTCAACAACTGAGAACTCTACTCCACTTCACTGTTGAAAAGTTAAAAACAACATATGGTGATTCCATGAGGTTTCTTAGGTATATATTCAACCTCATAAATACTTTCTCTTTACTATCTAGCCCACATTCTTGAGGATGATAATTCAAGACTCCAGACCTGGTTGTAGATTCATATTTAGTGAGTTTAAATATCCTCCTTTTGCATTAGGAAATGTAGGGATCTAAGTCATTGTGAGGTGTTCATTTTTGAGATCACTTTTTAATTTGAAGAAGTTAAGTTAAACCTCACATATTGATAACATCCACCAAATCTATTCATTATCTAGCATTAGACCAAGAATACCACTTTAGTTTTGGTTAGGTAGGCAGACCTCTAGTCATGCTTAGTTTAGTGTTTTCAAGGATTGATTGACCCCTAACCATCACCTCTCTAATATATTGGTTTTACTCATTATTTAGGCTTAATACATTCTCATTATGATGTTTTATGACCTTCCTTCTTACTATCTTTCTACTCACTATGAGTAACCCCTTTGTGCTCTTAGCCTTAGATTGTGTAGGCTTTGAGTAGGCATAATTAATCTTGAATCAACTTAACTAACTTGGAATATATAAAAGTAATTATAATTTGATAATATATCACCTTCATTACTCTATGTTATTTGGTGGACATTTTCTCATTGAAACATTTAAAACATCTCAACACCCATACTAATAGGCCTATGAGTAGTAAATGATTGTGTAATGTTTTGATTACTTTGGTTGAATATGTTTCATCATCTTGTTAAATATATGATATGTACATATTAGTTTCAAATAATATCTCTTCATGTTTTTCACTCCCCTCAACCTCTTCATAACATCTTAGACCTCTGTCACCCTACTCTTCATTGTGCTTGCTCATTTGGCTTGGTTATAGGTAGAAATTTCAAGATGAGCCTTACATCCTTAGTTCTTCCTTGTGTTGATAAATGATGTAACTTTATATTTAATGTTGTATAATTATTATGATTTAAAGCATTCAACATGGATTCCTTGATATTATGGCACTTTTCACACTGGTCAACACTTGTGTCTACCTTGAACCCTATCTGTAGGTCATGACTAACTGTGTACACTCCTTGAAGATCAACTCTTTTGTTTCTTAACTATATACATTATATCACCTTGTATTGATAATATTTCATCATTTTGTCACTTTTTCCACATTCATATGGACTTCATTTCCAAACACCATATACTACTTCACATTTTTCCTTTATGTGTATGGACTGTGTACAGATTATGTACTTCTTTATAAAGCCTATGCATTAAGAGTTGAGTTTATTGATGATGTTATATAATTATTAAAATGTTTGAGAGTGTGTATGATCCTTCATATACCTATCTATATTTTCAATACATTCTTATCATAGATTTATGTTCATGAATGTAGGTTGGTAAGCTTGCAGGCCTATAGGTGCTTGAAGTTCTTCATGAAACTTGCTCAAGATATAGATTTAGATAATTGTTTTCATTCCTCAATATTAAAAATAGTTCAATGTTATTTTATTCATGTCACTATGGTATTCTCATTTCCATTTAGACCTAACATGATGTTCATACTTGGAGAAGATCATTCAAGTACCGTATAAGCTCTCTAAAGAGTAAGACACTTAGAGATTATGGACAAAGAGACACATATCAAACAAAAAAAACATGAAATACATGAATTTTATGGATATTGCATGAGTTATTAAGTATTATAAACCTATGATACTAACCACCATAAATACAAAAAAAAACTTGTAGCAAGATTCACTGAAATAACTTATTCATCAAGACACTTTTATCTCAAGTGAAACTTATTCATGGAGAAAAATTAGCCAATGAAAACACCATGTTATGTATATATCCATTAATTTTATAAAAAATTATAAAAATAATTATTCTCCATCATTTTTTGAGTTGGAGAAACAAGTTTAGGAATAAACCCCTCACAGATGCATAGGCAATAGTGACCTATTATCACTCTTAGTAATGGTTAATAAATAAAAGGCCATAATTATGAAAAATAATTCCTCAATTTTTAATATTACTAGTGTCCCTAATAATTTACAAAGTTTCATCTCCTAACTCTCTCTCCTCTTTTCATGCGAAACATTTGAAAACTACCCTTTTAGAGCTACCGAGGAGGTTGATATAGGAACAAAGTAGGTTTCTACCATTTTTTTCACCTATAAAATCTTGTAAACCATTTATATGAACTTTTGGGGAATAAATGAGGTCTTTTAGATGTTTTTCACATAAAAAACCTCTAAAAACTTGTATAGATCCAATAAAAAGGCCTATTTTTGCACTAAAAAAGTCAAATTTACTATGGATATCTGATTGAAATTATATAAAATGTGTTATTGAGTTTTTAGTTTTTTTAAGGTTAATAAAGATTAAATTGAGCTTCAATCTGATTATATACTATAAAAACCTTACAAAACCTTCCCTGGAGGTCATAAAAAGGTCAAAATTGCATGGAAATGAGTCATGAAGTTAGTCCAGAATGTGATCAACCTAATTGTTCATATTTTAGGCATAATATGACCTTGAAACATTATATTAAACTCATAAATACACTCTATACTCTTCTCACCACTGAAAAAGGCTCGAAAAGGCCAAAAAATGACTAAACAAGCACAAGACAAACGAAGGACAAAACCTCAACTCACCTAAGCAACCTTAAAACCTATTAATAAAGGTTTCAAATGATCAATTTAAGAAATTTTAAAGACTAAATTATTGACTATAAATACAAACTATCATGATAGGCAAAGTTTTAAATGATAAGGGTGACAATTTGGTCCGTGATGTCAAAATTGTCAACAACACCTACACAAAGAAGCCTAGAATTATAAATGACACAATGTAAATATTTGATGATAGGGGACATTTTCAGTAGAAAAAAATATTACATATTCATAAACCATACAAAAATTTTCTAGTATACATTCATTGAAAAACTAAATCTTCCCTTTCAAATTTTGATAGTCAAATCTGACATAAAGATGCATAGTCAATTTTAGATCCTTGTTTCAATCTCAGAATTTTAATATAGTGATTAGTTGTGTCTGATTTCAAAATTTATTTTTTTATTTCATTACTAGTACATGTCTTAATCAATTTATTTTTCTATTTGTTCTTGTTTTCAACAAATTAGTTAGGTCTTGTTATTTTTTTAGACTTATTTATAACACATATAGTATATGTTATTTATTTATTTATTTATCATTAAATAAGTGTAAAATCACCCTTAACCACAAATAGATAAAATAAATATAGATTATTAATAATATTAAACTACATTTTAACATAATATATAACTTATCTCTATAACATATATAGACACAATAAATTTTGGTTGATACATATGTAATAAGTTAATTATATTCATTGTACCCAACTCATTTTTATGCAATTTATTGAGCAATGTCTGCCATTATCTTGTGCCTATTGATGATCAACTACCCCTATTCCCAAAATGGGGACCCTCCTTTCTTCAAATTCTAAGAAGGCCCAATATAAAAAGCGTACTAGATCATCTAATTACATATTGCCCATACTTGTGCTTCTGAGTTTCTTGGTTAATTATACATTTTTTAATAACAATTGACACTTAGAAATATTTGAAATATTACAAGTCTTCTTCCATTTAACCATTAATGGTTCAAGAGTGTGTAGATAGGTTTTCACCAAAGAAATGCAACCTAGATATCTAATGGACATGAACATGAGCTTCATTAAAAATATTATTGATCTAATAGTGTGTTATGTTTAAAGCATTTATTTGCATAGTTTTGATTTAAAATTGCTTAAATATATTTAATATGGGTTATGATATCTTCCAGAGTCTCACTTAACTTCTCTCTTGACCTCATAGGACATCAAAATTCAAGTAAGGTTTGTGATGTCTCATGGAACATCCAATTTAAGACTATAACTTTAAATGGATAGGTGTCAACCTCATCAGACATTGCGATGCCTTAGATATTTATAGCACCCTATGCAAGACAATTGGAGTAAATATATCAATTTAATGAGCTACATGGTATCATATAAAGACCTTACAAAGGAACTACCCATTAGAATTCAAAACTTGGGGCTACATGTCAAGATCTTAGCCTTCGTGAGAAAGCCCAGTCAATCTAAGCTACCATGCATCAAAATACAATTCAAAAGCCCATGGCATACTACCACATGTCTCAAGAACAACCAACCAAACTTGAGTAGCCTTTCAAGGTGATGTGTGTCCCTTGAAGGTTCACTCAAAACTAACATGTGTCCACACCACTCACAAAGTAGACATCTGGGTTTCCTTAAGCCATCTAATCAAGGCTTAATGGTATACAACTACTCAAGGATCCTTTCAAGAATGAACAGTTGTAAAAGAATGAACAAAATCCCATGAGAATGATGTGTGTCCTATTTAGACCCACATGATGATGTCATCTATCATTCCTGCTCTACTTCTATATGAGATCTACTAGATTGCCTTTGAGAGTGATGTGTGTCCACCTTAAACCCATGAGATGATGCTACATTTCATTTCCATGAAGTTGAATTTCAATATTAATGAGATCACCTCTGAGAGAGACATGTGTATCCACCTTAGCCACACGATTGGAACCAAGTTATTGATAGTTGGCTGGAAGCCTTCTAAAGGTAACACCTATCAGGCAAAGCTCTAATAACCTTCTAAAGGTAACATCTATCAAGGTAAATCCATGAGTTTCCTTTGAGAGAGCCACCTGGTAAAGAAAATTCCTGATTATTAGTGAGAGTAAATTGTGGTACTCTCATGACCAATCAAAACTAAAATGCCATTCAAGATCTCACCATGAATTTAAAAATGCCATGTGGTAGGGTACAAATAATACATCATACTAAGTTGCATCTTGAAAACCCATGAGCAATAAAAAGGTGCCACATGTCTAGATTTCAAGCTGATTAAGCATCTTAGTCACATTTAGACCCCAAAAATGCCTAACTGTATCCAATGTGGTAGCCACATGTCAAAACGTGGAAATATTTACCTTTAAAGCTAAAATTGACAGTGGATCAAATTCAAATTAGATCTAAAAATGAATTCTAATACAATTAAATTCCAAAATCAATAAGCTCAAAGTTGTTCCAAACATATGCAAAGTTGATGAGCTCATCATTAATATGACACAAACCAAGATATCCATCAACCTTGCATTAATTAGGGAAATATTTCATAGGGATACTCATCTCAACTATTGTTACCTACATTTTCATTTGAAGCAATAAACATTTACTCTCCATGCTATCTATGTTCTCCCAATGTGATACAACTTGAGTTATTCATAGATTGCACCCTAACTACCATTGTTAAAGCTCAAAAGTTGTAGAGAGATACAAAATGATGTTGGTTGCTACCCAAAATATTTTATAGATGGTAAAAATAGGTCCCTCCACCCTGGGGAAGAGCATCTCTATCAGAAATGATGACTTCTTATTCCAATATGGAAACTTGGATGTTTTTAAGGACATGAAATTCATCCCTAAGGCCATAAATTGAAGGGACATGAATTACAACAACATTTACTTCAATGTATAAGTAGCTAGGGAAGTCAATGAGATTAAAACAATGCCTCGTATAATTTAATTTGCTTTGAAAATCCCTATAATCAATGTTTTCAGTCTCTACAAGGCCACAACAAAGCTAGAGGTCATGTCATGTGATGACCTAATATATGGCATCTTTGGGAGGTCATGATGCGAAGATGGGTTACTCAAATCAATGAACCAAGGACTTCGATCATCTTCATAGTGGGACCTAGCTTTGAAAATTACTATGACCTAATTTTTCCATAGGTAGAATACAACTAAAGCATCATCGATGGCTGGTATGAGGTGCACTCTCTAGAGAAAGTCCTGACATCATGTGTAATAGACCCAACTAGAGTTTTTCTAATAGATGACCAAGGAAACTTGCCTATTTAGCAATTTAAGAAGGGAATTAGGATCAACCTTACTATCCTTAATAATGCATTTGGTAATCCTCATATTGGTTATATGGACATTAGGACCCTTTTATTACTGTAAATCATCTTAGAGGACCAGTAAATTCTTGCACTTGGGGATATTATTAGCAATAACCTAATATATGCAATGAATGATACTTGAAATAATGGTGATTTATTCTTCATGATGAGATACCTATTGGACATAATCTAAAAAACTACCAATTAGGTTAGAATTCATGGTCCCCTAAGCAACCAAAAGTTATGCCCCAATTATTCTCTACAATGTACATTCACTACTTTAGTTACAACATCAAGGTAATTGCATATGACTTCTACCCAATTGTCTATAAATCAATCACTAAGTGTGAGATGCCAAGGGTTCCCGCAGAGGTTAGACAAATATTAAAATACATGGGTATCCAATAGCTATACCCATATTTCATAGTCATTAGGATATAGGGAGTGATGGTAGATCCTCTTAAGCTACCAAGATATGTGCCAGTAAATTTGGATGAGGAGGAGATGGCCTATCAGCTTCTCTATGGAGTTGATGGTGTCTTCAAAAATAAGAAGAAAATAGTCCCCTGAGGAGGAGATGGCCTATCAACTTCTCCATGGAGTTGATGGTGTATTCAAAAATAAGAAGAAAATAGTCCCCCATAAGACTCCTTATAAGTTGGGGAGGATTAAGATCATAAAATGGTATGATATCATTGTGGCTCCAAGGCATAGGGACTCATACCTATTGCCTAAGGATGATTTTATACCTTGGGACCCAAATAATGTCATTGCCAAGCACCTCCTCAAATTAAAGAAATATGTGGCTATGGAGTATAATCATCAAGAAGAGGTGGATGAATGGATTTATAAGGATGTTATGAATGATGAGGTATTCCTCAAGAATGCAATGAGAAATAATATTGAGTTAGAGATGAGGCTAGATAAAGAAAAGAAGAAATAAGACATTGTAAGGCCTCAACCACCACTAGCACATGGAAGTATATTTAATGTAGATTATGAGGAGAGGCAAGAAGAGGAAGAAGAATACCAAGTTCCTCTCATTAGGAAAAAACCATGTAGGCCATGGCATTCTATTCTAAGTAGTCAGGGTATGCCTCCAAGCTCTGAGAAAGGAGGATCAGTAAGCCAACATGACCCCTCCCAAGGTCCTACATTTATCTTTGCATCTACCATGGGAGCTACCCTAGAGAGCCCAAGTCAAACTAATCTTGATGTCATTGACCTTGAAGAATCACAACAAGGCATTGATCTCTTAATGGGGGAACTAAAAGTGATATTAGGGAGAAATATTTAAAAGGTTTACAAAAGAAAGAAAGATCCCAGGACCACCATGAGAGGGGAAATGCCTCCTCCATCAGCTCCCTAAGCTCCCACTACAAGTACAACACCACTACCTTATTTTTAAACTACTTCTATCTCTACTTCTACTTCCACTTTTATGTTTTCACCACCCACCATTACTTCTCTATTGGCTCCATCATCTTCAACTACTACAACTACCTCTACCCAGTCCTCAATGGATGCTAACACGAGCCAATATTTTACTTCCTTTAGATTCACCTTACCCTAGTGTATTTCTCATGCCACTGCACATATGGCTTATTCCCAAGCAACCACAACAAATGCCTCACTTGTTATTGGTTCCCCTATGCCTACAAAGCCATTGAAACCTATTGGAAAGTAATTCACCTTTTATAAGCCACTCAACATTACCACAATTACTAAAATGAGTGTGTCTTCAATGTTACCTTCATTCATTCTTAACATGGGACCTATCAAATATTTATTTTACCCACTTGGACAACTAGATCCAATAAAATTATACATCCCTACTAGAGCCTTGGCTTCTTCTTCTACTTGGTCAGCTCCATTACAACCACCTCCGACATAGAAAACACCTACTGCTACCCCAAATTGGGTTAGAGACATCATATAGGAAATGAGGCAAGAGAGGCCTCAACTATTCCTCTTTGTACCCCAAGATGGTATGAGGTTCGATGTAGCCACTGGAACCATGAAGAAGGTGGTCAAAAGGCAAGTTGAGTAGCCAAAGTCCAGCTCAGGTATGGTCCATGAGAGTGAAGATACCCTCTTCAATTTGACAAGGAAAAGGAAGGCTGACCCTTGAGAGGTAGAAGAATATGCAGAGGACCATGTGTCCTTAGTTCAAACCCAATCAACGTCTACAATTGCCTTGATGAAGGGGATGTAGTAGGAATTGAAAAGGTTGAAAGAGAAAACATTTCCAATAGTGCTAGATGGAACTATAATTTAAATAATAAATATTATTATTAATTTATTAAACTTTTATAAATTCATGAAGAGGAGGTAGGAAGAGGGGACCCTGTAATCTAAGGTGGTCATAAAGCTTGACAAGAAACTTACACTCTATGATGCCAAGTTAGTAAACTTGGCTAGAATTGTAAGAAGTAATAAGTTCTTAGACCTCAAAGTTCTAACACTTGAGGAAAATATTCCCACATAGACCATCCTAATGAATATAATAAGGATCTTGAAAAGATGATTAGATAAATTTAAGGATGTAACTACATCCTTAGGTAAAATTGAGTTTAAGATATCCCTCTTGTTGAAGTATGCCATGGTCACTAAGGTGACCAAGGTCGATGACACCTTCATAGATGACTTAGAATTTAGGGATAAGATGAAAGTGTTTATTTACAAATTATAGAAGGATGTAGCCAATGTAAAGACTACTTCTGAGGTGATGAATATTGTGGCATTTTTTAATCATAGGTTGGAAAGAGTAGAGGCAATTGAAGAATCACTAAGGCCAATACTAATAGAGCATAATAGGGTCATCTAAGAGATGATTGACTTATTTCAACCCATGATCTTGTATTTTTCCCAAATATAACAAGAGTACATGGCATGTGAAGAAGTATGGATGAAGGAAGAGGTGAAGAAGAAACAGAGACAACAATAGCAAGTTGGCTAGTATCCCCCTTCAGGGCCATAAGGAATATTTAGTTATGTTTTGTAATTTTAAATTAAGAATATTCCATTGTAACATTTTAGCCACTTGGTTGTATTTGGGTGCCTTTTTTGGGCCCATGTAAACTTATCTTAGGAATATTTGTGTCCTATATATATGGGTTTCCCCCCTCATTTGTAATTATAAATATTTATTATCAAAATTAATGTAAGCGAGCCAATAATTTGAGAGTTTGTTTGAAGTGTTTTATTGTATGTGTCCCATGATTTATATTTCTCATGATTTTATATGACTAATAATTTATTTTATGCTAGATAATTTGTTAATAACATTAATTATATGCATATGTTATTTTGAGTTTGACACTAGGCTGACTAATCTATTAGTATATTTACTCTATTTTCTTCTCATTTGCAACTAAATGTGCTATGTAATTTGCTATGAATGAGTAATTTTATGTAATATATGTTCTTATATTAATGAATTTCCATTCCTTTGAAGCTTCAAATACATTTATTTGACTTTGAGTGATGCACTAGAGTTGGTAAGCATTAGTTTTATATATTTTTGCCTTGAAAGTTATGAGAATCAGTATCTTTGATCATCTGAAGCAAACATTCTTTTATGCCTTACCCTTCTTATCTTTGGGCCTGCCTATGAATCACTTTAACTTAGTTCATGCTATAAATATTCATTATTTTTTTATATTTTGGGTAATAATTAGCAAAGCTTGGAACAATTTCACAAAGATTAGCAAGAACACAGTGTCACTACATAACATATGATGTCCCTATAGCAAGGTCTGCTTACAGACTTCTAATTGGTGACCATATCTCTACTATTTATGTTATTTCCAATAGTAATTGTGTTAGTAACTCAATCCCCGAGTCTTATAGGACTCAAAATTGAGTTTCTTACTTTCCCCTTGTTCCCTAGTGATATAGTGAGCATAATAAGTGCATCAACAAGAAGGGAAAGGATGGCACTAAAAGGAGGGCCATTATGCAATTAATTTCATACTTATTTTTAGAACTATAGAATATTTAATTAAAATTATGCATAATTGTTTCAAAGTACGTAAATATTCTTAAAGAACACTAAAGTTTTGCATTTTTTACATGAATCTTTGCATCCTTTGCATAAATCTTTGCAATCTTTGAAGGATTTCATCAAATTTAGTGTTCACTCATGAGAATTTGGTGAATAACTTGGATATTTATTTAGACTGTTACAAAAATAGGTGAAATACCCCATCTTTTAAGCATATTCAAGGTTATTTTGATCATCTGTGCAAAGCTTCACATAAATTTGGTAAAGAATCTAGATATTCATAAGAATTTATGCAAAGGTCAATCTTTGGGACCTCGTTTGCACTAGATCTAGGCATTTGAGATCATATTTACTCTATTTCATTTGGAATTGAGTAAATATTTACATAGATTTGTGTTTAAAGATGTTTTGAAGTGCTTAAGCACTCTTAGATTGTTAAATAGGAATATAATTGCTTTGAAATACTAGTTTAACATCGATCCTTATAGGTTAACATGCAATATTAACATTATTTATGTAGGTACTAAAAAAATTGAGGTTTTAAAGGCTTAGATACTCAAATATCAAGGTAAAGCTACTTGATCTAAGGCTTTCTTTAAAAATATTGACTAATATTCGTTATATTTTAAGCCTATTAATCCATCCTTGTAGTTCCTTTGCTCTTAGTACCCATTATGCATCCTAGAGTTGCCTAGGATTAGAACCAGATACTGATATAAACACAAGATCCCTTTGACATCCCTAAAAACCCATAGGAAAGCTAGAGCAAAGGTAGATAGGAATTATAGGACCCAACCAAATTCCCCATCTAACCAAAAATTTTAACCCCTTTTTCTAGTCATGGCATGGTTAGTTGGTTCATCCATCAATTTCCTTGGACCTATGCATGATCTACCAGGAAATCCAAAAAAGTACTTGCCTATCTTACCCCCACTAGTAGAGTGACTATTGAAGAACACATAAATTCCTTTAAGGATATTTAATGTGATCCATTAATATGTGGATTTCTATCTCTTTCCTTTAACATTTCAAGATGCTACATATGATTGGTTACTCAAATTACCTAAAGATTCCATCATGGGATGGGGATAGTTCAATGACACTACCTAATTTGGTAGGGTAGTTAGCTTAGGAATTGTGTACCAATAGTTTACCACCCTCAAAAGGCACATAAAGGAGTTAATTAGAACATTCAATGCAAGGTTACAAAAGATGTATACCTTGACATCCCCATCATATAATCTGATAGATGAATTAGCTTTAGAGATATACAAGAATGCCTTAGACCCAATAACAATTGTATTATTGAAAAGGGCCTTGAATATCGATATGTTGCCTTTAGAATATGCTTAGGCCATCCTTATTGATGATCAAATGTACCCACAAGGGCACACTACCTTTTTTATACCTAACTTTGATTCAATGATGCCTACTCTAAATATCATACCCAACATGAACTAAAATCACCCTACATTAAATCAACTGATTGTGATTAACCAGTTGCCTTTGATCCATGCTACACCTAACCAACAACTAAGATTATTTAACCAAGAAAATTTTGGAGCACATCCCTAGAATAATATCAACCAAAAAATGGTGCCTATAAAAAATACCAATATTTAGAATGCAACCCAAAACAAGAGCTCAAAGCCTCCAAAGGGATAATTAGACTCAATACAAATAATTATTCAAAAACTCATTAATGATTTCTTGGATCTCAAGAAATATATGGGTAATATAGGTGAGAATTCCAATATGAATTACAATTTCCAAAGGTATAACAAACCTTTTAATAGGCCTAACAATAATAATAAGCCCCATTTGAGAAAATTGCATGAGATAAACTTTTTTAAGATGGCCTTGCCCAACTAAATCCAAGTGCAAAATATAGCCAAACATGGAAATCTATATTGTGTTGAGTTATGCCATGCATTTGAAGTTATTCAAATCCAAATAGACGGATTCAAGATGAATCCAACTGATCAAAACAATGAAAATCAAATTGATAATATTAATGATACCTCTAGAGCCTCAAAAATTATCCTTATGGTTGAGACCTATGACTTTCCTTGTCAAAATGAAAATGAGATTGAAGACAATGTCAAGGAAATACATGCTTTCCATCAATACTAAATGAGTAACTATGCCTTGAGAAGTAAAGGTTAGAACCCACCTCTAATAACTTCCACCCCACCTAATAAACTAGATACATCCCTTGATGGTAGGCCAAATAATAATCCTACATACCCCAAAGGTAAGGAGAGTCAACCAAAAATAGAAGATCCCTACATAACATAAAAGGGTGGATACAATATAATGGAATACATGAAGAAGATCAAGGTGAACATAAAATTACATGAGCTCACTCAAATCACCAAATAGTGTGATTTTCTATTGAAATCATTGAATGAAAATCCTAGCTCCAAAAAAGCTAAATCACCTCATAAAAATGTGTAAATGTACAAGTGTAAGCATGAGGTTCCACCATTATTGTTGACTTTGAGGTCTTTGGTAATAATATTCATAATTGCTTGCTTGATTTTGGTGCTTTAGTTAACATTATGCCTTCAAGAATCTATTAAAAATTAGGGTCAAACCTAGTCAAATATGAGAAATTAGTGGTGAATTTGGACAAATCAAGAGTGAAAGTGGTAGGTGAATTGTTGAATATTCATATGCAGCTCACCCATGAACCCCAAATCCAATAGTTCATCAACATCCAAGTCATTGACATACCTTAGGCTTATAGATTTCTATTAAGTCATGACTAGACTAAATACTTAAATGGATATATGTCCATGTATTACTCTCACATGTGGATACCTTGGAGTGGGATACCCAATCAAATCAGGATTGACTGGGAACCCAAGATGAAATACATGATTAGTGAATATAATGCCAAGAATGAAAAGGTAAATTACCAATCCTCTGACTTAGGTGTTTACACTTTAGAAACCACTAATGTATCTACAAATGATAATGTGAAGGAAGAAAGCAAAGGTCCTTGGAAATTACACTTTGATGGTGCATGAGCTAAACAAGGTTCTAACATTGGAACTATTCTGACAAATCTTACAGGCAAACAATATCTAGCTTCTTATATATTATAGTTCTATTGCACTAATAATTTAGTAGAATATGAAGCTCATATTTTAGTACTTCAATTTGTAATTAAACATAATATTAAAGAAATGTTAGTCTATGATGATTCTAAATTAGTTATTATTCAAGTCTGAATTAGATACCAGTGCAAACTTTTTTGTCTAAAAAAGTATAAATTTAGAGCTTGGGATTTAATTGAGTATTTTGACTCATTGAATATTGTTTCCTTTCCCAAGGAGTAAAACCAATTGGGAGATACTCTATCTTTAGCAGTAGTAAACATGGTTCCTCCAAAACCTTTGAAATTGTAGGAGTTCATTGTGGAGATAATTTCATGCCCCTCTATTCTAGACAACATCAATCACTTCCTAGTTTTTGATAATGACAAATAAATAATTGAATTCTTGTGTAGTGCTGGTATATTCAAATCTCACATCATTGATGAATAAGATAATATTTATATAAATAGTTTAGAGGATAATAAATATGGAGTGATCCAACTTAAAGAGAACTAAATCCATAAAGGCATGATCTCCTTGGAAAGGATGTTTTAACCAAACAAACAAAGAACTAAAGATAAATAACCCAAGGTGAAGAGAAAGGATTACAAGAAAGTCAACTTGGGAAGTCTTAAGAGTGAGAAAAATGTCAACATTGGTTTAGTTTGCACCAATCAAGAGCTGAGAGAAGCTGTTTCCCTATTAACCAAGTTCAAATATGTCATTTCCTAGTCATATGATAGCCTCAAAATATTTGATACTAGTGTGATTACTCATACTATCCCCTTTAAAGTGGCATAAAAACCTTTTAAGAAAATACAAAGGCTAATATATCTCGTATTAGAACCACTAATTTACATAGAAGTGAAGAAATGTTTATATGTAAGGATAATGTTCCCCATACAACACTCAACATGGGTTGTGAATCTTGTCCCAGACTGAAAGAAGAATGGATAAATTAGACTCTTTGTTGATTTCAAAAACTTGAATAGATATTCAAAGAAGGATAATTATCCCTTGCCATCTTTGGATGAGGTCATTTAGTTAATGAGTGGGTCTATAATGATGTCATTCCTTGACAATTTTTTATGATACAAAGAAGTTCTAGTAAATAAGAATGTCAGAATGAAAATTCCTTCACCATCAAATGGGGAATGCATACAAATGAATGCCATTCGGATTAATAAATACAAGAGAAACTTTTTAGTGAGAAGTAGACCATGCATTCCATGAATTTATTGGTAAGTGCATCATCATATACATGGATGGTCTAAAAATTTTCTTTAAAAATAGGGGAGATCGTATGATGCATTTGGAATAAGTGCTAAAGAAATGTAGAAGTTATGCCATTTCTTAAAACCCCAAGAAAAGTATCTTGTATGTAACTGAAGGAAAACTTATAGGACATGTAATCACCTGGGAAGGTATGACCATTGACCCTGATAGGATAAATGCAATTTCAAAGGTAGAAGTTCTTAATAGAAAAAAGAGTTGAAATCTTTCTTTGGCAAGGTTAATTTTGTAAAAAAAATTAGCTCTAATTTTGCAAATATTGTAAGGCCACTCAACACCATGATAAAGAAAGATGCTAAGATAGAATGGACTATGAAATTAAATAAGGCCTTTTAGGACATCAAGGATACTATTATTCAAGCTCCTATTCTAATAAGTCTTGATTTTAATATATATTTATATCTATACTCTTTTACTTTTGATCACACTAGTAATGTTCTCTTAACATAGAAAGAGGATGACTAAGAGCACCCCATAGCCTTCATGAGCACCAATTTAAAAAATATGGAGTTTTACTACCTTATTTTGTATAATCAAGCTTACACACTAGTGAAGGCTATAAAGAAATTTAGACACTGCATCCTAAGAAACATGATGTATGCCATAGTGTTTGATCTGGCTATCAATTTAATGCTAGGATAAAATGAACTTGGAGAATGAAGAGGGAAGTGGATGACCAAACTCCAATAATATGACTTAGAGATAAAATCTGCTAATTTGGTCAGAGGTCAAGGTCCAATCCAACTTATTGCAAATAATGATTTGTGTATGAATGTTTTGTAGTTTAAATTAAGTTAAGTGACTGGTGGAGATTGGTAAAAGGACATTATCCACTATTCACTTCATAAAATGTGTTTCCCATAACTTAAAAGGGATAAAAAAAGAGCCCTCAAGCTGAGATCATCTCACTTTATAATCAAAATAGGGGTTCTATAGAAAGAACTATGAATAAATCTATCTGAGGTGTGTTTCTAGAGCTGAAGCTATTAAGATCATGAACACTTTCCATGACAAACTGGGAAGTGGTCACCCTTCAAGGTGTACCACCCCACATAATATATTTAGAGATGGCTACAATTGGCTAACCATATTCAAATATTCTCATGCCCATGTGTGAACATGCCACCAATGTCAAGTTTTCAATTAAATAGAGACAAAGGCAACCATGCCTTTGAATCTAATGATTGAAGTAAAACCATTTGCATAATGGGGCCTCAAATTCATAGGATTAATAAATCTTAACTCCTTGGTGGGACACAAATTCATGATCATTACCACAAAGAATAATAGAGTAATTAATGTCATTAAGTTCCTAAAAGAAAACACCATCATTTAGTTTAGGATGCCCCTGTCTTTAGTATGTGACAATTTCACAAACTTTACATTAGTTAAATTCACTAAATGGGTGTATGAAAACCAAATAGTCATCAATTCTGATTCAAACTATTACCCCCAGGGTAATGGAGTTGTTGAGTCCACCAATAAAAACTTGTTGAATTCCATCAAGAAGTCTACAAAATATAAACCTAGAGAATGACAGTCCCTGCTAAAATATGCTCCATGGGTATATATAACTAGTTACAAGAAGGTGATCAAAGCATCCCCATTCCTACTAGTCTATAGGCAACAACCTATTTTTCCTATCATGCTAAATCTACCCACCTATAAGTTCATGGCTAAGTACATGGAAGATGATAAAAGAGTGCAGTCCTAAGTACTAAACATCATCCAAATGAAAGATGCTAGAGATTAAGCATTGAATAATTTTAGCAAGCATCAAGAGGTTTTTAAGAGATTATTTGACAAGTAGGCCAAAGCTCAAGCATTTTGAATATCAGACTTTGTCCTACTATGGGACAAGGCCAACAAAAAGAAAGGACAACATGACAAGTTCATTCATCTCTGGATTGGACCATACCAAGTGGAAAAAATTCTAGGTGAAAATGCATTCAGACTCAAAGACCTATAAGGGAATGACTTAGCCTTGATATTCAATGGGAAATACATGAAGCATTATTTATCTACCACTCTATCATAAATTCTAGAAGGATAGTAAGCTTATTTAGAATCAGAGTAGGTAGGAATAGATTAATTTGATTTCCTATTTTGCTTTCTTGTTGAGTTCTTTCTCACTTTTGATTTCATTTCTTTCTTTGTTTTCATATTGTTTCCTTTCTTACTTTGCTTTCCATTCGCTATTTATTTTCTTGTTGTGTGTTGTAGCTTAGTAATAAGTCCTCTAGACAAAAATTCATTGGCTCAATTTATGTTAATCTAGTCCTAAAGATGGGAAGAAGGGATTATTGGTTTAAACATTAGTCTCCCAAAGTTTGGAAACCTCTAGTAGTGTTCTAATTTAGAAAATTTGGGCAAGGTTAATTAAAATTTAGTTTTCTCATGGAAATCCTAAGTCATTTTTTATAATATAACATATCTCAAATGATTGAACATTTTCTTGAACAAGAGTTTAAATCTGTGTGGGCCATTATACTATCACTTAAATTAACTAAGTAAATTACTAGGGTAGGACTTGATATTTGAAAGTGAATTACACCTAGACCATGTCTTGAAAAAATCCTTACACCTAGCTAATTTTGGTTCCTAACCATTTTGGTTTTTGAATGCAGACAAAAAAATGATACGCTAATGAAGTGAAATCATAAACTACTTCAAATTTCATGAATGGTGTTTTAGGAAATCTCTATCGAGGCTATGGATGCCTGGATGGTAGTAGATCAAGGCCTAGAATAGAGTCAAAGGTATCTATATCAAGGCTATGGATGTCTATCTAGAAGTAGAGCAATTCCCAAGCCATCCCTAACTAAGTAAAGCATTATTATATAAAATATAAATAATGCTTAAGTCATTTCATGTTTGATGTTTTGAAGCTTTAAAGTCATGACTTTTGAACCTAATGGAAATGGTTAAAGAACCTCAAAACAATCACATAATATGATAATTTATAAGATTTAAACTCTATTTCTAGCTTATGGGATTTCATTAGTTTCAAAAAGTAGCTTTGATACTGAATAAAAATCATAATGAGATAACTAATTTTTTATTCATATTTGAACAAAATATCTAGATTCTAACATTTTTACAATGTTTTCCTATAGAGGTTTCCATTTATTTATGATCAACTACCCTCTATTCCCATAATGGGGACCCTCCTTTCTTTAAATTTTAAGAAGGCCCAATATATCAACATACTAAATCATCTGATTGTATATGGATTTGATTTGGTTTTCCCATACTTGTGTTTCTACATTTCTTGGTTAATTATATGTTTTGAAATAACAATTAACACTTAGAAATATTTGAAATATTACAAGTCTTCTTCAAAGTTTCATTCAAACAATGAATTTTTAACCATTGATGGTTCAAGAATGTGCAGATAGGCTTTCACCAAGGAAATGTGACCCAGATATCTAATGTACATGAATGTGAGATCACTAAAAATCTTATTGCTCTAATATCATGTTGTGTTTAAAGCATTTAATTACATAATTTGTATTTAAACTTGTTTAAATGTGTTTAAGATAGGTTAAGATAACTTCTAAAGTCTAACTTAACTTCTTGCTTGACCTTGTACAATGTCAAAATTCAAGTAGAAATTTGTGATGCCTCATAAAACATCAAATTTAAGACTATGTATTTAAAGATATAGGTGTCAAACTCATCTAACATTGTAATGCATTAGAGATTTATCGCACCCCATGTAATACACTTGGAGTAAATCTATGAAGTTCTCAAGATATGTGGGGTCATCTAAAGATATCATGAAAGAATTAACTATTGGAATTCAAATCCTAGGGCTAATTATCAAGATCTTAGACTTTGTGAGCAAACCCAATCAACCCAAGCCACCATGCATCCCACTACAATTTATAAGTCCATGATATGATGTTGCATGTCTCAAGCATGACCAACCAAACTCGAGCATCATTCTGAGGTGATGCATGTCCCCTAAGGGTTCATCTAAAACTAACATGCGTTCACACCACATTACATCTATCTAAAGCTTTAAAGAGATATCAAGGTAGAAATCTAGGTTACCCTGATCTATTTGATTAAGGCTCAATGGTATATAGATATCCAAGGATCTTTTTGAAAATCAAAAGTGTTAAAAGAATGAACAAAAGCTCATGAGAATGACATGTGTCCCCTTTGGACCTATACGATGATGCCACATGTCATTATTTCATTGCTTCTATCCAAAATAAACTAAATCACCTCCAAGAGTGATACATGTTCACCTTAGACCTACAATATGATATCATATTTCATTACCATAAAACTGTATTCTAAAATTAATGAGATCACCTCTAAGAGAGACACATGTCTCTACTTGAGCCATGTAATTTGAACCATGTTACTAATAGTTGGTTGAAAGCCTTCCAAAGGTGACACCTATCAGGAAAAGATTTGATATCCTTTCAAAGGTGACATCTATCAAGGCAAATCCATGAAAACCCTTTGAGAGAGCCACCTAATAAATAAAAACCCCAATTACCCATGAGAGTGATGTGTGGTACTTCCATGACCAATCAAAACTAAAAGGCCACCCAAGATCTTTCCATGAATTTAAAAAATTCCATGTGGTAGGGTATAAATAATTCATCACATTAAGCTAAATTATAAAATCTTAGGAGTAATCAAAAGGTGCCATTTGTCCAGACTTCAAGTCAACTAAGTACCTTAGTAACATTTATACCCCATGAATGCCTAGCTGGATCTGAGGTGGAAACCACATGTCAAAAGGTGTAAGTATTTATATTTAAAGCTAAAATTGATGGTAGATCAAATTAAAATTAGAGATAAATTTAAATTCTAATGCAATTAAATGATAAAATCAATAAGCTCATCCAAACATATGAAAAGTTGATGATCTTGCCATTAATATGACATGAACTAAGATCACCATCAACAGGCTACTTAAATTATATATTATTACCTATATTTGAATTTGAATCTATATGCATTTTCTCTCCCTAGTATCTACATTATCCCAGTGTGATAAAACTCAAGCTATTCATAGATGATACCCTGATCACCAATGTTAGAGATTGAAAGTTGTAGAGAGATACAAAAGGATGTTGGTTGATACCTAGAATATTATAGAGATGGAAAAAGTAGGCCCATATAACCTAGGTAAGAGAATCTCTATTTAAAATGATGACTTCTTATTCCAATATGGAAACTTAGTTGTTTTTAAGGACACAAAATTCATCCTCAAGGCCATAAATGTAGGGGATATGCATTGCAATAGCATTTTACTTCAATATAGAAGTATCTATGGTATTTGATGAGACCAAAACAATGCCTCATATAATTAAATTAGCTTAGGACATCCTTTCAATCAACATTTCTAGTCTCTAAGGTCGCAATAAAGCTAGATTTCATGCCATGCACTGACCTAGTATATGGCATCTTCAGGAGGTAACAATGCGAAGATGGGTTGCTCAAATCAATGAACCAAGGGATTTAAATTACCTTCATAATGGGACCCACATTTTAAAATTACTATTACCTACCTTAAATATATTTATAATACAACCAAAGCATCATTGATGGCTGGTATGAGGTGCACTCTCCAGAGAAAGTCCTGACATCATGGGTGGCAAACCCCATTAGAGTTATTCTGATGGATGAAAAAGGAAAACTACCTATTCATAAATTCATGAAGGGAGTTAGGATTAGAATAAATCTCTTCAATAGATTTTTTAAGAATCCTTACATTAGCTACATGGACATCAGGACCCTTTCATTGTTGCAAATCATCTTAGAGGACCAACAGATTCCCCCACTTGGGGATATTATTAGCAATAACCTAATATATGCAATGAATGATATTTGAAATAATGGTTTTCCATTCGTCATGATGAGATACCTATTATACACAATTTTTAGAACTTCCCAACTATGTCAAAATTCATGGTCCCTTGATTGACCAAAATTTGTGCCCTAGTTATTCTTTGTAATACACATTCACCACTTCAAGCACAACATCAAGGTAATTATAGAGTACTTCTACCCAATTATCTATATATAAATCACTAATTTTGAGATTTTTAGGGTTCCCTTAGAGGTTAGATAGACATTAAAAGACATGGGTAGCTACTAGCTATACCCAGATTACACATTCATCAAGATAGAGGGAGTGATGGTAGCTCCTCTCATGTTTCCAAGATATGTGCCAATGAAGTTGGCTAAGGAGGAAATGGCCTATCAAATACTCTATGAAGTTGATGACATCTTCAAAACTAAGAATAAAATAGCCCCCCACAAGACTCCTTATAATATAGGGAGGACTAAGATCACAAAATGGTATGATATCATTATGGATACAAGGCATAGGGACTCATACCTATTGCCTAAACATGATTTCAGACCTAGGGACCCAAACAATGTCATCACCAAGCACCTCCTAAAATTCAAGAAAGATGTGGATATGGAGTATAAACATCAATAAGAGGTGTATGAATGGATTTACAAGGATTTTATGAATGATGATGTAGTTCTCAAGAATGCATCTAGAAAGAATTTCAAGATGGAGATGAGGCTAGATAGAGAAAATAATAAAGAAGACATTGTAAGGCCTCAACCACCACCAGCACATGGAAGTTTTTTTGATGTAGATTATGAGGAGAAGAAATAAGAGGAAGAAGAATAAAATTCTCTTCTCATTAGGAACATACCATGTTGACCTCCATTATAGGCTAATTCAAGCAATCAGGGCATGCCTCTAAGTTCCAAGCAAGGAGGATCAGTTAGCCAATATGACCCCTCCCAAAGTCTTACATTTGTCTCTACATCTACCATGGGAGATGCCCTCGATAGCCTAAGTTAACTTAATCCTAATGTAATTGACCTTAAATAATTTTATTAAGGTATCAATCTCTTAATGGAGTAACTTTAAGCACTATCAAGGAGAAAGATTGAAAAATTTTACAAAAGAAAGAAAGAGCCTAGGACCACCATGAGAGGGGAAATGCCTCCTCTATCAGCTCCCCTAACTACCACGGTAAGTATAACACCATTGCCTTATTTTTCAACTAATTATACCTTTACTTATACTTCCACATCCATGTTTTATCTAACCACCATTACTTCTCCATTGGATCCATCATCTTTAATTGTTGAAACTACCTTTACCCAATCCTCAATATGATACTAGAATGAGCCAAGTTGGTACCTCTTGTGGATTCACCTTCCCCCAATTTATTTCTTATTCCATAGCACATATGGATTCTTCCCAAGAAACCACACCAAGTGCCTAACTTGTTATTGGTTCCCTGTGCCTACAGATCCATTAATACCTATCTCAAATTAATTCACCTTTTAGAATCCACTCAACATTACCACAACTACTAAAATGAGTGTTCCTTCAAAGTTACCTTCATTAATTATTAACATGGGCCCTAACAATCTTTATTCAACCCACTTGGGTAGCTATATCTAATAAAATTATACATCCCTGCTATAGCCTTGGCCTCTTCATCTACCCAGACACCTCCATTATAGCCACCTCCCACACAACCAACACCTACTGCTGCCCCAAATTAGGTTAGATATATTATATAGGTAGTGAGGCAAGAGAGGCCTCAGTTAGTCCTTTATACAACCCAAATTGGCATGAGGTTTGATGTAACCATTGGAATCATAAAGAGGGTGGTGAGAAGGCAAATTGAACAACCATGGTCTAGCTCAGCTATGGTCCATGAGAGTGAAGAGTCCCTCTTCACATTGAAAATGAAGAGGAAGGTTGACCCTAGAGAGGTAGAAGAATATGAAGAGGACCATGTGTCCTTAATTCAAGCCTAGGCATAGTCCATAATTGCCTTGATGATGGGGATGCAGCATGAGTTGAAAAGGTTGAAGGAACAAGAATTGTTAATAGTGCTAGATGGCACTATACTTAAAATAATAATTTTTTTTATTAATGTCTTACACTTTTATAAAGTCAAGAAGAGGAGGTAGGAAGAGGGGAACCTAAAATCTAAGGTGGTCATTAAGATTGACCAAAAACTTACACTCTATGATGCCAAGTTAGTAAACCTGGCTAGAGTTATAAGAAGTAATAAGTTCTTAGACCTCAATGTTTTACCACTTGAGGACATTACTCCTACATATACCATACTAATGAATGGAAGAAGGATCCTTAAAAATATGGTTGGATCAAGTTAAGGATGAAATTGCATCCTTGAAGAAGATTGAGTTTAAGATACACCTCTTGCTGAAGGATGCCATGGTCACTAGGGTGACCAAGCCTGATGGCACCTTCATGGATGACTTGGAATTTAGGGATCAGATGAAAGTTTTTTATCCAAATTCTAGCGAAGACGTAGCTAGTGCAAATAATATTTTTGAGGTGATGATTATTATGTCATTTACCAATCAGAGGGTGGAAAGAGCAGAGGTAATTTAAGAAGCATTAAGACCAATACTCTTAGAGCATAACAAAATTATATAGGAGATGATTTATTTGTTTTGGCCCATGATCTTAAATTTCACCCAAATAGACCAAGATTACTTAGCATGTACAGAAGTATGGATGAAGGAAGAGGAAAATAAGAAACAAAGACAACAACAGTAATGTAATGAGTAGCCCCCTTCAGGACCATAAGGAATATTTAGTTATGTTTTGTAATTTTGAATTAGGAATATTCCATTATAACATTTTATCCACTTGGCTTTATTTGGGTGCCTTTTTTGGGCCAATGTAAACTTGTATTAGGCATATTTATGTATATATAGGTTTTCCCCCTCATTTGTAATTAGAAACAATTATTATCAGAAGTAATGCAATAAAGCTAAGAATTCAAGAGTTTGTTTGAAGTGTTGTATTGTGTGTGTCTTATGATTTCTATTTATCATGATTTTATATGACTAATAATTTATTTTTTTATATCTAATTTTTCAATAATATTCATTATACGCATTTTTTAATTTGATTTTGACAATAGGATAACTAATTTGTTAGTATATTTGCTCTATTTTTTTTCTCATTTACAACTGAATGTGCTATGTAATTTATTGTGAATGAGTAATTTTATGCAATATATTTTCTTAGATACATGCATTTCCTTTCCTTTTAATCTTCAATTGTGTTTATTTGAATTTGATTGATGCACTAGAGATAGTAAACATTAGTTTTATATATTTTTGCCTTAGAATTTAGAAGAATTGGTATCTTTGATCATCTAAAGCAAAACTTATTTTATGCCTTACCCTTCTCATAGTTGGACCTACCTATGACTCACTTTATTTTAATTCACCCTATAAATATTCATTGTTTGTTTATACTTTGGGAAATAATTGGCAAAGCTTAGAATAATTTCACAAAGATTAGCAAGAACAAAGTGTCACTACATAACATCTGTTGTCCTTACAATAGGGACTACTTGTAGACTTCTAAGTGGTGAAAATATCTCTACGATTTGTGATATTTATAGTAGTAATTGTGTTAATAAATAAATCCTTTAGTCTTCTAGGACTCAAAATTGAGTTTCTTACTTTCCCCTTGTTCCCTAGTGACACATGGAGCACAATAAGTGCACCAATAGTGCCTATTTGAATCTTAAAAACATATTCTTTTTTTATTTCTAATTGTTAGCTTCATTCATAATAAATAGTATAAGATGTGATGAGTACCAATAAATAATGATAAATAAAATTCAAGAGGACATGGTTAGATGCATGACCAAATTCATTGAACTCCATATTGTTTAATTAACAAATGTAGTTAGAAGCTAAAATAATAATAGTTCATAGAAAATATCATGATAATAGAATTGAATCCCATTTATCCTTGGTGAAATAATAATGTGACATCAATTGCCTATACATCTCAATAAATCTTGGGTATGCAACCATCATTAAATGTGCATGTAACAAACACACTTATGAATTATACGTTGAATGGTGGGAATTGCATGCACACTTAATAATGATCATTACATACACTTTAATTTTGGATATTATATACACATTTAATATAAATTATATATGAACTTAATTCTCATAGTTACATACACATTGTATTCTCTTTATTGCATACAAGACAATTCAATTCAATGCATACAAAATAATTTAATTCTAAATATTTATAAACATCAAATCAAATTAAAAAACAAAATTTCATTTTGAATTTACTCATAACAACCCTATGTATGAGATTCTCAAAGGTATTTTTGTATGTGTACGTTGCAACCCATAATAGATAAGAACATAAACAATTACTAGTTTTAGAATATAACATTAGAAACAAGCACTTCCAATCCCTAGCCTTGGCTTATTTTTTTGAGTTTCCTCCTAAATATTTGTGTGCATTGAAAAATTAGGGCCCGTGTAATTTTCCTAGTTTACTTTGAGAATTATTAGTAGTTAGGGCTTCTTCACCATAGAAAATTGTTAGTTTTTATATATATTAATAGAAATAAGAGTACTCCAATCCCTTGCCCAAGCCCATTACATTGTGTTGCCTCATACATATTTGCATGCATTGTAAAATCAGGTCTTATGGAGTTATAATAGTCTACTTTAGGAATTAGTTGTAGTAAGTGCTTATCCACCATAGATAATTATTAGTTTTTATATATAATAATTGAGGAAATCACACATATAATCCTTGGCCTAATACGTACACCAAATTATTATTTTTATGTGAAACATTAATCTATTTGCATGATGTGGTGAGTAAATATATTTATTGTATTTATATGTTTCACATAAAAAATTAAATTCGGCACCATAATTTTGTAGGGACCTACCAAGTTTTCTCCTCAAGTTTCTAAAATAGACCACTCACAACTCTTGGGGAACTCACAAGATAATTATGATAATTATACCTTACATGTATTTATTTCATATATTTTATAACCCTTGTTGTAATTTATTTTCATAAGCATGCATTACATATTTTCAAGGGACATTTTTCAAGCCAAATGACATAACTATCCATTCATACTATTACATCTCATCCTACTCTTTACAAATTGTGTTTGTATTAGGCAATGGAATAAACTAATGATTAGTTATTTATTTTATTCTGATGATATATTTAGATATCTATGTTGTTTGAGTAGATAGTTTTTTTTTCATTACATTGTATATTATGATTGAGGAAATTTTACATGTATCTAGATATACTATAATGTTATGTTGAGTTAATTTCATTTACAGATTTGATTTTTCATACAACATTTCACTTGATGTATATAAATTTTGAGTATTTTTTGTTATCTTATCATAAGATTAGAATAACTAATATTTTATTTGATCAAGATGCTTGCAAGACTATCTCACCCTCATCGAGTGGAAGAAAGGGAGAGCATCATAGGGGAGGAGGATGCAAATTTTGGCAATGGGGTTAGAAAGAATGAAACCCAAACCTACACACACACTTATGCATTGCATGCAAAAATATTGGTGTTTTTAGTATCTTTTAAATGTGTTGTGTTATTTATTTTAACCATATGTTACTTTAATTTTTATTGCATTATCTACATTAGTTATAGGTCATGAAATTGCTATGTTTTTGATAAACCAATTTTAATATGGATGTTCCTTTTAGTGTTATTTATTAACCTTGTTATGCATATTTGTTGTGTGAATCTCTATGAAACTGGTATACAAGTTAAATTGTGGTTTGTTGAGTTGTGATTTAAAATGGATTTAATTTATTCATTTTAGATTGAATAATATTTAGTTTTTAATTTAATCCATTTTATTTATAACTAAATATGCAAAGTTTGTTGGATTCAATTACCCACTTTTTAGTGGCCTAGGTGACATGGGACAAAAGAACCCAAGCAAATATTTATTTTTTAAAGTCTTAAAAAATAAATAGGGAAATGGTTTGTAAGGTTCTAGTTGGATAATAATTGGTTTTTGACATGAATCATTTCCATGCATAATTTGAATCCAATAATTAGGGTTATCTTGAGTCTTTATAAAAAAAATAGATATTTTTCTATCATTGTGGGTTTCAACTTTACCATTTGGTAGAGAGCTAAGTTCATGAAGTTTGGCATGAAAACACCTATAATATAGTCTTAATGCAACTTAAATCTAACTACAATAAAATGGTTATGAGTTTATTGAATTTGAGTCCCATGAAGGAGAACTTGTAGAGTCTTAGGATAAATTTGAGGGCATGCATAACATGGAAAAAAATAGAATAGGAGAGGGAAAAGGGGAAGAATGAGACACACAGGAAAAATAATTATCAAGAGTAAGGGTTTTGAATACCATTATGGGCATTTGATAGGCACCATTCATTGTTATCTTTAGTGAACAAACAAGTGGTGTAACTAAAATTTTAAGCCATGAAAACATTATGTGTTTTTCTTGATTTCATATGGACTATTTTATTATTTTAGCCTATAAATAATATTTAGAAGCCCTATTTTATATGGGTTTGGTTATATAGTTGTTGAATTCTTAAAATGGTAGCCCTTTTTGGCCACTCTTGGCCACCATACTCAGCTAAATTTAAAAACAATCAATAGGGGTTTATTATGGTTTTTTGCATGAGTATAAACACCATTTATTGTTGGTCAACTCACTTATGTGAAATTATGCAAATAGAATATTATTTTATTCTAGTTATGTCAAGGTTTTAAATAATTATCATGAAATTTAAGTGGATATAGAATGTGTTTTGGATTTGTTTTGCCTATCTTGACTGATTTATAAGTTGTGGTTGTATAAACAAATAAAAATCATTATTTTACTTCCATCTATTTAACACCTTGTAGTTTTAGGTAATGTTATGTAGTTAATGTCTTATTAAAGTCTAGGAATTATAATTTTAACCAAATTTAGGTACATACTCTTATAAAGAGTTATAGGAATGTATTTTGATTATTTGTAGTCTCATAAATTTATACAAGTTGTAGATATATATTTTTATTGATATTTTTATAGCCATATATATTTATATAAAAATTTATAGGTTTAGATTATGATTAATTGTTGATAATTGTACACACACACATATAAATAATGTTTCATACATAATTTATTTAAATTGTTGGGTCATACTTGATTGGTGAGTCTATATGCAATCATGTGCATATGTGTGTGTGTGTGTGTGTGTGTGTGTGTGTGTGTGTGTGTGTGTGTGTGTGTGTGTGTGTGTGTGTGTGTGTGTGTGTGTGTGTGTGTGTGTGTGTGTGTGTGTGTGTGTGTGTGTGTGTGTGTGTGTGTGTGTGTGTGTGTGTGTGTGTGTGTGTGTGTGTGTGTGTGTGTGTGTCTGTGTGCGCGCGCGCGCGCGTGTGTGTGCATGTGTGTGTGCGTGTGTGTGTGTGCGTGCATGTGTGCATGTGTGCATGTGTGCGTGCGCACGTGCGCACGCATGCACGCGTGTGTGCGCGTGTGTGTGTGTGAGATCTATAGATACAATTTTATGCAATCAATGTTTAGATAAATTTGTAATAAATTATATAGTGTTCTAGTATTTAAAATAAGTAAATCATTAACAAGGATTTTACAAAAGAATTTTTTAATAAGTTTGAGGTGTGCTAAAATACATGTAGCTTCTTAGAATAATCCTGAGAAAAGGTTGTTTTCCTCTCACTAGATTAGTGTAAATGTTGCACAAATCATTTAGATTTAACTATTTGCATATAGAATAAAATTATTTAAAGTTATATAAAGAAAGTAATTAATGAGGGAGAATTATACTCAATAAAGGTTATGATGAATCTATTTATTGGTGTAAAAGAGGATAGTTTTCCTTTATATGAACATTGGAATGAATTTTCCAACATAAATATATTAAACCAAGGTTGTTGTGCCTATGCTATTATGGTAAGTCTTATTAATCTTGTTTAAAACCATTGCTCAATTTGTAAAGTGTTATGGAAATATGATGATATGCAAATTATTATCACTTTATAAACATTTATAATTGTGCATTCAACAAGTTGATGTTAAAAAAAAAAAAATAATTGACATTCATTAATATGTAAACATATGCCTTATGCATGCTTATTATTTGAAAATGATTATGCAAAATTATGTAATTAATTTATATTGATTGAGATACATTGATATGAAAACATTTTCATTCTCATTATTGAAATATATGATAATGAAATTTGATGTAAATACATTCATCTTGTCTGGAATCATTGGGTGTGATGATGATAATATGCTTTATTATAAAATCAACTTATTTTATGTGATCATAGGAATCCAAGAAGGGAGTTTATTATAGTGTTAGTTCAAGCAATAAAACTCAAATGAAGCACACTAACACTTACATTCCTAGCCTATAACTTAGAGAGAGCTTAGTAACAAATGCTAAATGAAAGAACAACAAAAACATAAAAGACACAAATCTTTTACCTTCCTTGGGAGATCCAAATGCTTTACTGAGTCACTTGCTCAGCTTGTGCATCAAAAAGTATTTTGTAAATAAGTCTTGCTAGCTCCTTCTCTCCTTGGCACCATGGCTTTTGATTGCTTTTGATGTAGCTTGGCTTAAGATTTTGGAATTATAACCTTATTTGCTAGGCATTATAACACTACTCTTATCAAAGCTTTGAAGTTATTTTTGCATAGTAACTTTGTACCAAAATAGCTTATGTCTCTCTCTAAACTTGCATTATAAATTTGACTTATGAGAGCTTAAAAATTGATAGGCATGGCCTTGTATTTATATATTTAGGAATTAACTCTCACCCAAGGTGAGTTAGGGTAGAGTTAAGGCTTGGAATCGGTTCAAATTAAACCTAGGAGAGTCAAATCTAACCCCAATAGAGTTAATAGTTGTCAAGTAATTATGATTTTTAATTACTAGGCATGGTTCTCCAAAATATATATTTTAGGATGTTTCCAAATAGCTTGACAACTCATAAAGACAATGATGATAGGCTAGGATATTTGAATTTTTGAATTTCCCTTTCTAGATACTCATTAATTGCACATGGATACTTCAATTAGGTATTTAATTTGGTTTATCTTGTTAATTGATTTTTTTAGCCTTTTAGTATTTCCAAGATTTGATTTAAGAGTGCAAGTTCCCCACTTAATAGGTCCATAGGCCAAATTGACTATTGTGATGCCACAAGGTGATTAGGGATGAATCTATGATAGGTTATTATTTAATATGGTAGGATACCCCAATTAGGATGTCTCAACATGGTTATGATATTTGATGAATGATGAAAAATAAAATTTAGGACATTCAATGATTCTTAGGACTAATTTTCAATGATTGGTAGGAGTCAGTCTGAAGTCTAGTTGAAAGCTAGTTGTGGCCAGTTTTAGGTGTCTACATTTTCCATGAGTGAAATATGTTCTAAAATTGTATTAAATGGTTAAGTGAATCTACCATAAATTACTAATTGATTTTATGTTACAAGTTTGGATAAAATGTTTTGAACTATTTGATGAGTTTATACAGTTGCATGCACTCTTGTTTTATGGGATGATTAGTATATAAGGTTGAGGCCATGAAATTTATATACCTGTCATCTAGTAACATAAAGGAGACTGAGATTCATTATTAAATATTATGTATATGTGTGGATTTAACTTATATTAATGAGAATTTTTAAATATGTAATGAAAAACTTTGTCAAAATTAATGCTATAGCTGAAAATATTTCCAATCCACTATATTATCTAGTTTACATGCATGGTATGATGTCATATTATATAGATGACTAGTTTCCATGGTTTGTATGATTGTTTCATGTATTAATGATTATACTACAAAGAGTTCTAGTTGAGTTCTTGATATCCAAACTACCATTATTTTACCCATTATGAAGGGAAAGGGCACTCCCAGTGGGTAGGTGTGTGGGAGACTAATGGTCTATGGTTGGAAGAAAAGCACTGAGATGATGCTCTCCCTCTATTTAATAGATCAATTATTTTGGATGCATACTCTTATCTATTGTATTTATTTTGAGTTGTCTTATGAAGATATGATGTACTATTATTCCTTATATAATGTATTATTATGACATTCAGTGGAAATTATATTATTTGCACATTTGACATTAGTATGATTATTTATAGTAGTGTTTGTATAGTTTTACATGATTCATTATAATGAGAATAATAGTGGTTGCATATTATTTTTTATCTATAAAAATGAGTTATTTTAGTTTATTGGTGTACCATTTATTTTTTATAAGATTTAAAATATATGATTTTAGCTTATGCATTATTTAAAGTTATTTCTAAGTTAATATATATCATGACTTAACCAATGGGTTAGTTATAATATTTCACATGTTGTATTATATTTATTTAGCTCCCAAATAATAAATCAATTATGATACTTAGTGAACAGGATTATACTTAAGTGTGCTGAAGTAAACAAATTATATGCATTTTTTCTTTTAGTACATCCTGGTTGGGATGTAACAAGTGGTATCAGAACATAGGTTTAAATTATCAAAACTAATGAATCCACTAATGTTAAACTATTTATCCTATTGTATTAAGGCAAATATTATGTGTAATATCAAATTTTGAGGGGAATTCTAATGAGAATCCTCAAGTTGATCCTAATCAGTTGGTAACTGAACAATTTGTAAAGATCAATTAAATATTTGATGTCATGAACAAAACAAGGGATGGATTAGTAGCCATAGATCAAGAAGTTCATGGGAATGGTGAGGAAAATGAATGAGAAGGGATATAGGAGAAATTAGATGGTTAGGAAGATCCTTAGGATCAAGAACATGCTGAGGAACAACAAGTAACAAGAGCACAAATAATTATATAACTTGTGTGATATATGAAGAAATTAAATCCACCCAATTTATATGGTATCATGATGGGTGATGGAATTGAATCCTAGATTAAAAATATGGTAAAATATTTAAAAATTTGAAATTATTTTGAGGTGACCAAGGCTATTTGGGAAGCCTATAAACTTGTTAATGAAGTAGTATCTTGGTGTGCTAATAAGAAGATAGAGATGGGTCTTAACTCCACCACCACTATGTAGGAGTAGTTTGTAGCCTTGTTTAATGATTTATGGCTACCCTAGTTATATTTTGATCATAAGTTAACAAATTTTCAAAATATGAAATAAGGAAATATGTCATTAACTGATTACTAGGCATAATTCACATTTTTTTGAAATATATACTACAATACTGAAAATATGAATGCTTCTAGATCAATAAGTTTATCATGAGGTTAAATCCATAGATTGGGTGTGAATTGGGTGATCATGGGCCATCCACCATGGACCAAATATTTAATAAATTAGTTAAGAAAGAAAAAAAGTTAAAATCACTTGTAAAGGTTATAGATAAATTCAAAAATAAATTTGGAATCTCAAAAACTACCATCAAGAAAAATAATTGGAAATGGAATGAGAATTCAAAGAATAGGTTCAATAGACAGAATATAGGATTCAATAATACTTTAGGGAATTGGAAACCTAGAAATGGTTTCAAATAAGGGTTCAAGGGAGGTAATCAATCTAAGAGGAAAGGACCACCTAGTATATTTTTTACATGTGGAGGAGACCATTATGCTAAGGATTGTCCTCAGTGGAAAATAAAAGGTAAAAATAAGAATTCCTCTACCTCTACATCATAGCATAGAACCTTCTAGTTTTGAATTTATGTATTTTTTGACAATCACCAATTTGAATTTAAAGCTCCTCCCATTGAATTATCAATTACCTTATTTAGGCATCCTATTTCCATTTTCAAATAGACATGAACTACTAAATGTTTTATCTCTCCTAGAATGTTAGATAAATTATCTAGGAAGAATGGTTTCATGGAAAATTCCTGGTCAATATAGTATGAAAATGAATCCAAGGTCAAGGATGATAGGTGTTTTTTTAGGCTGAGGTGTCATAATTCACCATGGTAGATGATTTATATGTACCACCACTAAGATCATATGAATGATCCTAGGAATGAATTAGATCTGTTAGCTATTCATATAGCACCCTGACTCTGAAACCTTCACACTTGGATTAACATTGGAATGATTTGAGGTGTGAGACACCTAAACTCAGATCAGACCTCTATATTTTGGTGAGGCTAGCTCTTCTGATGTATCATTTTACACTACTTACTAAACTACTGATTGGGATTTGTTTTATTATTTTTTAAAATAATGGAGTTTTATTCCTAATTAAATAAATGGGTTTGAGTAGATTAAATCAATAAATAATTTGCAATAATTAAGCCACCAATTTTTTTAAATAGATTGTATTTTCACCTTTTTTTTAAATATTAATAATAGAGAGAAAATCAAACTTAGCTAGAAATTGATTGAGATGGATGTTGCAAGGTCTAAAAATTTATATGCAGGCTTGGGACACTATCACAAATAATATCATGGAGTTTATTTCTAGATTGGATAAGAGCACTAAAAGTGGGACACCCTACTATTTGGCATTATAGTCTTTTTATATCACTATTTTCCAAGTGATCTGAGTTTTATGGGTTTTTCTTGATAGGTCTGTGTTACCTTGTCAGTGAAATATCAAAGCCCAAAAATCTATGAAGATCATTGTGAATTTGTTTTAATCTTCAAATCCCTAAGAGCTCTTTATGCTTGAATTTGAATCACAACTTAGGAAAGAGAGAGAAGGGGCTAGTGTGTAAAGGATACATTAGACACACTTCACACCCTATGTGTGTGCATGTTTCTTATATACCAATAGTAAGAGGAGGGATCAATCTAATGTAGTTCTCCCATTGGAGTTCTTGGTGCAATTATGTAAAAAAATGCAACTAGATAAAAAACTAGGTGTAATTTAGATGGCTAGGGGCTGGTGTAAGGGTTTGAATAAGATTATAATAGTATTGGAAGGATGTATGTAGAGAATAAAGAAAAGTTCTTGAATGTACTTGATCATGTTCTTAATTTTCTCTTGTAAATGAGTTTCAACCCTTCTAAATGGATTCTGAATGGACTTTTATAGGGAAATTAATGATAATGGGTTAAATGAATTCATGTTAGTTTGACATTAATTAGGATAAGGATTCATGAAAATATGACCATTAAGACCAAAAGTAAACTAGGATAATAGTTCTACAAATAAGACACCCTAGGTTTCAGTCCTCCTATCCAACTTGGGCACTATTGTCCAGAGGGAACAAGACCTAGGGGGATGGATCTAGGCTTGAAAGAGTTGCCTTGGTCTATAAGGGTTAAGTTTAGAAGGCTATGGATGATTGGGAATTAGTGAAAGAAAATCCTAAAAGAGTTATGCAATCAAGTATGAGGCCCTATGGATTAGGTGTCTTTAGCCATACTCAAGTAACCAAATTTTACATTTTATATGACTACATTATCCCCCCCTTTATTCTAGTGATGTAGCAAAGAAAAATACTAGGATAAAAGAAAAAAATAAAAAGTGTACTTGAACTTACCTATAAAGGTGAAGCCCATAAATCTTGTGTGATGCTGAGTAATGTTGGATAGTGCATAAAGAGCACATTGTGCAAGTGTGAATCTATGAAATGAAATAAAGAGTAGATCAGTTTTTATTATATGTGATATAAAACAAGAATATATAAAAGTTGAGTAAAAAAAAGGAAGAGAAAGGAATGAATACACCTCACTAGGTACACAAACCAATACAAAATTTGTTGTGATCTTGAGTAAGGCTGAGTAGTGCTAGATTATGCTAGATGAAGTTGTACCAAAAGTTATATCATGAATGGAGCTAAGTGCTCAATTCCCTAGAAAGTGGCTCAAGAATACAAAGGTTGGCCCTTTATCTCTATCATCACCTATTGAGTGAATATAGATGATCAGGTGTGTGATAATCAATGTTTGGATTGTGTGTCCAATCCCTCTAAATAAGTGGCTCAAGAATACAAAGGCTAGCCATTTAGCTCCATCATTTCCCCATGAAATGAAGTTATGAAGTGATACCAGTATAGAATAGATGTCATATGAGATGGCTCATGGAGCCCATGGATGTTTTAAAAATATGACAATGTGGTGTGGATAGCTGAATGTATGTTAGAAACTAGGCCACTCTTGGCCATTCCAAAAGATAGAGATTAAGCCTATATGAGAGCCACTCCAAAATTGATGCACTTGGCCTATGTGAAATCCAAATAAAAAACTTAGGTAATAGATAAGTTAAACTTGTATTAAATTTCAACTTGAAAAATATGCTAACCACCTATAGATGGATTAAGGCATGCAACTATCAAGAATGCCTAGGTAATAAATTGAATTCAAAAACAAAAGAAGACCAATGTGCCACACACATTTCCACCAATCACTATGTCTAAAACATGGATTCTAATCTAAAAGTTATGTCAACTACCTAATATAAAAATAGAAGTGAGATTCATCATGCCATGCATGATACCCCCTTATATCTAGATACCTTGAGAAAACTATATTAAAATGTTGATTTTGACTAATTTAGATGTGTAAAAATTGTAGCTGAGCTAAAATTTTTGCCTGTTACTAGAAAACTTGGGTTTTTTTATACCTAGACAAGAGCACTAAAATGAGGACACCCTTGTGTTTATTAATATTATCCATTTTTGGCACTATTGTCCTATGCTAAAACTAGTTGTTAATCTAGAATTGTCACTATTTTTCTATTCTATTTTGATTGGTTTGACCTCTAAATTTTAAACTAAATGATTTTAATGTTGTTATTTTGATTGCTAGGAGCTTTGATCTCTATGATAAAACCCATGTTTTTTTCCCCCTCTTTTTAGGGTAGGAATGATTGAACCTATAATGATTACCCTTAGAAGAAAAGAGCCCTGCAAGTGTGTTATGCTGCATAGATACATGATATAGCAATGATATTTGACAAGATATATCTATATATAGAAATTTTTATATAGAGAGATTTTTAGATCAATAGGGTTATGCCTAGATAGATATAATAATGTTAAATCATGTGCAATGTACTAAACTAGAATTGGAAATGTTAGATATTAGTTTCTAGTTAGAGGGATAGAGCATGATGTCCATCATGGCATCTGAGAAATCAAGTTAAATTTATGATATGGATCATGACATTGAAAAAAAGGACAAGTAATCAAGAAACAAGCATACAAAGAAAGAAGCAAGAAGCAAGAAGTAAGAAGCATACAAAGTTGGCCAATGGGTTATGCAAATAAGGGACATGGCCACATGTCACTCAAATTAGAAAGCAAGCATACAAGGCATGTTCAAATGCCACATACACATATAATTTGAAATAAGTAAATATTGGCATGCAGGCCATAGGCACATAGAAGAGTAAAATAAAGGGACATTGGTGAATGTCCAAAGGTACACACACATAAATAGAAGCAAAGGAAATTGGTAAATGTTTTAAGGCATACATAAGAAAAAAATTGGAAATGGAAATGCAATCACATCTAGCTATGCTAAGTAAGAAGATAGAGCATGTAAAGACTGGAAAGATACAATCATAACTAACTTAATTAAAGCAAGAGGGAAAGTATGCAAGACATTTTTAGTATAAGATTAGGTATATGCTAGGAAATACACAAGTGCTAGATACTGATGATATATCGATAAAGTAATCTATGTAAGCTAGTAGATAATGTACATCAACATGATAACTTAAAGTCTGGAGTGTAGGAATGACATAACTTGGATGGTGTAGTCATGCAAAAGATTCCCCTAGTGGGTATGTATATTGATGTGTGTCTCAAATGTAAAAGTAGGAATGCCCCCTCAATGGGTAGATTGAAGAAATCAAGTAGTTGGATTTAACTACACACACTCAAAGGAGATCAAGTGAAGCATAGTAATGTGTAAAAAATGACAAACAATAGCATAAAATAGTAAATGTAAGTCTAGCATAGGATCATAAATGTAAAGCATGGAAGATGCATATAATCAAGATGTTTTTGTGTTTTTGAATTATTTGATTATTTTTGATATGTTATATTATTTTTATATTATGGGATTTTGTATTGTTTTTGTGTTTTGGAATTTTGAGCTATGTACAATCAACCAAAAGATATTATGTAAAAGAATTAAAAGGAACTATTCATAAGAAATAATGAGAAATTATGTACAAGTAATGCTGAGAAGAGATGATACTAACCAATGAGTCTCATGGGAGACTCTCTATCATGGTGTCTTATATCAAACAAAGGAATCATGCATGATTATGAAGCATGAGGGAATGGTTGTGAATATGATTTTGAATATTTGGATGCATAGTTGGTATCTTGGAAATCATAATAACCTATATTATTTCACTCATCATTATCATCTTAATTTTAAACCAATGGAGTATTGGTGATAAATTTTATTGTATCTAGATATTTTCCTTTGATAAATTATGTATGTGAATGATTTATCTTAGGATTATCAATAAATCTCAAACCTTGGTGATAAACATTATCAACTGTTAGAATAGGAGTAGTGATGCCTTGAGCATGCTTGCCCAACCCTTGACCTTGATAATCAAACTCTTGTAGATATTTTTTACCAAACCCATACTAATTTGAAAGTTGAGCCTCATTTTGGAGAGGTAGATTTGCATATTTTTTGTGATTTACCTATGCTTGAGGTACTGTTCCTTGCTCTGATTTTTCTTTTTGATCTTTTTATTGTTCTGAGTTATACTTTGTTAGCCACTTTTTTACTATTTTTGAATTTGACCCTTTATGAATGTGTTACTCTGTCACTATGGATTGCTTGACTAATTTACCTTGTATAGGGTCCTCATTAGAAATTATCTATTATATATGTTTTTTTAATGCAAAACATGAATCTGTGTGATGCCCATGCATTCTATGATATGCACAATAATATATGGATCTTTTCATTGGATGTAGAGAAGGTAGTTTGATCAACTTAGATTTAATCATTTCCCTTAGTAACTCACCTCACTTGAAATATTATTTGATATTTGAATGCTTTTTGAATCATTAATTGTAGAGTTAATTTTTTGTGATTTCTTATTTTGATATGAAACATTGCTTGCAACCAATTGACTAGGTGAAAGTGCATATACATGATTGGCACTAGGATGCCATTGAGGCTTTTGTATTATAATATGATTTTCTAATGTTTTGATCTTGTCATGTAATAGTTTATTTTATATTTTTAAATCTATAATTAACTTTCTCATGCTAGTGATTTGACCCATTAGAGTCTCACAAGTGCAAACACTAGTTGCTTTCAATTGAACATGTAAGCATATATGTTGAAGAGGATTTGAAGAAGCTATAGGAGGAATGTATGCATTAGGAATAATATTATAGTCTACCTCACCTTTTGGAGGGGTGATAGCATGGACCTAGTTAGAGGGAAAGTAGCTATCACCCTATTTAGGGAGAGGAGGATAAGGGATTTCTTTTCTCTACATGAAATATGACATTGAAACAAGAGTAGCCAAGGAGGCATATACATCTAGGTATAAAACATGTATATGGGATAAAATACATGTAAGTGGAGTTATAATTTGTATATAAATATGATTATAAATAATATTCCATGTGAAAGATAGAAAATAAAAGAGAGAGAGCATGAATTTGTGCAAGAATGCATAAATAATGTTGACATGAATCATAACATTTCTAGCATGTTTAGCATGATAAGCTTGAAATTTTTTCCATATGAGAGATAAAAAGTGAAGGGTTGAGAGCATGGATTTGTGCAAAAATGCATAAATATATTTGAAATGAATTATGGCATTTCTAATGTTTTTATCATGATAAGTTTGAAAATTATTCCATATGAACAAAAAAAATTGAAATCTTGTGCATTTTTGGCAAATGAATTTTGTAATATCATCCTTTATAATGAAAAATAGGCATGAAATGTAGAGAATGAAACTTTGTACTAACATATTATAGACTTCATAATTCATATACATGATAGGGCCCATTATGGTTTCCTTATTATTTTCAAGAAATTTAAGAAAATTTTGTAAATAAAGGAGCAACATTTTTGAAATTTGAGTATAGATGTAAGGTGATACCTCAAGAGGCAAAGTAGGATCTAGTATATGCAACTAGGGATTTTTAAGAAATATTTGTGCAAAAAAATATGAATTTTTATAATTTACATTAAATTTTTGAGCTAAGTATGCAATATAAAATTTAGAAAATGGTTGGAAAATTAGTGGAAAATAACTGGGAGCTAGTTGATGCAACTAGGGTGTTTGAATGTTTTTTTAATTAGTATGATAATTTTAAAATTTTGATATGAATTTATAGAATTTTTTTAGAATTTTTCTTGAAAAAAAGTAGTAAAAATAAAAAAAAAAATCTAAAATTAGAAATATATTTTTCCTAGTGTTTGGAATGTGTTTGTATGCAAAAAGGACCTAATATGTGCAAACTAGGGTTCTAACAAAAATATATGATAATTTTGGAATTAATTTGTAGATTTATGTTTTTTTAAATATATAAAAAATTAATAAATTATGTTAAAAAATCATAAATAATTTACCCTAGGGTTTTTGTGTAAAAATTCAAAGTAAGTCAGGTTCACCAAATGTTTTATTATTTTTCATAATAATAGATTTTTATTCCTAATTAAATAAATGGGTTTGAGTAGAGTAAATTAGTAAATAATGTGAAATAATTAAGCCACTAATTTGTTTTAATAGATTGTATTTTTATATTTTTCTAAAATAGTAATAATAGAGAGAAAATCAAACTTAGTTGGAAACTAACTGAGACAGATGTTGCAAGGTCTAGATATTTATGTACAAGATTGGGAGACTATCACAAATAAGATCTTAGAGTTCCTTTTTAGATTGGACAAGAGAATTGAAGGTGGGACACCCTACTGTATGTCACTATATTCCTTTTTTAGTGCTATTTTCTAAGTGATTTGAGTTTTTTGGGTTCTGCTCATTAGGTCTATGTTACCCTGTCAGTGAAATTTAAAAGCCCAAAAGTCTGTGAAGCTCATTGTGCATATGTTTTAATATTTAAATCCCTAGGAACTATTTTTTATTTAATTTGAATGGAAACTTAGGAAAGAGAGAGAAGGGGTTAGTGTGTAAAGGATACGTTAGACACAATTCACACCTTATGTGTGGGCATGCTACCTACATACCAATAGTCTGAGGAGAGATTAATATAATGGAGTTATCCCATTGAAGTGCTTGGTGAAATTGTGTATAAAAAAGAAACTATATGCGAAAATAAGTGTATTTCAGATCACTAGGGGCTGGTGTAAGGGTTTTAATAAGCTTGGATAATATTGGAAGGATGTATGCAGAGAATAGGGAAAAATTATTGAATGTACTTGCTTGTCTTCTTGTTTCTCTCTTGTAAATGAGTGTCAACCCTTATAAATAGAATGTGAATGGCCTTTTATAGGTAAATTATTGATCATGGTTTAAATGAATTCATGTTAGGCTGACATGAATTAGGATCAAGATTTGGGAAAATGTGATTTTTAGGACCAAAAGTACACTTGGATAATAGTGCCAAAAATAAGACACCCTAGGTTTTAGTGCTCCTGTCTAAGTTGGGCACTATTATCTAGAGGGAACGAGACCTTGGGGGATAAATCTAGGCTTGAAATAGATACCTGGGTCTATAAGGGTTAAGTTTGAAAGGTTGTGGATGACTGAGAATTAGTGAAATAAAAGCCTAAAAGGGTTGTGCAAGCAAGTAAAAGGACCTATGGATTAGGTTTCTTTAGCCATACTCAAGTAACCAAATTTTGAATTTTATATGATTACAAGATTAAAAGGGGAAGAAGTAAATTGAAAGGGATACACCTGTATTACTAGTGATACACCTGTATTACTGGTTTATCCATTGTATTTGAGCTTTTAAAACACTGATTAAACAAGTAAATGTTGAATCTACAACTCCAAATATCTCCTATGTATCAGTATTTCATGAAGAGGTTTTATATGGTGATCCAATCCTAAGGTAAATTATGGAATAGGATTGATTCAAGGAACTATCTAGCTACTTATATCCACTGTAAGCTCATCCAAAAGACATCAAACACTGAACATGACTTGCATAATCTAACAAACTAGTAACTAGGTAAGAATCAAGACTTGAAAAGGGAGAAATATCTTCCACATATGCAAATCAACTAACATAAATACACCATACTAGCATGATAGAATCTGAAAATATTCATTTTATTTATCTAAAAAGGTTATAGAACTTAATCTTGGTAGAGTCTAGTCTTACCAAGAGAGGGATGGAATCTAAAAAATGGCTAAAAATCCAACATATATAGTAAAAGCATAGAAAATCAAAGATATTATCATTGGAAAGAGAACATGAGGTCCACTTCATGTCAAATCAAGTCTAGTTTCAATTAAAAAAATATAACAAAGTATTGAATCAAAACTCTTTAGTCTCTTTGTCTTGCATGAAGCTCTTCATTTTCATTGGAAAATGAGTGGTGGTCCCATTTGACAAGTCAAGATCCTTCCATGCATGATGATACACTAGCTTGAATGCTTTAACTCCACTTGAACTGAGCTTGAAAGTGTTGGAAAGCCTTCAATTACATGATAAACAAGGATAGATGCATGACTTGTCAAATAGTCAACTGAAGTACAAGACCAACCAACTCCAATTAGCTCTTTCACACATGAAATGGAACTTTAAAGGCTGAAGATGCACATTAAAATCCATGTTAAGATCAAATATGTAGCATGGAAAATCTAATTAAGCTCCTTTGATAGCCATCTAATGCCAAAAATAAACTTGACTATTTGACCAATTAGGCCTATTAGGCCAAAAAGGCCTAATAGCCTATCTGTACACTTGGAATTTATTTAACCTATAATAATAGACCATGAAACCTACAAAAATAATGTTTTAGACCTAAAATAACTTTTCTAATCACAATATATGTGATTTTGATGAGAAAACTCTCACCATTTAGTCAACAAGGTTGACTAGGCCCATTTTGCTCTATTTTCCTACAGATTGGCCATTTTGATTGAGATATTAGGGGTACTTCAAGGAATATTTTTAACCAACTGAATGTTTTAGGATGAATAACAAGTCTTAGGGTTCAAAATCCATTGATTGGATCCCATTGAATTGACTTGTACTTTAATTTCCATATTTTTTTAATAAAAAAACATGATTTATACCCTGATCTATACAACTCCATATGTAAAATTGGCATTTATATAATAATATATAATTTTAATTGATGTTTTAAAATGTTTCAAGTTGATCCATGGTGATTTGATGGCAAGAAAATCAATTTTTTGCAAAACTAGTTTTTTGAGGGCTTGGGAGGGTTTTGAAGCTGAAACTTCAAAATGAGGATTCATGAAGTATAGACCTCCAAATCCCAAAATATTTCAATTTATATGTATAAAATTGACCCCCTAACATCCTTAAAAATATTGGACTCCCATGCAACAGATATGAAAAGTCACCACATGGAGGAAATTTGCCTATAGGGTTTTACTTGCATTCTAGGCTACCTATGCTCTTAATGATTGTTCATAAATAAAATAACATAAAATGATCTAAATTTTTCATTAATTATAATTACATATTAGTCCTCAAAATTTAATAAAATCATTTAGACAAAATCCTCATGTGGTGAAAGATATGAGAACCCAAAAAGGGGGCTTGGAAGGGTGTTTAGAACTGCAAAAAGTGAAAAAATTCACCAAGATGAAAATTAATAATCCCATGAGAACATCATGTATATTGTACCATTATATTAAAACACTTTTAAATTCCTCTTTTCTTGAAAATTAAAAAAAAATCCCTTTTTGGCCTATATGCCTGTTTGCTAGCAAAAGTTTGAATGAGCATGGTTTGCATAAAATTTGGAGTTTTGACACTCTTTAATAGTCCTATGATGATTTAAAAATATCATCCCATTATTTTAAAACTCTCACCTGATTTATAAACCTTTGTGGCACCTCAAAACATTGCATGCTCTAATGATGACCTTAAATGGACATGTTGAGGACTGTGACAAAACAATGAGTACTTCCACTTGGCCAATGACATCAAAATTTGATTGGAATATCTTTAAATTCATGATTATGCTACACACCAAATTTGGAGTAAAAAATACACCTATATATGCTATAATATTCAAAATTCCTTCAAATTTACCTCCTTTTACATTGACTGTGTGCATCTCTGACTATATTTTCATGCTTTTAGAGCTAATTTTTCATGTTTGTACATTATATTAGGCTTGAAACATGATAAATATGTTTGAATATACTAATAATGTTTCATTCATCTTACCAATATTCATTTTTTCTCTCCTTCAATACCCCATCTTCTTTAAGGGGCACTTAACATGATTGTGTTTGTCATTGTTTTAGGTGGATTTTGCATATAAAGAAGTTATTTGATGGGTAAATAATTCTTATTGGTGTCAAAGAAGCCTTAATTCCACTTGATGATTAATTCACATGCTCAAGATAATATATTATCCCTCAAACCATGCCTTTGATCCCTTACATAATTATGTTTCATATAATAGGCCTGTAGGTCTTGCCTGACAATGACTTGGTTGTATGTTTTAAGAGGAATTGACTTTGTATGCCCTATTTATGATCTTATTTCATTGTCCACTTAATCCATAAACTTAATCATAAAAAATTCCCTTAGGCTACTATATCCTTCATTTCTCCTTTATGCTCAGAACATGCCTGTAGTACTTATGGCTATAAGGTTTCAACTTCTTCAAGTGTATGACTATTTTGGTCTCTTTAAACCATCACTTGTCCCTTTTATGATGGTATAAAAACCCTATTCTTTCTTCATCTACTTTTTTAAACATTTAAGCTAAATGTACATCATGAAATCCATCAAGATTATCAATTTGAACTCAAGACTATGCTTTCATAGTTGTAGATGCAAGCCTTAAGAGGGTATATTGTAACATATGTTTGAAACTTCCTCATGATCTCCATCATCATCATGGATCTTATTAGACATCCCCTTGAGCATTTTATTATTAAGAACTCTATCTCCTCTTGGAATCAAACCACTTCATTAGAACCCTTATTTGACTGTGCTTGTCTTTTTCAATACTGGTATGGATAATGAACAGTAGGTGCACCTTGAGTATCATTTGATCCTATCAATATCACATTCCTTGAATTTCCCCATGGCATACTTCATGAGATTCTCCCCATCTAGTAGTTTCCTAAGTCCTTAATCTCTTTGCTAGGTCTCTTTGCCTCCAAACCCTACTTGGATGTGGACTTTCATTGGGAGGCTTGAATTTATATGCACATGTAGGTTGTAGGTTATTTTTATGTCTCTTTAAACCCTCATTGAGAATTCATATGCCTTTTACCCTTTGAAGCAATATGAAACTAACAATCTCAATTACACTTATGTTTTTCTAATCAAAACTAGATTTATTGAACCTCAAAGGCCATTCTTAATACCATTAGGCTTACTTATAAGGCACAAGCTTGTAGGATGCCCTTTTAGGTCCTATAGGATGTTCTTATGGCTGCAAAGGACATTCTTTGAAATGGAACCTATCCTTTATTTACCATCATGAACTTGATTTAGATCAACCTTGCCACTTTACTTCTTGATTTGGTAATGCTTATACCCTTAACCTCTTTGATAGGTTTCCTATGTCAGTAAACCTTTACCTAGATGTAGGTCCCCTTTAATACTATGACACATACCTATAGGGTCACTTTTATGACTATGTATAACCTTGATAGGTGATATATCATATCAACCCATAATGCTTGTATGACTTCACCTTCTTGATTTTCATGATAATTATTTTAATTAATCCTTCATTGTACTTTATGAAGGTCCACCTTCATCCTTAAAACCTCATTCTAATTTTGAATATATCTGACTATGTGGCACTACTGAATATGTCCTCTAGATTGTGTTTTGATGCCTTGATTACCTATATCCTCCTTTATTTCATGTATCACCCTTCATCAACCTTTGGAATTCCTTAAAAATGAAAATATGGAGATGGAGGTGTGGTTTGAGGGTGATAGGAATGAAAGATGATGAATAAAACATGATGGAGGGTGGAAGGAAGGTGAAAACATAGTGATAAGGTTGAGTATGGCAGTGAGATGGAGGTAAGTGAGGTAGAGGTGGGAAGGAGCATGGTGGAAGTTTATCAAAACCAAGGTAAGGAGTTGTATGCAATAATGTGCACCTAAACATCATACCACAATAATTTTGAGGCCATTTGATGAATGCAATGAGATGAATTTGAAACATGGTTTTTTTCAAAAAACCTTAAAATTTTAAAAAACTTAATTTATGCTAAATAGGCCATTTAAAGCACTTTGAGAGAATGGAGATGGGATTTATTGATTTTAATCTTATAAAATGCTGATTAGAAATCATATTAAACATTATAGAACCCTATAAACATGACTTTCTTGAACACTTGAATATGCTTCCTTCTCCCATGACCATGCAATTCACCTTTGAAGCTTATAACTACAAAAATAGACTCATCTTGACAAAAATCCTTTGTTTTACCAAATAAAATGTGAAAAAGACTTGAATAAATCCATGACAAGGTATAGGGGATCCCTAAGAAGCTTCACCAACTAGAATTCTCTTGAAATGGTACCCTTGTGAAGAGAAAATGGAGAAAATAGGTTACCCTTCTAGTTTCAAGGATACAAAAATTGGCATATCTTCAACTAAATGATTCATGATCCCAAAGAATCCAATTTAATATCCACTTATACCATCAATAATCCCTCTGAGTCTACTTTCTTCACCCTAAATTTCAAAATTGTACCCTTCCTTAGCAGTCTGTACCACTCTCAAACCTGCAACCAAATCTCTTTGTGCCAAGAAGAAAAGTGCCAATAGAGGACTAGTTTTGGGCTTATATTGCCATAAAATTCCATGAAACTACTCACAAATCTTGGATATTCCCTAAAAATTATCTGCCCTACTTTGTCTATATGGAATCTAGACTTTTCTTGCAAAAATGAAGAAAAAGATTCTTTTTGCCCTTTTAAAAGATTACCAAATCCTTAAACCACTTGGAATGGAATTATTTAGAAACTTGCAAATTTGGCACATGTGGGGTGAAAAAGGGCCCTTTTTGGCTTATACGACACACAAAAACACCTTGTCATGACTTGAAACTTTAGACTTAGGATATTTTCATGTTTTTGAATATGACTAAAGATGAATTGGATAATTTAATGACCTTTTGAATCCTAATTTTGAAATTTTTTCTCAAAAAATTACATTTTTAGGCCATAATTGATTAGTTTGACCAGTTGCAAAGGGTTAATGACCAGTTTTAGGAAAGTTTTGAATGATAGGGGTAGTAATTTGACCTTGATAGGTCAAATTACTAATAGGATCTCTAGGAATAAATTTAAGGTCGATTGGTTTCTAAATAAGTTTTAATTCTTAGATAATTTAATAAATCAAACCTAAATTTAAGGAGAAAAGAGAGAGTTGAAACTAAGATAGTCAACCATTCAATTGAAAAAGGCTCAGCATAAGGTATGTCAAGTATTCTTGGTTAAATTTTATGAAATCAAAGAAACCAAGTAACCCACTATTGAATACTACCAATTTATGCAAGTTTTCAAGATGTTTTCTAGAAGAGTTACTTGGTTTATCTCCCAAAAGGAAATTGGAATTCACTATTGACATCATTCTAGGATTAGAACCTCAATATAAGGCTCCTTACAGAATGACAACAACCAAATTAATTGATTTAAAGTCCAAAATTATATAAATTTTGACCAAAGGGTTGATTCAGCTAAATGTTTCACCATGGGGTGCACCTATATTTTTCATGAAGAAAAAGGATAGAATCCTTTGTCTATGCATATATTATAGGATGTTGAAAAAATTAACCATTAAGAACATGTATCACCTACCCTGCATTGATGATATTTTTGATCAAATTTGTGGTGAAATAGTCTTTTCCAAGATTGACCTAGGAGTATGGTACCATCAGTTGAAGATAAAGGAGGAAGACATTGAAAAAATAACCTTCAAGATTAGATGTAGGCACTATGAGTTCATAGTGCTTCCTTTTAGGCTAATGAATACACATGTATCATTCATTAATCTCATGAATAGTATATTTATATATTACCTTCATAAATTTGTGCTAATTTTTCTTGATGAAATCCTCATCTACTTGAAAAGTGATGAGGAGCATATTGAGCACTTGTATTTGGTTTTGCAATAGTTATGAAAGCACAAGCTCTATGGGAAACTGTCTAAGTGTGCATTGTTTCAAAGAAGAGTATAATACATAGGGCATATTATATTTAAAGAGGGAATCTCAATACACCAAAATAAGATAAGGGACATCGTGGAATGCTCAACACCTAGGAATGCTCAAAAGGTGCATAACTTTATGGGTTTAGTAGTATATTGTATGAAAATTATGCTAAATTTATCTAATATAATCACCTCTTTACAATGAAAAGAGTAGTGTTTTTTTGGATATATAAGTGAGAATAAGGATTTTAAATTATGAAAAATAGGCTTACTTTAGCACCAATGTTATGGATTCTAGATTTAAATGGTCATTTTGTAGTAATAATTGATGCTTTTGGGGATGGTTTAGGATTTATTATATAGGATGATATAGTTATAGCCTATGAATCAAGGAAGTTGAAGCCTTATGAGGCTAAATATTCCCCACATGACTTGGAATAAGCTACCATAGTGCATGTCTTACAAGTATGGAGGCATTATTTGTTGGTAAAACCTTTCAATCTCAAAATAGATAATTTAGGACTCAATTATATATTTACCCAACCCAACCTAAATGTTCAACCAAGATTATGGTTAGAATTTCTATTAGATTGTGAATTTGACATTAACTACATTAAGGGTAAGGAAAATAGGGTTATAAATTCCCTTATTCATAGCAAGTACATAATAAATTTAGCTACTCTTAGGAGTACCTTCTGAGATCAGGTATTGAAGTTCTCCCTAAGAGATAAATTCTTTGACTAGGTTAAAAAATCTATATCATAGAATCCTTAATATCTTAAGTATAAAGGATTCAAATTTGATCATGGTAGAATTTTAATATATAATGGAAGGATTTATGTGACTGATAAATAAAATTTAAGGATGACTGTGCTAAAAGAGTTAAACAACACTCCAATTTCTAGACACCCTAGTGTGATTAAGCTCTTAATAGAGCTAAAACCATTATATTTATGGAAAGGAATCAAGAAAGACATGGAAAATTTTGTGTCAATATGCTTAGAATGTCATCAAGACAAGTCTAAGCATGTGCATCATGATGGGTTGTTGTACCCACATGCCATACCATAATGGAAATGGAAAGTCATTAGTATGGATTTTTTCCTAGGTTTGCCTATGTCAAGGAATCATCATGATATGATATTGGTGTTTGTTGATAAAATTACCAAATTAACACATTTGATTGAAGGAAATTTGATCAGTGATTCACTAAAACTTACAAAGAGGTTCATAAAGGAAGTGCATTTATTAGATGGGTTTTTAGTGTAAGCCAAAATTGGCTACCATAGGGGAGTATCATTTAAAACTCATTGTCAAGTCTTCTAACCCTATTGATAGCATCTAATAACCCTAGTTTCTAGGTCATGTTTTATCATTAGGTGATGTCTTATTCATGAATCCTTAGGTTATGTCAAGGTGTTACAAGTCTAGTCTAAATCTAAGAGTCATGTTCCATAATTTCATAATCAATTTTCATTGTCTCAGTCCTCTCATGACACACTTAGCATTGTTTAAGGTAACTTTGACAATGTTAAGGTTCTTTTGTAAGTCTAAGTTTATGTTTGGTCTAGGTTGTGATATGGATGAAAAGATAACTCATCAAGATGGCATGATGACCATAGTGAGTAGGTGCATGAGGAGGCAAATCCATGAGAAAATAATCATTTCAATCCCATGTTTTGGATAATTTATGATAATTTTGGATATATTAAGGTATTTCTCAAAAGTTCAAGTCATATTTGATTCACAATGAAGATGTAGGAAAATAATGACCTCTCAATAACATCAATTATGAGAGTTATTAATGTATCATGAGGATTAATTGAGTCCATATAATGTTCATGAGGGATGATGTCATACTCTTTTGGGTCCGTACAATCTCCAAAATGTGTAAAAACATATATCTCTAACGTATATCAACCTTTATTCACTATTTGAAACCCCAAATATAGAATGATGTATGTTGAATGGAAGGATTAAGTTACAAAATAATTCTTGGTATATTTCTTCCTCTCTTTATAGGGTAATAATACCTCTATTTGGCATCTAGAACAAACTACATTAAATGATCAATCTAAGAAGGTTCTTGGGTGTAAAAATGCAGTCCAAGCAAGGCCAAGAGAAGGATTATTTGAAAGTTTTCAAGTTGGTCATAGCCTATAAGCTTCTTGAGAACTATATCCACGATCCTCAAGGTCAAATCAAATTTGCATAAGGTTTAGAAGATCCAAAACATGCAAAAAACTTCTCAAGTTTTTCCTCATGTCCTTTACAAGTTTGAGAAAGATCATTTCTTGAAATTGGTTCATGAAGGATAAAATGAGTTGGATCAAATGATCTTAGGGAAATATAGGGTCCCATATGCCATTTAAATTCCATGCATTGGTTTAGGGTTTTAGGGGTTGTACTTTATGAACCATTACTAACAAAAAAGGTGTCAAAAACCCTTCTAAAACCCCACTAACTCAAACTCGGGTAGTTTCAAGGACTTTTGGAGCTCGTTGGTACCAATGGAGGTTTTTGTGAGATCATATAGGATCATATTATCTCTCTCATATTGTCTACCATTACTCATTTAGCATGTGCTAAAAATAGAGAGGAAAAACCTTCACATTAGTAAACTTGTAGAGCTAGGAAGGAAGTGTTAGGCAAGGTAGCCTTTAATCAGTCTAAAAAAACTCACACTAGTTTTATAAGTCTTTTCAAGATCATATTCACCTCTAATTGACCTCATTGTGTTAATTCAATATGCATAACTCAACATGTGAGAGGCACAATCTTGGAAGCATGAAAAAGTTAAATGAATAAGATCATCCACCTCTTTCAAACTTTAGATCATTATTTTTAAATATATTAAAGATTCATATATCTATCAAAAAAATCTCTCCAAATCTTCTCAATTCATTCAAAGGTAGAGGTATAATAAGTTTTGGCCTTAAAATATCCACCTACATGTATGCTTATAGGGTAGGCATGAAGCGCCAAGGTTCATGATGTGAAATGAGTTTGAAAAGCCTCATAATATGGGTGAGAGACAAGGTTAAGGTTTTGTAATGTTAATATTTTTAATTAAGTAAATAAAGAATGTCAAAATGGTCAAAAAACATCTAAGAAAGGCTAACATGCTTATAGATCCTAAAGAGAGGTTTTTTGTGTATGTGGAGTTGGAGTCTCAAGAAACTGATGATATAATGGTTGATCATGATTTTATATGATCCATATGTCTTATAAAGGATTATAATATGTTTTTTCATGCTTTCATGATCCCTCTTAAGAGAATAATGGTAAACTCAGTGGTACACAGGTAACTTAGTGATGACTAGGCTCAGGAAATTTAGACTATAGTTTGGGATTAAAGAAATGAAGATGAATGAAGAGACATAAATGAAACCTATTAAAATACTTTATCACTCTTAATAATAAGATAAAATCTATCTCCAACATATCAGTTTATACTACCAAACCAAAATTGTGAAATCATAAAGAGAATAGACACCTTACCAAATCGACTATGTAACATCTTAGAAGCATGATTGTTTTATGATCAAGTGAGGATTCAAGGTAGATTGGGACCATTAGGAGAATGGATAAGGTCATAAATAAATATAATACATTTTATACAAGGTCAAAATTTACCAAATAAACATAAAGAGAGAGGATATAAGAAAGAAAACTTTAGTCCTAATAGAGACTTACAAGCATGCACATAAAACTTGAGGGAAATATGTAAGTTTTAAAGTAGGCTGAGGAATGAGGTTTATTGGAGGGTGAAAAGAATATATGAATAGGATATTATAATTTATATATTCCATTGAAATTAAAATAATATGCATATATCTGTGTATAATTCAATCCAAAAAGTGCACGTACAACCAAGGGACAAATTTGCATGAATTTGATAGAAAAGTGCAACTTTGGGTTTAAAGTTGAAGACTGAAGGTTGTAAATCCAAATATACCATGAATAATGTGTAAAAATTTATTATATTCTTTGTGATGGATAATAAATCACTCAAATTAAAATAATCTATTGGAATAAGACCCATCCTCAAAATGCAATTAAGAGACCTACTGTACACCTACAACCAAAGGCAGTTTTGGCATGAACATAAGGAGAAAGGTCTGAGGTTTGGATTGAGAATGAATGATTAAGGTGTGATGAATTAATGAGAGGAATTTTAAGGTTTTTATTATTTTTAAATGTTCATTGAAAATACAAGGAAACCTATAGCCTATTGTACAGTCTTAGAATGCATGCAAAATCTTAAAAATTGACATGTTAGACAAATTTGAAGATTGTTAAAGAGAAAAAAATTGTTGGAAGAGTTGAGGAAATTTGGATCAGAAATCACACACATATATTAAGGTTTTTAATTTTTATAAAAACCTTCCCATCCCATTTTGGTTTCTCTCAACTAACACAGTCCTGTCTTTCCAACCTAGGGCTTAAAAACTTACATTTTGCATAAAGCAAGTTCTAACCCTTGGAATCACATAAAATTTTGTCATTTGAACTTATTTAATGTTCCCTAAAATATTTTTGTCGTTTTTTATTATTAATTTATGTTATTTTATGTCCTATAGTACTATATGTTTCATTAGGCCTAATTAAGCCTAATTGGGAAAGATAGGTATTGGGTTAGTACGTCTAACTTAGGAGTTAAGTCATGAAATTTTGAGTGAAGATAAAATGGGATAAAGGGTACTAAAATATTCCTATATTTTTCCTAGAATTGATATGAATATTTCAAACCTAGGATCTTTGTGTCAAATTAGTGTTATAAGGAATAGGCCTCAAAGAGATAAAATGCAAGAGTTATGAATGAAATTGTAAAATATAGGTGCAAAGATGATGGTTATGGATATTAAATAGGTTTCCAAAGCAAGAATAAGCATTAAACTCCAAGAATATGATTTTTCATTTCCTAATCAATCATGAAGGGTGATTTATAGATCTCAAGGATGAGTCATCAAGCAAAACAAAACTCCTACACCACATTGATCAAGTCATCATCAAATGAAGTGCACACATGTTGAAAGGAAAGCTTCATGATTATTTATAAGTAGTTTTTATTGTTTTTAAATTTTTTCATGAGTGATTGATAGCCATAATTAATTCTTGACACCTTTCTTCTCTCTCTCTCTCTTCTTCTTTATCTTATATGTATGCTCGATTTGCTATTATAATGGATCCTTCCACTAGGAGTATGGCATAACCCTGATCATTTATATGAATTTTGATTAATAAATTATTATTTTAACCCCATTATATGGGTTTATGTTGTGTTAATCTTTGAATGGTTAATCTAAGCAAGTGTAGACTTAGTGTATTCATATAAAATGCAAAAATTAGTAACTTGAGCATGGCTAATGACATCTAACCCATATGTTCCTTTTGCTTGCTCTTATAACCCTCTTGGGCTTATTTTCATTGATTTATATTCATTTTTAGCCTTCCAAAATTGATCTCAACTGAGCCAAGACCCTATTTTCATGACCAATCCATCCCCCTAGGTCTTGTCTACCTAGGACAATAGCACCACACTAGGACTATAACACCAATGCCATTCTTGTTCACTTTCAGCACTATTATCCAAGCTCATTTTTATCCCCAATGGTCAATTCCTTTTGGTTTCCCATATTTATCCTTGTCATCCTAATGTGATAAAATTCAATCCATGACCAATAGATCCCTATAAAATCCCATTAAAAGATCATTTGGATAGGGTTGGTAATATCACAAAGTAAGCAAGAATACGAGAAAGACTCACTCAAGTAAATTTCCCTATTATCTACATACAACCATCCAATACTATTTCTAGCTTATTTAAATCCTTACACCAGTCCCTAGTCATCTCAAGCACACCTAGTTTAGCATTTACTTCTATTCTCATATCACAATTACACGAAACACTTTTGAAGGGAGAACTACATATAGCTTGATCCTTCTTCAGATTATAGGTATGTAGGTAGCATACCCACACAAGGGGTGTGGATCCATGTCTAGAAAATATTATACACACTAACCCCCCTCTTGTTTGAAAGTGGTCAAAAGTATAATGAAAAATAGGGTTTGAAGAGAAAATATGCTCTATAAGGAGCTCTACACACTTCCAATAGTCAAAAATCTAGAGAGAGTCACACAGACCCGCTGAACAAAACCCAAAAAGCTTAAATCCTCAAGATCAAACATTAGATAAGGACTAAAGTACTGGTGCCACTCTTTTCAACTTTTAACACTCCTATCCAATCAAAAAATGAAATTCATAATCCTATTTATGATAGTTTCCTAGGCCTACACAATGAATATCTGATCATGTCTTAGTCGAATCAACACAGCTTAAGCTAAGTCTTATTTTCTCCCTCTTATTACTATTTTTAAAAATATCTAATTACCAATACATTTCATAAATCAATAACTTATTTACTACATATTATTTATTGATTTATCAATCTAGACACTTTAACTAAATTAGGAATAAAACCCCAATTATTCCCAAAATTGTTAAATCATTTAGTGAACCCGACTTACTTTATTTACACAAAAAAACCCCTAGGGTAAAGTTCCTACTAATTTTTACTATAAATTTATGAATTTTTACTTAAATATTTGAATAAAAAATTCATTTCAAATTTTTTAATTTAGTAGTAAATTTTAAAATAATTTTCTTTCAAACCCTAGTTGCCTATACTATGTCCCAATATTTTTCCAATAATTTTCCAACAATTTTATAATTTTTTATATCATATTAAAATTAGAAAATCCCTTTAAAATTCAAAATTAAATATTTATTTCAAAAAAAAAATTCAAAACCCTAGTTACACATACCATGTCCTTTTTAATCATGCATTTCCAATAATTTTTTGAATTTTTCCTAGCATATTTAAATTAGAAAATCCATTCAAAATTCAATAGTAATTCTCAAAAATATTTATTATTCAAAACCCTAGCTACATATACTAGGTCCCATTGCTTCTTGAGGTATCACCTTATATGTTTGTAATCTTTGTATCATTTTTATGCAATTTCTAGTTAACTATTTTTAAGATTTTACATTTCCTATATTTAGTATATTTTTATTTCGCACTTTGCCTATTACAATTTTTTGCAAAAGAAATTCACTCAAATTTCAACTTATTTTCCTACTTTACCAATGGCCCAATATATAAATTTTGATGAAACTGACAAAAGGAAACTTCAATAACTCTTAACTAAACACCCTAACATGCAATCAAACATGATTAAAATACTACAAGAAGAGTAACAAAGAGTGAACAATGGTTAATCTTCCCAAACCAAAGAGAAACAACTAAAAATCACACTACAGGAGTAACTATGTCTCAACAACACCCTATAATAGCCCAACCTACCTCTATGCCACTAGCTACAACTAGTACATCTTTGTCTCATGAGGTGTAGCCCTTATGCAAGAGATAAGATATCTTCAATCCAAGGTGCTACATCTTGAGAAAAGTGCCTTTAGACCTACATAGGATTTGGACTCTTTTGCTCTATTGCATACACCATGGCACATCACATTACTTCGTCACCCTTACCACAAAGTTTTGTTCAACCCAAGATTACTCTATATGATGGAAAGGGTGATCTAGAGACACATTTAAGAGTTTTCACGTAGCATACTTAGACTATGTCCAAAATGACTAGCTATTTACCAATTTCTTTCCATGGAGCCTAAAGGATTATGATTTACAATTATTTTATAGTTTATTGAATTAGTCAATCAGTGCATTCAATCCTTTATTCAACATGTTCTTAGATCATTTTAGAATTAACATTGGTGACAAGGTTTCATACACCCAAGTTTCACAACAGAAACAAAGGTCAAATGAGCATCTCATAGATTATGTTCTTTGATATAAGACTGTCTTGGCTAAGATGACTAGCCCCATGGACAATCAAGAGTTACAAGATATCTTCAAATAGAGTCTCTTACTAGCTTTACATGAATCAATTATGTTCAAAATATTCTCTTCCTTCACTAAATTATGTCACACACTAAAGGAAAGAGAAGTCAAGTTAATTTCCATAGGCAAACTCAAGTACATAAGTATCTCAAAAACAACCAACAAGAGTAACAAAAAAGTCCCATATAAGGTCAAGGTTAATGATAAAAATACTTAAAATCAACTAATAGTTAATGTAGCTTCAGATCCTCCTTAGCATGTGGTTTTATCATCACCTCCTCAGTGTACATTTACCAATCTACCAATTTCTCTAGCTAGAGTTTTACAATAGTTATTGGATTATAACATCATATCTCTCCCTCTTATTAGGTAAGTTGACCAAACAAAGCTTCTTCGATGGGGATATTATCAACATGTATTTTTTGAGTTTCACAGGGCACTAGGCCATATAATGAATAAATAAATCAATTTAAGAACAAAGATAAAAGATTTAATAAATGGCAATCATATTGATCTTGGCACTTTAGTTGAGCCTCCTTAAATTAAACAAATGTACAATAAAGATTTGAAAATATTTTCAAATCCTTTTCCATAGCATTCTAAATAATATACAGGGGATCAATCATGAGTTCACCATGCATATCATGCACATCCCCTACTAGATACATAGAAGGCACCTTTAGTTGTGTTACATATTTTTAACAACATGATTGGTGTATACAATTATAGAGTTCTCTCTAGACCTTCCATCTCCTTCTCAGAGTAGGAGATCATAGAGGATGATTTGGATTATCATGCACCCTTTATCAGAGCTCACATTCATAATCATCCTATTCATAGTGTTCTCATAAACAATGGATCTAGTGTGAACATGTGCACCATGACATTATTATAACATTTGAGATATCCAGAGTAGGATATTACACTGACAAATAGAGTTATCAGTAGATTTAGTGGGCATATACAAAGTTCATTAGGTGAGATTAAACTTCCTCTATAGGTTGGTCTAACACATGTGGCCACACCATTCATTATTGTTCCCAGTGTAGGAGTTTTTGATATGTTACTTGGTTGACCATGGATTCAAACTTCATGAAATACCTTCTATAATTCAAAAATGCATGAAATTCATTCATTATAATCAAGTTATTGCAATTGGTGGAGTTCCATATGAGTTACCACTCCCCACTTTAGATCTATCTTCTATAGTATAGTCACCAGTTCTAGTTCAGCTTTCAGTTCTAATTTATCCACTAGTTACAATTTCTCCACTAGTTTGATTCTTCCTCCAGTATAGATTTAGACATAGTTGAGGCAACCATCACTAGCATAGAAGGTTCATACACCTCTAAATTGTTAAAATTCTAGATAGCTTCTAGCTTCAGTGTTCACACCTAGGGTAGTCTCATTGAGTTCTCATGCATCTACATGTAGAGCTCATTTTTAGAGAGCTTCTCCTAATACTATATGGGTACCTAAGATCCCTATAGTTACATCCACTTCTTATATTTATAGGGGGACTCCATAGTTAGTTCCCACTTTAGAGCATTTATAACACATACAATTTTTAGAGCCACAATCTTAGCATCTCTATTGTGCTTCCTGATCATGCACAATTCCTCTCCTTGATATAGTACACCATGATAGGGTGTCTCCCATGAGAATCATCATTTAGTATCATCCTTTCCTATCTTACATATATATAGTTTATTATGCTTGATTTTACATAACTTATATGAAAAATAAAAAAATAATACATTTCAAAAATGCAAAAACATACAAATAATTCAAAAACACCAAGAATATTTTGATTATATGAATTATCCATGATTTAAATTTTTACTATCATGCTAGACTTGCATTTATTATTCTAGGCTATTTTTTTTTCAATTTATCTACATTACCATGCTTCACTTGATCTCCTTTGAGTGTGTGTAGTGACATCCAGATCCTTGATTACTTCACTCTACCCACTGAGGGGGCATCCTAATTCTACATCAAGACATACATCAATATACATACCCACTGGGGGAATATTATATATCACTACACCATTTAGGTTATGTCATTCCTACACCATACACTCTAGTTATCATGTTGATGTACATTACTTACTAGCTTACATAGATCTCTCTATCGACACTCACCAGTATATAACACTTGTGTATTTCCTAGCATATACCCAGTCTTGTACTAACATGTCTTGAATAATTCCCCTCTTGATTTGATTAGTTAAATTAAATTATATTTCTAGTTATTACATGCTTTCCTTTCTTATGTTTCATAGTTAGATATGATTCCATTTCTTAGTTTTTGTTTTTTTTTTAGGTGTGTGCCTTAGGACTATTATGAATGTCTTTTTCTTCTATTCATGTGTGTGCATTTGAAAATTCACCAATATCCATTATTTGTACTCTTCTATGTGATTATAACTTTCATGCCAACTTATGTGTTTCAACAGTATGTGTATGTGGCATTTGAACATGCCTTGTATGCTTATTTTTTAGTTTGAGTGACATGTGGCCATGTCCCTTGTTTGATTGGCCCCTTGGACACCCTTGTATGCTTCTTACTCCATGCCTTGTGTGTTTTTTGATTTTTTTCTTCTCATCATTTTCAATGCCATGATCCAAATCATGCATTATCTTGATTCTTAGATGCCATGATAGACATCATGTTCCATCCCTCCTTACCAACTAATAACTAACAACAAACATTTCTAGTTCTAGTTCAGTACATTGCACATGCTTTTACATTGTTATATCTATCTAGGCATAACCCTATTTATATAATAATATCTCAATACAAACCATGCTATATATTGAGATATCTTGTCAATTATTGTTATATCACATATTTTATAGTATAACACACTTGTAAGGCTCTTTCTTCTGAGGGTAGTCATTGTAGGGTCTCCATTCATACCCTCAGAAGAGGGGGAAATAAAAAAGGGTTTTATCACAAAGATCAGATATCTTATCAACCAAAATATTTAGTTTTAGAACACTCAGAATAACAACCAAACATCAAACCAATTAGAATAGACTAGGAAAATAGTCAAGAATCCAAAATAGTCCACATATTTGGCCTAAGACAATAGTGTTGAGACTAGATTATACCACTGATGATTCTACTATCTATTTCCAATGCTCCTATCCAAACAATAGAAAAACTATAATTTCTAGAAGTAGGCAAAAATTAGGTTCAACTAAAAATTTACATAGCTAGACCAATTTAGATCCAGTAGTTTTAGTACACATTTTTCTCAATGAATCCAAATATAGAGGGCATCATGCATGACATGATGGCTCTAACTTACACTTTTAGATATAATAGTTGGTATAAATTCCATATCAGAATCCATGTTCTAGACATCAATGATTAGGGGTAATGTGTGTGGCACATTTTTTTCTTTTCTTTCCTATTTCAACATTATCTAGACATTCTCATTAGTTTCATGCCTTATTACATATCTATATGGTTGACATCATTTTGGAGTGGCTTTCATACAAGCCTACCCTCCACATTCCTAAGTTCCTAAGTTTCTAAGTGGCTTTCACATAAGCTAGATTCTTAGATTTGAAGTGGGTTTCATACAAGCCTAATCTCCATCTTTTAGAGTGGCCAAGAGTGGCTTAGTTGCTAGCATACATTTCTCTATCCACACCAGTATTTTTAGATTACAATACATTCATGGGCTTTAGGAGCCATCTCATATGACATACATGTCATACCAGTATTAGTTCATAACTGCAATTTATGGGGTAATGATGGATCCAAAGTTCTAGCTAGCCTTTGCATTATTGAGCCACCTATTCATAAGGATTGGAAATATAGTCCAAAAATTGATCAACACATGCATGAACACCTAGATTCACTTAGTAGGTGAAAATGGATTCAAAGGGCCAACCTTTACATTCTTGATCCACCTTTTGGGAAATTGAGCACTCAACTCCATTCATGATATTACTTTTGGTACAACATCATCCAACATTACTCAACATTACTTAGCATCACTCAACATCATAGTAGGTTTTTTATTCATCCACATACCTAGTGAGGTGCATTTGTTCTTTTTTCTTTTACCTAGCTTTGTACATTCTTATTTTAGATATAACGTATCTAGTAAGAACTAATCTACTCTTTGTTTTCTTTTGAAAATTCACACTTCATAGTGTGATCTCTCTATGCACAACTAACATCACAAAAGATTAATGAGATTTACTCTTATAGGTAAGTTTAGGTTTGATTTTTATTTTTTCCTTTATCCTAGTATTTCACTTTATTACATCATTAGAATAAGGGGGGCAAATGTAATCATATAACATGCAAAAATTGGTAATTTGATCATGTCTAATGACACCCAACCCATAGGTCCCTTTTAATTACTCTCATGACCCTCTTAGTCTTGTTTTCATTTATTCCCAATCATCTATATCCTTCCATACTTGATCCCAGTTGAACCAAGACCCTATTTTCATGACCATGCCATCCCCCTAGGTCTCATCTACCCAAGACTATAATGCTAATGTCACTCCTATCTACTTTTGATGTTATTGTCTAAGATCATTTATAACCCCAAAATTCAATTCTTTCTAGTTTTACATCCTTATCCTTATTGGCCTAACATGAGCAAATTCAATCCATGACCAATAGATCCCTATAAAATCCCATTTAAAGATCATTTATAAAGGGTTGGAAAATATCAAAAAACAAGAAAGAATAAAAGCTAGACTACTCAAGCACATTTCCATATTCTATACATATAGCCATTTAATATTATTTATAGCTTATTCAAATATTTACACCAATCCCTAGTCATCTCAAGCACACCCATTTTAGCATTTCCTTCCATTCTCATCTCACAATTGCACCAAGCACTTTCAAAGGGAGAACTACATATGGCTTGATCTTTCTTCAGAGTATTGGTATGTAGGTAGCGTACCCACACAAGGGGTATGGATCCAATCTTAGTGAATCTGACTCACACTAAACCCCCCCTCTTGTTTGAAATTGGTCAAAAGTAAAATAGAAGATAGGGTTTGAATATAAGATCTTCTCTATAGAGAGCTCTATAGACTTCTAGTAGCTAAAACTTTAGAGACAGAGTTGCATAGACCTATTGAACAAAACCTAAAAATATTAGATCCTTAGGACAATAGTGATAGATAAGGACTATAGTACCAGTGTCACTTCAATCCACTTTTAGTTTTCCTATCAGATCAAAAAATGAAACTTAGAATCCTATTTGTGATAGTGTCTTATGCCTACATAGTGAATATCAGATCTTGTCTTAGTTGGATCAACATAGTTAAAGCTAAGTCTTATTTTCTCCCTCTTATTACTCATTTTATAAAATATCTAATTACCAATAATTTCACAAATTAATAGCTTATTTACCACATATTATTTACTGATTTATCAATCCAAACCCTTTAACTAAATTAGGAATAAAACCCCAATTATTCCCAAAATTGTTAAATCTTTTAGGCACCTTGTTTTTTTATCATATTCTTATTGCCTTCTTGAAAATTTTTTCTCTACTATAGGTTGTGAAGAGTTTAATCAAGTGTTCCATGTGGTTAAAAGTGGCAAAAAACTTCCCTTCTACTCTCATGTTGCCTTACTTCTTTGAAAATCATTAATATGATGGATTCTTCTTAGAATAAGTGTATGATTATTACATTCCTATAGGTCTTAGTGCACATGAAAATTAGTGGTAGTGGTCATAATATTTGGTATATCACCCTCCTTTAGTTCATCATTTCTTTCTCCCTTTTCCTTGTAAGTTAGTAGATTAATGATTGGTCCTAAGTAAACATCAAGGGAGTTATCCCTTATCTATAGGTTTAATACAATCATTAGTTCACCCACAACATATGATTATTACCATGTGTATCTTATATAGAGAGGACTTGAAACACCCTCTCAATGGGTGAAAATCTATGTTATAACAGTTCTGACATGCCTAGTGGGATAAGTATTTTCATCCATTGAAGATTTATTGGTGATACTCTTCAATACATAAACTTTAGAGGCATGAAAATAAGCACCAATGGAGACTTCAAGTTCATTTAGATTATTTTATTATTCCAAGTATTATTTCAAGTAATTAATCTTTGTATTTTGCCTTTCACATGAGATTTCATGGCTGAGTTTAGAGTGGATTTCAATTTCAATCAAGTTGGTGAGACATATAAAGCCTATGTGGATACTTATCAATAGTATAAAGAGACATATCATCCCTATATTTATCCATACCAACCTTATTTTTAGCCATATTAGTATTAAAATGACCTTAGTTACCCTCCATATGACTCTAGCTATTAATATGACCAGCCTTGCTATCAAGAGTACCATCTTTCTTCCCTTCCTCAATAACCTTATCAAGCTTGTCAAACTTCATACCAATATATTTAAGATTAATATCATACTTATATACCCTTGATCATAGTCCCAATCATCCTTGGCAAAGTAATTCTCCTTTTGATCATCCTAAAGAGAGTTTTTAAAAGATAAAACTTGAATTTGAAACACGTCTAGCAAGAGAGGTTTAGTTTTCAAATGAGAATATATTTCAAATAATCATAAAAAAAAGATTAATGGAATAAAAAAATTACCAATCCCTTCACCCACTCCTCATATTGTAACACACCATCAAGAGGAGATTCCTAGCTTCAAAATTTCAATTTGGAAACAAGTAGTTGAGTCATGGGAGAAGTAAGATGAAGAATGCCTAGATAGGGGAATTGAAACTAAAGTAGTAGAAACTTTGCCTATCCAATCCCCATCTATCCTTCCCAAATAACCTCAAACCTTTCCATCATGTAATTCAATCCAAGAAAGCATTTAAAATAGGTAAAAAGTGCTTCTTGAGAAAAATAAGACAACTATAGCATAACTAAATTTGCTCTCTCTCCAAGAATTCTTATAATATCCCACTATCCCCAATATCCCAAGTTTCAAGAGTGCTCCCTCATTTCCCAATCCAACTCATGAACATATTCATTACCTTCCCACCATCTCCCTTTTTAAGTAAAGACATGTTATATGGGAGGTAATGAAGAAGATTAAGTTGTAGTTTCACATGATGAATATACTTCAAGTGAATATGATGAATAAATCATCATTAGAACACTTCTTGGTGAAGAGAAAAGCAAATAAATATTTAGAGATGAAGATAAGGGTGATCTTGATGAAGTTTTGAAGGAGATAACACTCCTAAATGTGAAAAAAGATAAAATGAGATAGTTGTATTAGTTGACCAGCTAGTTAGTCATCTCCAAGAGATCATGGATGACCAAGAGAAACAATTCTTGGAGCCTCTTGATGAATTGGAACAACTATTTATGTTATAAGTGCATTTGCACATCTTTCAAGATGTCTCAAGTGTCCAAAAAAAGGTAAAATATCATTTTAAAATCCCTTATTTGATTAAGAATGAGGACCTTATTTCTTGTTATAAGGAGGATTTGGTTGAATTATAAATAGAAGAATCATAAGGAAGCATTTTCCTAGGTGATCTTAATGAATAGGTTACAACCGGTCTTGAAGTATAAGACCTCCCAAGTGAATAAAGAAAGGTTTTAAGTGAACTTGAAATGGATTTCAATGAGTAAGGAGGTTATCTTGAGAGAGAAAAATTGCATCTACACTATGGTCACATGGAGTGTGAAGTTATTTATAGTCTTATGGCTCTTAAAAACAAAGGTGAATATGTGGTTCAAGTTATATCCCCTCAAGATGCTAGTCAAGAATATTTTGAAAACATGTGGCAGTAGTATTTGGACATTTTTAATGAATTTGAGTCTCATAAGGGATATATATCTTTTGTAGGTTAGATTGAACATTTTGTTGAAGTTTATATCTTATATAAGGAAAAATTTGAGAGTTCCCAAGAGGTCATTTGAGACCAATCACACTATTTCATGGAGCCATTAGAAGCTAAAGCTGATGTTACCCCTATGAGCTAATATGTGATCATTTTTTAGGTTAGTTCAAGCATCAAGGAATAACATGAGGTGAGTCTTGACTAACAAGATGAGTATGTTTTCATAGGATTCATGTTTACTATTGATGACTTACTTGAGATTATGCCAAAGGAGTTAGAAAGCAAGAAGTCTAGTACATAGAACATCAGGCTCAAAAGGCAGTTTGTTTTATATCATTGTTTATCTCATGGAGGAGGTGTTTTTAAAAAATTACCTTTTAATCTAGGAGGAATATGCCTTAAAGTTAGTTTTAATTAGTAGTGTTTCTTGTGTTTTTATTTCCCTAAGTGATTTGTAGCACAAGTGTGTGTCTTTTACTTTAGTGTGTTGTTTTTATCTTGTTGTGTGTTTTATAGGTATATCAGTTATCTTTACTTGTTTCAAGGCATTTGCAATTAGGTTCAAGGTCTAATCAAGTCTAAAGTTGAGTGATAGGTGACCTCATATCCCAATTTATGTATAAGGTAATTGGTCTAAGATTCATAACAAGTATGTAATCCCAGGAGGTCACCAAAGTGTTATCCAAAATTGGCTATCATGGGGGAGTATCATTCAAAACTTTTTGTCAAGTCTTCTAACCCTATCGATAGACTCTAGTAACCCTATTTTTTAGTTCATGATTTTTCATTAGGTGATGTATTATTCATGAATCCTTAGGTTTTATTAAGGTGTTATACATCTAGTCTAAGTCCAAGAGTCATGTTCCCTAGTTTCATAGTCAATGTCTATGGTCTTAGTCCTCTAATGAAACACTTAACATTGTTTAAGGTAACTTTGATAATGTTAAGGTTATTTTTTAAGTCTAAGTTTGTGCTTGGTCTAGGTTGTGACATGGGTGACATGATAACTCATCAAGATGGCATGATCACCATAGTGAGCAGGTACATGAGGAGGTAAAGCCTTGATAAAATAAGAATTACAATCCCATGTTTTGGATAAGTTAAGGTAAATTTTTAGATACTAAGGTATTTCTCAAAATTTCAAGTCATATTTGATTCACAATGAAAATGTGGGAAAATAATGACCTCTCAAGAACATTAAGTGTGAGAGTTATCATTGTACTATCAGGGTCATTTGAGGCCATATAATTTTTATGAGGGATGATTTCATACTCTTTTAGGTCTGTACAAGCTCCAAAAGGTGTAAAAACATATATCTCTAACATATATCAACCTTTATTCATTATTTAAAACCCCAAATATAGCATGATGCATGATGCATGATGCACACTGAATGGTAGGAGTAAGTTAGAAAATAAGTCTTGGTACATTTCTTCCTCTTTTTATGGGGTATGAATACCTCCATTTGGCCTCTAGAACAAGATATAGTAGATTATCAATCCAAGAAGGTGTATACACATAATATTTTCTACCTTTTATCAAATACTAATATTTTACATCTTGCAAGAACCTATCGGGACTCAATCCTCTGAGTGCATGCCCTAATGGGTGCATGGAAAAGGAGTGGGTAGACCTTTGGTGCTTTAAAATATTATTGTCCCTTATTTCCACATTATTAATAATCTAACCAACTCTGAAAACCATTCCCTAAGCTTTTGACCTCCCTTGAAGATTCCTCTAGTCTTTTTCTCTTTCCATCCCTCATTTTATAGTCTTAAACCCATTTTGGTTAGTCAGCTATACTAGGTTGACTGGGTTGACCCAATATAATATAGGTGCATTTTTCACTTTTTTAACTTGTTATCCTTTTGACAACCTAGCTCAAACCTAGTGAATTATCCCCAAAAACACACTAAGTTGACTAGGTTGACCCTATATCACTGACATTTCTAGAAGGATTTAGGGCAAGACCCACCTAAAAATTACAATGTCATTTCATCATTATTTCATATGTGTAATCAAGATTTATTATTTGCTCACATTTCTTCACAATTTGCTCTTCTACCATTCTACTTGAGGAGAATTAGCTTAGGTTTCTTATTTGTAGAATCTAGTCTTGGATGCTTTGGCATTTCTTAGTTATCCTTATAAACACAAGAACCTCTTGTGAAGCTCCAATGGCCAAGGGAGAGATTAAGTCTCGATGGGTTCACATTCAAGTAAGTATATCCTAACTTTGTTCTCCTCTCTTTTAGTAGACAGAAGTAGCATAAGTGTTGGCTCGAATAATACTATCTTTCATATTTCATGTATTAGGGTGTTACTTATACTTAATTTAATTAAGGTTCCCTATACATGCTTATTATTTTGTTTCTAACCCCCACTTTATGCCAGAAGCTTTAGTGTGCACTAGATTAGATTTACTTTCTTATTATTAGAATAGGTGAATGCTTTAAACCTTATGACTCCATTAAGGTTGTTGTGTGATTGTGTTAGATTGTAGGATTTGGAACCCTTCCTAGCATGATATGTTGTGATAATTTATCCCCTAGTCGGGTCTAGAGGATCCCCATATTGGTCATGCTCCTACTTAACAAGTGTATCCAAATTAGAAGTGTAGGTATGCTTTATCTTATCTAAGCCAGGATTGATTTATTGACATGATAAATTTCTAATTGCCTATATTCTAGTGAACTTGACGTGAAACTAAGCCTTACAAGATTTATTTCACTTATTTTCATTTTTTTAGTCATTTTTATCATACTAGATCGACTCTATAGGCCCAATTTTCTAAATTTTGTGCACAAGTTTTTAAGAATAGGCAATTGGGTCAACCCAATCAAATTAGTATAGGTTTATAACCTTTTAAACATATATTTCATCTTACTAGGTTGACCTAGTCAACCTTGTACATTTTCAACACTCTATAGTAGGTTCCTGCATAGCTTGATCAATATTGTTGACCCAGTTTGTAGGTTTTTATAACATACCTCAAGGTTATTCATCAATAATATTTATTCATTTCATATTTGATCCACCAAGGTTAATTTATACCTCTCTATTTCTTTCCTTTCTATCTTTCCTTTCATAGTTTGTAATCTTTAAAACTTCCCTTCCACAATCAACTAGATCAACCCTACTGACCCAATTTATTTTTAGACCTTGCTTCTACAGTATAGGTTTGACCTTTTTGACCCTATTTTATATTTTGTGCATATAGTGTTAACAATGTACCTTATTTTAAGTTGGAATTAACCTCATATCTATTAGTAATTATCTCACACATTTTTTTCTTGTTGTTTGCATGCTTAGAATAGCTCACATAGTTTAATTAGGGGATTTTTAATTAATCACTTAGTTTCACTATTTATATTTTATGCACACATGGCCAAATCACATAATATAAACAATCACTTTAAAATTTTGTCTACCCAAGGCCAACCTACTTGGATTTCATCACCAAGATGGAAGCTAACTTGATTCTCTAGTCATGTATAAAGCGTGGTTAATGGTATATTCTGACTAAGCACCTGACACCCTTATCATTGAAATGTGTGAAGTGATGGGGCAAGCCCCAATACCAATCCTATATCATTGACACTATAGTCCCTTTTCGTCCAAACACTTGAAACCATCCTTAGATTTCTATCTAGTTCCTTGATTTATAACCAACTTCCCATCACATTTAAAATTATTTCTTAATAATCTAATAAAACATTCAGGTTGACCACTTATTTAGTTCTTTGATTTTAAAGTGGATTCTTGCTCTTTACTCAATTATGTATATAAAAACTTGCATTAACTAGTATCAGTGCAAGATTTTATATTGTGTGCCCTAATTAGATTGGCCATCATTCATCTAATTGACTATTTATTTCCCTTCAACTCTTAATTTCCTAGATTAGCTACAAAAAATTTCTTATTTCAAGCTCATAACTTGTTATCAACTTTCTCTTTTTCCTTGTCTACTATACTAGGTTGACCCAGTCAACCCTATAGCTTTTTTAGTCTGTATCCACTATACTAGATCAACCCAGTCAACCTTATATAGTTTATAAACACTTTTACCTCTTTTTCCTACCTCTATTTACTATATTAGATGAACCCAATTGATTTATACTTTGTAGGTTTTGTTTTCTATGCTATGTCAACCCAGTCAACCCTATACTATTTTTTGCTTTCCTTGTTTGTCAATCTAGTTCCCTATCTTTCTAATTTTGCATTCTCTTCATCTCTCTTCAATCAAAATGAAATTTCATATCACAATCTTCTTGGATATCTTGAATACATTTAGATACTATGTGGGACGTTCATTTATCCCTCTCTTTTCCTCCCAAGAGTACCATCACTCTTGGGGCACCTCTTCTCCTCCATCCATGAATTACAATATGGTGCAAATAACACCTCAAGATGAAATTGATGGATCTAATCCCTTCCTTACTTATCAATAAACTTATCATCTTCAAAATATTCAAACTAATGTGGGAGTGATTGATACAAGTTTACTTAATAATCCCACTAGTAATCCTTCTTCTATTAACCCTCCCCCTAACACCAATTTGGGGAGTGCTCCTACAAACACCAACTCACCTCTTGATACAACCCAAATTTTAGCACAAGTTTTTCAACAAATGAACATTATGCAAAAATATAATACGAACCAAATGATGCAACTTCAATAACACTTAATTAATGTGGCTAATCAACCTCCAACTATTCATCCTCAAGCTAATCCTAATTATATTCCTCCACCTCTTAGGAATGCCTAAGGTAATGCTATTCCTTAACCCATAATGAATAACAAGATGCTTCAAACCATTCAAAATGAGCCTTTATCTCCCTTCATTATTTCCATTGATATTGGTAACATATCTCCAACTATCAAATATGATGGGACTAAATACCCTACCTCATTTCTAAAATCCTTAGAAACCTTTACAAAGAGTGGATCTAAACTAATACCTTTGCCACTACTAAACTCTCTATCAAAATTTTCACTAGTGATGTATTATAATGGTATAATCAGCTTCCCTAACATTCTATTTGTCAACTTGAATATTTGGTTAATCCTTTGGTTAAAGAGTTTCAACACAATGATCTTCCCAAAAATTGTCTTAGCCACTTCATCAAAGCTAAGCAATCTCCCACTGAATCAGCTCATGACTTTATCAAAATATGGAAATCTTTAGCTCATAAAGCTAACCATAACATGACTAATTATAAATTGTTCAAACTCTTTATAACCACTTTAACTCCCACTCTTCAATATAAGGTTTGAACCTTTGCTCCCCAAACTCTTAATGAAACTCTTGACCAAGCTAAGTGCCAAAAATTTATTATAAAGCAATTCAAACCTAATCCTAAACTTCCTAAAGGATATTTTCAAACATCTAATATTATCACTATTAATACTCCACAAACTAAACAAGGCGTTGTAAAAATTGATCTTCCTTTACCTTCTCATACACCTCTTTTGGTTCATCAAATGAAACAATTTTTACCACCCTCAAAACTTTCATCTATCCCACTGCTCCTCCTAAGTGGTATAACCCCAATCTATTTTTTTGGTTTTATACTGACATTAGGCATTTACATGAATCTTGTAGAAGGATCAATAAAAAATTTGTCTCTTATATGCTTGGTTATTCATTCAATCATGAAGCTATGATCAATCTTCATCATTAAGAATACACTGTTACTTCCCAAAAATGACAAACTTTTAAAGATTCTACCTCTAATAACCAAAAATATTATTCAAATAATCAAGAAAATTTCAAGGATGTTTGTGCCATAGATACCTATTATGACCAAAATTATAATAACTCTCAATATATCAACACTTCCAAGGTCAATTATCATCACAAATTGGCTAACAAAGATCCCATTACGAAGCCTAAAAATCCATCTTTAGAAGAACAACTTCTTAAAGATACTACCACCACTAATGTTGATTCAAAATCACCTAAAGAATAAATTCCTCTTTCCAATCTTCCAACCAACATTTATACCTTCCAAAACTAATTTACGTTCTAAACCTTGTGTTGGTTCTTCTAAATCACATTGGAATTTTCTTGAATAACTCAATTCTATGCCTTGCAAGATTCCTCTTATGGAATTAGTTCATACTTCACCCTATCATCATAAATTATTTATGAAACAAATTCAAGAAATAGAAGATCCATCCTCCATAGATGAAAAACCACCTTCTATTGATTCTCAACCTGCTAATGTCAATACCATTGAAACTATGTGTCCCTCTTCTAAACATTTCATTGATTTTCTTGAAGAAGACATGATCAATGATGAAATTATTTTTCATGTTGATGATTCACCACTCTTTATTAAATTATCCATTAATACCACTCTTATCTATAAAGTCTTATTTGATGAAGGATCTAGTATTAATGTGACATCCTTATGGCTTATTCAACAACTTTGTTATAACAAGGATCATCTCAAGAAAACCCATCTTACTTGTCGTGGTTTTGATAAGACTAATCAAAAACCACTTGGTTGTATCTATCTTCCATTAACCATAGGACCTATGACAATTCAAACCAAACTTATAGTATTTTATCTCCCTTTATCTTACAATATCCTTCTTGGTCATCCATGAACTCATTAAATGAGGGCCATTGATTCTTCTATTAGTTAATATTTTAAATTATTACATAATGGAAAATGGTATAATCATGAAGCTAACCCCAATCCATGGAGCATCCAGTTTCTTAATCCTAAACCTCAATATTGTATTCCTATAATTCCTAAGATTAATAGTGCTCCTTTACCTAAGTTCATCCACATGAATCCTTATTTACATGTTACTTTTACATATTTTGATGATGATTATCCCAATTATTTGTAACATACTTTCAATACTAACAAGTTACCTTCATACATTTCATAATGGCTTCCTCCTTCTCTATTACCTAGGGACCATACCATTCCTCTTATAGATGAGATTAATGACTTTCCCCCTCCATGCAATGGTCAGGAGCCTTATTTAAAATAATATGCCTTAACTTTCATTAATTTTGGAGTGGCTAAATTATTTCAAGATCCTCTCATCATGTCTCTTTGTAATTCAACAATATTGAGATTTCACCTTATGAAACTTCGCTTGATTCTCAAGCATGTAAAATTTCTCCAACATATGATGATATCTATATCATGGCCTAAGCTAAATATAGATAATTAGATGTCCAACACTACCATAAATTTATCCCAAATCCATTATTTTAATTGGGATATGCATACCATTTATGTTTATCATACCTTATATCTTGAGGTTCATGTGCCTCCTCTCAATCCTCCACTTATTTATACTCCTTGGGTGGTCTAACAAATAAAACCTCTCAAACCTATAGAAGCTCTTACATCTTCTCTACCTCCTTTGGACCCTATCATTCCATCATATCTTTCTCCCATCACTAAATCCACCAGCACTCCAATATTTTTTGATCCATCTACTTCATCTACTCTTGAAATTAAACTAGATGCCAAGGCAACTGATGCCCATCAAATTCATTCTGAGTCTGATTGCCATGGTAATCAAATTTTAGATCTTGAATTAGATGTTGAGTATTATGGTCCTCTTCCTACCTTGCCTAATGATTAATCTATCCTTGAGTTACTTTATGCTTGAGAACCTCAGCTTCCTCGACAACATCATAAACTTGGGAACTCTAAAACTAAAACTCCTTACTTCAATAATTTTGTCACTAGTATTGATCCTAAAGTGAATCCAATTTAAGCCTTACCTAATGAACCATACCATTTTCAAGATGGTAATGCCATGATTATTAAAGAAACCACTCACATCAAATATGATACTCCATCTTATCCTTGACCAATTATAGTTTCTTGAGAGATCTCACCTTCCAAACATGACACTTTATAGCTTATTATTTGATAAATATCATGAGGTTTTCACCTAGTCCTATGAGGACATTCCTAGAATTGACCCTAGCATTGTGGTGCATAATATCATTACTTATCTTGATGCCAAGCCCATGCATCAAAAGTAAAGAAAATTTCTAGCTAAAGTTTCAACTTTATGTCATAAGGAAATCATCAAATTACTCAATACTAAATTTATTAAACTAGTAGATTATTCTAAATGGGTTTCCAACATTGTCTCCATTTAGAAGATATTCACTATGGTCATTCACATTTGTATTTATTTTTGAAATCTTAATCTTGCTTGTCCCAAGGACAACTTCCATTTACCTTCAATAGATTTCATCATTGATTCCATGACTAGTTATGAAATGTTATCTCTTATGGATGGCTTCTCAAGATGCACTCAGATTCATATCAATCTTGAGGACTAACATAAGACTACTGTCACCATGTAATTGGGAACCTATTACTATTTCAAAATTCCATTCAACCTAAATAATGTTAGAAACACTTATCAATGTGAAATGACTCACATATTTCATGATCTCATTCATAGAATTGTTGAAACCTATGTGGATAATCTTATTGCTAAATCTAAACATCATAATAATCATATTTTTGATCTTGCTATCATATTTGATCATCTTCTTAAATATAAAGTTATACTCAATCCTTACAAATATGTCTTTGGAGTCACATCTGGCAAATTTTTAGGATTCTTAGTCTCTCTCCATGGCATTGACATTGATCCTACCAATTTTAGTGCTATCATCAACATGCCCATTCCTCATTCTATTCCTAACATTTGTACTTATTTAGGCAAAATTGAGGCAATATACTATTTTTCCCTAAAATAGCATATTGAATTCACTCTATTAATCCCCTTCTTAAGAAAGGTATTGCTTTATAATGGACAGATCCATGTCAAAAATCCTTTGATAACATGAAAGAGTATTTGATTCACCCACCCACACTTTATCCTCATTCCAATGATAAACCTTTAATTTTATATACTTCTTCCACACCTATTTTAGTTAGGGTGATGTTTGCCCAACAATATGATACAAGAAGAGAGTATGATATCTACTACATTAGCCAAGGCCTCATTGATTATGAAACATGTTATACCAAAGTCAAACATGATTACCTTGTTATCTATTTTATAGTTAAAAAGCTTTGTCACTAAATGCTTTACCAAACTACTTATGTCATTGTTCATTCTGACCCCCTTCATCATTTCTTCTCTAAAACCTTTTTTCCTAGAGATAGAATTGGCAAATTGATGGTCGTACTTATGGAATTTGATCTCCACATCATCACCTAAAAAGTTGTCAAAGGGCAAATCATAGTTGATCAACTTTTCATAGATCCTATTCTATCCATAATTTCTCTTAAATATTATCTTTCAAATGAAAATATCCTTTACATTTAAGGTCTTAATCAATCTATCTCTATCAAAGATTATTTTCATAGCTTTACCATTGATCTTGTAGCTAATAATCTTGATGAATCCACTACTCCCTTCAGTAATACTAAACCAAATATAGTTATCAAGGAGATTCCTAAAATCAATGTTGACTTGCATGAAGATAATTGGACCTTTCACTTTGATGGTACTAAATGTCTTTAAGGAGTTGGGGTAGGTTACATTCTCACAAGTCCTCTTGGTGAAATTATTTCTTTAGCTTTTTGCTTCACCTGTGATGTCACCAACAATATGGCCAAGTATGAATCTCTTATGTTAGGCATGAGAGTTGGATCTTAACTTAGACATTTAATACATTCACACTTTAGGTGATTCTTAACTTACTTTATGTCAAGTTAGTGGTGATTATCAATGTAAAAATGAAAACCTCATCACCTATCATCAAAGTAGAACCACTCTTGCTAAAGATTTTATCTCTTTCACTATCGAGACAATTCTTAGAGATCAAAATTCCATTTCCAATTCTCTTGCCTCTTCAACTTCTCTCTTTCATCCACACCAAGTTATTTATAATTCTATTTTTGTTATACAAATAAGAAAATATCCATCTTCAACTCAACCACTAGATTCTATTATCCTCCAGATTGAGGCTGTTACCATTTGACAAATCCCATGGTAACAAGATATCATTCAATTCTTAGAACATAAAAATTATCCTCCTAACTTAAACTCCCATGAAAATACATGTATTCATAAATAATATTTCAAATATGTATTTCAAAACAACATCCTTTATTATCATAATGCTTAAGGTACCCTATTCCATTATGTTATACAAGATGAGGTCCCTCCTCTTTTTGAACAAGCACATGGGGGAATTTGTGGTGGCCCCTATAGTGAAAATGATACAACACAAATTACTATGTATGGGTTACTTTTTTCCTACTCTTGAAAAATATGTAATCAAATATTGTAAAAAGTGTACTCCTTATCAGCTTCATGATGATATTATTCATTCACCTCCTATCAAGATTCAAACTATCAAATATCCTTAGCCATTTTCCACATGGGGATTTGATCTCATTGGTAAAATTCCTCTCTCCTAAGATGGTCATGTATTTATCATCACCATAACTAAATATTTTATCATGTGGGTAGAATACATGCCCCTTGTTAACATCACTAGTCCTACCATTTCTAAATTTATTCTTAACCAAATCATTTGCTAATTTAGCATTCCCCATACCAAAATTTTAGATAATGGTGGTAATTTAAAAAACAAGCATGTTAAATAAATTTGCAATAAATTCAAAATCAATCACAAATTTTCAACACCTTATCATCCATAATGTAATGGCCAAACTGAGGCCACCAATAAAATTCTCAACAAAATTCTTCAAAAGATAATTCATGAAACCTGCACGGATTGGCATACTCATCTTTACCCTTCACTTTGGGCCTATTAGAATATCATACATACTAACACTAGGGCAACTCCATTTTCACTAGTTTATGGTTCTGAGTTAGTTCTTCCTTTAGAATTTGAGCTTCCCTCTCTTCATATATCTATGCATGGCATTATCCCTGATGAAGAATTACATGAAGCTAGTCTTCATGCCCTTAATCTTCTTGATGAACATGATATTTATAACTTACAACATAACCAACAATACAAGGCTGGTATCACCTGACAACATACTAAACATGTTAAAATCTACACTTTTAACACTGGTGATCTTTTCCTAAAACTAGACTACACCCAAGATAAATAATGTAAATATGCCAAAAAATAGTAGGGCCCATATTTAGTCAAAGATATTCTTGGTCCAAGCACATACCAAATTCAAACCATTGAAGTCCATGTTTTTAAATAACCCACCAATGCATAATTCCTCAAAAATTACTTTGCCTAAACATTTCCTTCTTTTCATGATTTATATCTATATATCTAACACATTTTTGTAGGTTACTTAAGCACAAGTATCTCCCTCTATAAAAATTCCCTCTTTTTCACAAACCTTTATTCCTCCCTTTTGGTCTATTGGTTTCTTGATGTACCATAGTCTTCTTTATCATTGTTATTTTCCAATCTTATTTTGGCACCTCCTAGGTTTTTCTTTTGTGAGTTACTTTGTAATACCATGGATAAGAACTAATATTCCTCATAAAACCACCATCTTTCACTTATTTTTATCTCTTATTATTTTTTATCAATGTTGTTATGGCACCCCTTGGGTTTCTCTTTTGTGAGTTGTTTTTTATGACCATGGATAGGACCCAACATCCCTCACAAAATTACCACACTTTATCTCTTACTTATTGGCACCCTCATGGGTTTCTCTTTTATGATTTTTTTTGTAAGATTAAAAATAAAAACTAATCTTCCTCATAAAATTACCATCTTATCATTTCCTTGTCTATAATATGTTTTACAATGGTTGTAAGTTCTTGATCTTTGTTCTCAGCTTTAGCTTTTGCTTCTTTTGCTAGATGGAATCTACACAACAATTTTTGTTAGCATGTTTTCCTCCATTTCCCTCATTCTCATGATAAAGAATAAAATTTTACTACCATTGTATCCCATTTCCCCCTTTTTCACATTTTTTTATGATTCAAATCAATTAAAATTGTTCCATGTGTCATTCCTCTTGATTTCCCCTTATTTTCATCTCCACATTGGATAAAACAAGGTTGAAGTCAAGATAACACTTTTATTTCACCTAGATTTATGAGACGCTTAGACCCCATGCTCTTTGAAGTTCTCTCTCTTATCAACCTTGTCCCAAGTATTAAAATGAAAGTCATTTTTAGCACCCATGTTGGTCCTCCAAATCTACATGGAGGAGGATCTAAAAAGTCATCAAGAAATTTAAAAGCCAAATCATTTGAAACAAAAGGCAATGATATATAAAAAGCAACATATAAAATCTTAAAAGTTAAAATCACACCAAAATATGTGATTTCAATAACATCTCCTATCTCTAATCAAATCTCAAACTCCACAGTTGGCCTCACATAGAGTTGAGGTCCTTTGGGGTGTGGTAGTCTAGTAGATTGGAATAGGGGATTTCAACAAACTCTATGGTGCTACCTACTTTCTCACACAAGTATCCAATCTTCACAATAGATTGATGGCTTTGTAAGGGGTCTTAAAGAATGGGGAACATGTTGAGGGAAGGTAGGTCTATTTTACTTTTCATGCATATAGCCTTCATGAGATGATCTATATACTTCATTTCTTGAACTAATACTTGTGTCATTAAGATAAGTTCTTTAGATTCCGTAAGGTTTAAAGTCCTCTTGTTTTTACAAACCTAATTTGAATGTCTTGAATTTGATAAAGATTTCCTATACCTTAGTTTTTATTTCATTCTCCCCTCCACCCATTTCATTTCCCCCCTTGATAGACAAATTATGATTCTAAATCTATTTTCCCTTCTTATTATAATTCCTTCTTCTTTACCTCTTAAATAGATGTTATCACTACTTTGTTTTAGCTTTATCTATACTTAGAAACAACACAACATGTTCGAGCAACTATGGATTACTTTATTTACACCATCACTTTATATTTTCTAGACTTGATTTACTTTCTCTTACCATTTATCATTGATTGTGATTTCTTGTTATTACAAAAACTTGAGTTCATACCCTTTTTCCATTATTGAGTGTGGTTGGCTTGTTACTTATCACTCGACAATGTTATTTTCCCTTTTTATGCACCATTTTCCATTATTGAGTGAGATGTGGATTATTACTTCTCACTCATCAATTTTATTTTACCATTTTATTTTTGTTTAGTATATTACCATTAATTTATTTTGTTTTACCATCCTATTTGACATGTATCCTTGGTTTGATTTGGTGATTTTAACTTATTTGAGTTATTTGGTCTTTAGTAGCCTTACCTTTTTAGTTACTAGATTTACTCTTGTTATTTGATTTGGTTATTTGGTATAACATATCATCTATCACCCCAAATTTCCAAATTTCCTAAGTACATCCCATACTCATAGCACCAACTATCTTGGATTTTCTTGCATTTATTTTTTTCTCTTTAGTTTTGTATTATTGGGTTTATCAAAAGTAGTCTTTGCACCTTACACAATCAAAACTAACAACACAAAAGACAATCATATAGTGATAAGTGTAAGTCAAGGTACACATTAAATTTAATTTTTAGTTATTTACTTTTCAATCATTTTCTTTTAGTTATTTTTACTTTAAAATACTAAAACTTTTTTTAGCATCAACATTATGTGTGTCCTTATGTTCTTTCTTGAAGCACTATCCCCTGTTACACCTTAGTGATACACGATGAGATTTGAGTGGGGAATATGTACACATAGTATTTTTAACCTTTTAACAAATATTAATTTTTTACATCTTGTAAGAACCCATCAAGACTCAATCTCTCTGAGTGCATGCCCTAAGGGGTGCATCAAGAAAGGGGTGGGAAGACCTTTGGTGCTTTGCAAGATTGTTTTTCCTTATTGCCACATTATTACCAATCCAAACAACTCCCAAAACCATTCCCTAAGCTATTTCTGCTCCCTTGAATATTCCTCTAATATTTTTCTCTTTCCATCCCTCATTCTCTTTTCTTAAACCATTTTTGGTCAATTGGCTATACTAGGTTGACTGGATTGACCCAGTATAATTTAGGGGTATTTTTCACTTTCTTATCTTGTTAGCCTTTCATTTGACCTAGCTTCGACCTAGTGAATTGTCCCTAAAAACACACTAGGTTGACCCTATATAACTTACATTTTTTAAAGGATTTAGGGAAAAACCCACCTATAAATGTAAGATAATTTTATCATTATTTCATATGTACAATCAAGATTTATTATTTTCCCATGCTTCTTCACAATCTAATCTTCCACCGTTCTACTTGAGAAGACTTAGCTTAGGTTTATTATTTGGAGAATATAGTCTTGTGGATAAGTCTTGGATCTTTTATCCTTTTTTAGTTATCCTTACAAACCAAAATAACCTCTTGCAAAGCTCTATTGGCCAAGGGAGAGATTGAGCCTTGATGGGTTCACATTCAGGTAATTATTTCCTTTTATTCTCCTCTCTTTTAGTAGATAGAAGTATCATAAGTGTTGGCTTGAATAATACTATCTTTCATATTTAATGTATTAGGGTATTACTCATACTTAATTTAATTAAGGTTACCTATACATGTTTATTATATTTTTTCTAACCCCTAATTTATACCACAAGCTTTGGTGTGCACTAGATTATATTTACTTTCTTGTTATTAGACTAGGTGAATGATTTAAACCTTAGGACTCCATTAGGGTTATTGTGTGATTGTGTTAGATTGTAGGCTTTATAACCCTTCTTGGCATGATATGTTGTAACAAGTGATCCCCTAATCAGGTCTAACAGATCCTCATATTGGTCATGCTCTAACTTAACAAGTGTATCCTAATCTGAAGTGTAGGTATGCTCTATCTTCTCTGAGATAGGATTGATTTATAGACATGATGCATTTTTAATTTCATACAGAAGGTTCTTGGGAGAAAAAATGCAGTCCAAATAAGGCCAAGAGAAGGATTATTTGAAAGTTTCCAAGATGGTCAATTATTTCATATGTACAATCTGAGAAAGGCTAACAAGCTGATAGAGCCTAGAAAGAGGGTTTTTGTGCATGTGGAGTTGGAGTATCAAGAAACCAATGATATACTAGTTTCTCATGATGTTATATGATACATATATATTATAAAATATTTAAATATTTTTTTATTAGGATTTAATAATCCCTCCTAAGAGAATAATGGTAAACTCAATGGTACACAGGTAACTTAGTGATGACTAGGCTCAAGATAATTGGATTGTAGTTTGGGATTGAAAAAAGTAAGATGAATGAAGAGACATAAATGAAACATATTTAGATACATCATATAAATCTTATTAATAATAAAAAACATCTCTCCAACTTCTCAATTCAGACCACCAGACAAAAATGGTGAAATCATACAAAGTTTAGACACCTTGCCAAATGGACTGTGCAATGTCTTAGAAGCATGACTGTGTTATGCTCAAGTGAGGATTCAAGGTAGATTAAGAACATTAGGATAATTTATCATGTTATAAATAAATATAATACATGGTAAAAAATTTCAAAATTTACCAAATAGACTCAGAGAGAGAGAGAGAGGATACAAGAAATAAAACTTTAGTCCTAATAGAGACTTACAGGCCTGGACATAAAACTTGAGAGAAGTATGAAAGTTTTAAGGTAGGTTGACAAATGAGGTTTCTTGGAAGGTGAAATTAATATTTTTATAGGATATTAAAAAGTATATATTCCATTTAAATGATAAATAATATGCATATGGTTGTGTATAATCTAATCCCAAAAGTGCACCTACAGTGAAGGGGTAGTTTTACATGAATTTGAAGGAAAAGTATAACTTTGGGATTAAATTTGAAGATTTAAGGTTGTAACAAGACAAAGAGAAAATAAATAATGTATAAAAATTTATTATATGTTTTTTATGGATAATAAATCACTCAAATTCCAAGAATCTAGTGGAAGTTCCATCCTCAAAATGTAGTCAAGAGACCTAATGTACACCTTCAACCAAAGGCAATTTTGGCATAAACATAAGGAAAAAGGTGAAAGTTTTGGATTGAGAATGAATTATTAATGTGTGATGAATAAATTAGAGTAATTTTAATGTTTTTATTATTTTTATATGTTCATTAAAAATACAAATAAATCTGCAGCATGTTGTACAGTCCTGGAATGCATGCAAAATCTTAAAAATTGACATGTTAGAGAGTTTTGAAGATTGTTCAAGAGAAAAAAAATATTTAAGGAGTTTAATAAAGTTTTTTCAGACCTAAAAAATGTATCATAAAGTTTTTAATTTTTATAAAACTCCCCCATCCCTTTGTGCTCTCTCTCGGCCAACACAAGCCTGTGTCTTTCCAACATAAGGCTTAAAAACTTGCATTTTGCATAAGTCAAGTTATAATGCTTGGAATTGCATTAAAATTTATAATTTAACCTTATTTAATGTTAAATATATTATTTTTATGGTTTTTTATTATTATTTTATGCTATTATATGGTTTATAGTACTATATGCTTGTTTTAGGCCTAATTAGGCATAATTGTGAAAGATGGGTATTGGGTTAGTACATCTACCTTGGGAGTTGTGTCATGAATTTTTGGTGAAGATGAAATGGGATAAAGGTTAATAAAATATTAATTTAGTTACATATAAGTTTTTTGAATCTTTAAAATATATGAACTTTGTGTCAAAATAAGGCTCTAAAGAATAGGCCTCAAAGAGAGCAAATGTGACAGTTATGAATGAAATTTCAAAACAGAGGTGGAAATATGATGGGATATGGATATTAAATAGGTTTCCAAGGAAATAATAATTATTTATACTTTAATAATATTACTTACCATTTCCTAATCAATCATGAGGTATAGTTTCAAGAGCTCAAAGATGAGTCATCAAATAAAACAAAACTCATACGCCACCTTAATCAAGTCATCATCAAATGAAGTGCACACATGATGAAAGGAGAGATTCATGATTTTTTATTAGTAGGTTTTTTTTTAACGTATTTAATGAGTGATTGACAACCATCATTGGTTATTAACACCTCTCTTTAATTTCTCTTCTTCTTTCTCTTATATGTATCCCTAATTTTGGCATTGTAATGGATCCTTCCACTAGGATTATGGTATAGCCCTACTCTTTTGTATGCCTATTAATCAATAAATTATTTTTTTTACCCCAATTTTATGGGTTTATATAGTTTTAATATTTTAATGATTTATATAAGCAAGTGTAGACTTAACTCACCTTGTTTTGTTATCATATTCTTCTTGCCTTCTTGTAGTTTATTTCTCTATTACAAGTTATGAAGAGTGTTATCAGGGGTTCCATGTGGTTAAAATTTCCAAACATATTCCCTTCTACTCTCATATTTACTTACCTCTTTAAAAATCATTAACGTGATGGATTCTTTTTAAGATAAGTATATGCTTATTGGAATCTTATATGTCTTAGTGCACATACAAATCAATGGTAGTGGTCATATGATTTGGTGTATCACCCTCTTTAGTTCATATTATATTTCTTAATTTTCATTTAAGGCTATTAGATTAGTGATTGGTATTTATTGATGCATCAAGGGAGATAACTCTTATATAGAGGTTCAATCCACTCATTCGGTCACCCACAACCTAGGATTGTTCCCATGTGTAGATTAGATTGAGAGGACTTTAAATAACCTTTTAATGGGTGAAAATGTATTATATAACATATGTAAAATATCATCTCAGATAGGGACCCTTAGATGACCTAAAGGTTTTTTCAAATTCTTAATGCAACATTGGGCACACAACTAAACTTTAGTACAGTTTACCATTCAAAAATGGATGGGAAAACAAAAAAAATGAATTAGATCTTAAAGGATATTTTAAAGATGTATTGTATGGACCAAGATTAAAAAAGGGAAGAATACATCCCATTAGTTTAGTTTTATTTGTAACAACTCATTTCAATCAACATTGAAGATGGCTCTATTTGAAGCATTATATGGTATAAGGTGTAGACCACTTATTAGTTGGGATAAATTAGAGGATAGAGTAGTCTTTGGACCTTATATTCTTGTTAAAATGGAATAACATGTGAAGCTAATAAGGAAAATATTGGCTTAATATAATGATAGGCATAAAAGTTATGCTGATCTGAAAAGGACATCAAGGCAATTCTTAGTTGGAGATAAAGTTTTTTTATGGGTCAAACCCCAAAATATTTCCATTAAGTTTGGGAAATCAGAAAAACTATCACCAAGATATGTAAACTTGTATCATATAAACTTGATTTGCCACCAGATTTAGAAAAAATGCATAACATTTTTCATATATCTTACTTTAAAAAGTATATGGTTGATCCTTCACATGTTTTGGACTAGAATACATTACATGTTCTAGATCTAGGAGTGGTAATAGTATAACCAATAAGAATACTTGATACACACAAAATTGACCTACATAATATATAAGTATACAAATGCAAGGTCTAGTGTGATAAGTATTCTGAGGATAGTGGTACATGAGATGATTATGAATAATTTTATAGGTCATTTCCTCATTTTTTAAAACAATTTTATGTTGAACTTTAATTTAGTTTAATAAATTATGTATGAAATAAAAGTCATCATGATGATGATGTATTTTAGGGGAGGATTTTACATCATGCCCAACTCTTTACAAATTGAATTTATATTGGGCAATGGAATAAACTAATGATTTGTTATTTTTAGGATTCTGATGATATATTTGGATATATATGATGTTTGATTAGACAATGTTTTTGTTTTCTTTTATTGTCTATTATAATTGAGGACATTTTCACATGTATATGGATATACTATATTTTTATGTATTTGAATATTATATTTATTTTATTTTATTTAAATTATTGATTTATCATACAATATTTCACTTTATGTATATACATTATGAGTATTTTTGTTATCTTATTGTAAGCTCAAATTGACTATTATTTTATTTGACTGAGGTGCTTATAGGACTATCTCATCCTCATTGAGTGGAATATAGAGAGAGAGTCATAGGGGAGGAGGATGTAAATTTCATCAATGGGGATAGAAAGAGTGAAATTTTAACCCCTAGGGCCCACACACACTTACACATTACATGTTGAAATGTTGGTGTTTTTAGTATTTTGTAAATGTGTTGTGTGATTAATTTTATCTAGTTTTTAGTTTGGTTATTATTTCATTATTTGAATTTGTTATAGGTCATGAATGTGATATGTTTTTGATAAACCATTTTGAATATGGATGTTTCTATTATTTTTATTGATTAAACCTGTTATGCATATCTGTTGAGTGAATCTCTATAGAACTAGAATGCAGGCTAAATTTTGTTTTGTTGAGTTATGATTGTAATAAGATTTAATTTATTAATTTTATATTGAATAAGGTTCATGTTGTTATTTAACACATTTCATTTATGTCTAAATATGCAAAGTTTTTTGGATTAAATTAACCCTTTTTTGGTTGCCTAGGGGACATGGGATAAAATACACCCAATCAATTTTTTATTTTATAAAGTCTAAAAAAATAGGGAAATGGTTTGGAAGGTTATAGTTAAATAGTAATTGGGTTTGGGAATGAATAATTTCCATACATAGTTTAAACCCAAAAATTAGGGTCATCTTGAGTCCTTATAAAAAATTAAGTCTTTTGTTATAATTATGGGTTCTAACTTCAACATTTGGTAGAGAGCCAAGTTCATGAAATTTGGCATGTAGCCACCATTATAGATATTATTAGTGGCACTTCAAGATAATTTTAGTAAAATGGTTATGGATTTATGGAATCCAAATCCTATGAAGGATAACTTACATAGTTTTAGGAGAAACTTGAGGGCATGCAAAATGTGGAAAATAAAAAGAAAATAGAATAAGATAGGAAAAAGGGGAAGAATTAGACACAAGGGGAAAAGAGAGAAGAAATGGAATGGATTGACAATAGAAATGGGTTTGACTACCATTATGTGAATTCAACATGTGTCATCCATCATTATCTTCAGTAACTAGGTAAGTGGCGTAATTAAAATTTTAAGCCATAGAAATAATATGGGCTTTGCTTGATTTTGTATGGATTATTTAATTATTTTTGTCTATATATAATATTTATAAACCCTATTTTATCTAGGTTAGGTTATATGATTATTGAATTCTTAAAATGGTAGACCCTTTTGGCCACTCTTGGCCATCCTACTTGGTCAAATTTAAAAACAATTAACACAAGTTTATTTTGGTTCTTACACTTGAGTATAAATACCATTTATGGTTTAAATAAATATGAATCTTACAAACCTGGGGATGGACTTCAATTATATCCAAATGCACATAATATTAAGTATAAATTGATCACATGAAACCATAAACTTTTGTGAATAATTTATACATTATTACCTACCATTAAAAACTTTTGTTGGTCAACTCACTTGTGTGAAAGTGTGAAAATAGAATCTTATTATTTTATGGTTATGTCAAGGTTGTATAAATAGTTCTCATGAAATTTGAGTGGATATAGAACATGTTTTGGAATTGTTTTGCTTATCTTGATTGATATGCAAGCTATGGTTATATAAACAAATGGAAACCATTCTTTTACTTCCACCCATTGAACATTTTGTAGTTGTATGTGGTTTTATGCAGTGAATGTCATGTTTTAGGCCTAGGAATTGTAATTTTGACCAAATATAGGTACATAATATTATAATGAATTGTATGAATGTATTTTTTTAATAGTTTATTGAGGGTTGGTAGGTCCCTCACCCATTTTATTAAAAATCCAAGAAACTAAGATTACAAAAAAGGCCAAAAATTCCTTAGGCTAGACTAGTCCCTAGATGAAAACTAAACCATAAACAAACCCAAACAAGACCAAAAATTGAAAATTAATGAAGTTTTATAACACACACTAATCACTCATGAAAGGGTTTCTCAATTCCAATCAAATTTCCTCCTTCAAACTTTTTTCTACTTGAGTGTAGGTTTTGGGAGGTTGGATTTAGAGCCAATCACCCCTTCTTCTTCTTGACTGCTATCCATTCCTTAGTGTTTTACAGGGGATATGTAGTCCTTTCATATACCCCTTATAATGCATGAATCTTTAAAGGGCCTCTCTTAATCACACCTTCTTCAACCATAATCCCATCCTTATTCAAGGGAGTGGAAGCTTGAGTTGCTTCCTCAATTTTATTAATCAAATTGTTGGTTGAAAAAATTGTGAGGTGAGAGGGGAGGGCATCCTTCAACCAAGATGTCACTATATTTCACTTGGAGCTAGGAAAGTTAGCCACCATATGCCTGATCTCAAAACATTTTTGACCCCTAAAGGGAATTCTTACATAATCCAAAGATTGAATCAAAAGAAGTGATCTTTGATTTTCAATTTAATTTTTTTTAAGAGGTTTTGAGAGATGTCTAGGTGAATTTAATATTATGGAAACTAGTAGTTAAGGCATCTACTTCCAGTAAATCACCCAACACATTCTTGATGCTTGAAAGGTAGGAAATCATCCATAACTATAGGGGTGGATGTAGTAGATGAATCCACATATGTTTAGTCATTAGAGTTTCCATCAGAGGATTGAAATATGGGAACCATGGTTTCATGAAGAGGATATGGTGATCACAACTCCAGGTCTTATCTTGGATAACCTTAGAATGATATTATAGATAATTAAAAACTATAATAAAAAAAACCTTTTGTGCATGGATATATTTCTAGGTTATCCTCCATGAGAGGTTACTATTTTTATGAAACCCATTCATGCAAATCTGGTAGGTTAGGACAAAACTAGTTGAACCTACAAATGAGGCCCCTAAAGGTAAACCACTCTTAATTTTTGAGTACTTATGCAACCATCTCTTCCCTAAAGAAAATTGAAAGGCTACTTTCTACCACCTAGAGTGGTTAATCAGTCCTATCAGCTAAAAACATTCCTAGATGTGACTTAAAGGATTTCCCTCTCTCTCTCTCTTTGAATTCTTTGTTCAAACCTAAAACATTCATCTCATCACCTATTGGATGTGAAATCTTATCTAAGGTTTTTCCATTCAACATTGCCTCTAAGGACACTAATATTTTCTTTACCATTGCCTCAACCTTCACTCTACCTTCCTTCGATTCTACCTCTAAAATTATAACTAGGCTAGGTTGAGCATTATGGTTTTATAGGATAATTTTTGCCAACTTATGTGCCACCTCATCCAATAAACCCTACTTAATCTCCCTAGTTAACCTGGGCTTCATAGCTCCATAATACCCTAGCTTCACATTGGCTGCCTGGTGATCTAATACACTTTGAGAATGAGCTTATCTAGCCTAAGAGAGTTATCTTTAGACTTGACCTCCACCTTCACCCCTATCTATTCCTCCAAGCCAACTACCAACTGGTCCAAAACCCTAGGTCTTGAAGAGTCTAGTAGAAGAATAGAACTCAAACTTGACATTGTTTAAATTGGATATATTTTTTCAATTGTTTAATAACATTTACAAACCATTAGCCAAGTTTTAGGCATGTATTTTGATATTTTGTAGTTTCATAAATTTATACAAGTTTTATATGTATATTTTAATTGAAGGTGTTACATCCATATGTATTTATATACAAACTATAGGTTTGGATTGTATTTAAGTTGTTAACATGTATGTGTGCATGAGATAAATAATGTTCCATACATATTTTCTTTAAACTATTGGGTTGTACTTTATTGGTGAGTCTATATACAATCATGTGGGTGTGTGTATGTGTGTGTATATATATATATATATATATATATATATATATACATACACACACCCACATGATTGTATATAGACTCACCAATAAAGTACAACCCAATAGTTTAAAGAAAATATGTATGGAACATTATTTATCTCATGCACACATACATGTTAACATATATATATATATATATATATATATATATATATATATATATATATATAGGTAAACCTTTATGGAATCAATGTTTAGATAAATTTGTGACAAATTCTATAGTCTTCTGGGATTCAAAATTATTAAATCATTAACAAGTATTTTAAAATGAAATTTATTAATAAGTTTTAGATGTGCTAAAATATATTTAACTTATTAGAAGGATATTGAGAAAAAGGTTGTTTTCCTCTCACTTGGTCAGTGGATTTATTGGACAAAGCATTTACATTTAACTCTTTGCATATAGAATAACATTAGTTAAATTTGTATGAAGCAAGTAATTAACAAGAGAGAATTATATTAAGTAAAGGCTATGATGAAACTAGGTAATAGTGTAAAGGAAACTAGTTTTCCTTTATATAAACATTGGAATGAAATATAAAACATAAATATAGTAAATCTTGGTTGTCGTGCTTATGCTATTATGCTAAGTCTTCTTAAGCCTATTTGAAACATTGATCATTTTGTAAAGTGTCATGGAAATATAATGATAGGCAACTTATTATCATTTTAGAAACATTTTGAATTTTTTCTCGTTATTGAAATATATGCTTGTGCAATTTGATGTAAATAAATCTCTTTTGTTTGGAATCATTAGATGTGATGATGATAATATTTTTTATTAGAAAAAATATATTTTCCATGATTTTAATATGTTCTAAACTTGTATTAAATGGTTAAGTGAATCTACCATTAATTAATATTTGATTTTATGCTACAAGTTTGTGATAGAATGTCTTTGAACTATTTTATGAGTTTATATAGTTGCTTGTTCTCTTGTGTTAAGTGATGATTTGTATATAAAGATGAGGCCATGAAATGTATATACCTATCATTTAGTAACACAAAAGATAATGAGATTCATTAATAGAGTGTGTGTATTTGAATTAAATTCATGAGAGATATGAAATCTATAATGAAATTTTTTGACCAAAGTAATGTTATAACTAAAAACATTGTCAATCCATTGTACTATCTAGTTTAAATACATGTTCATGATGCCATATTAGATAGAGGATTGTTTTCCTTAGTTTGTATGACTAATGCATGTATTAGTGACTATACTACACACATTTTTGGTTGAGTTCTTGATATCTACATTGTGATTATCTACCCCTCCATGAAGGCATGGGCCACTTCAAGTGGGGGGTGTAAGAGACCGATGGTTTGTGGTTGGAAAAAAATGCCCAAATGATGTTATCCCTCTCTTTAGATGATCAACCATTATAAATGCATAATCATGGATATTGTATTGATTTTTAGTTGTCTTATGAATCTTTGGTGTACTATTATAATTTATATCATATATTATTATGATATTCAGTGGAAATTGTATTATTTTCACATTTAATATTATTGTGATTGTTTATATCAATGGTTTTATAGCTTACAATATATTTTTTAGTTATAAAAATGATTTATTTCAATGTACTAATGTACATTCATCCTAGATGAGATTTAAAATATGTAATTTTAGCTTTTGTAATATTTAATGTTGTTTTTAAGCTAAGTATATCATGACTTTACCAATGGTTTAGTAATATTATTGCACATATTGCATTAGATGTATTTAGCTCCCAAATATTAAAACAATTATGTTAATTAGTGAACAGGATTATACTTATGTGTGCTAAAGTAAAATTTAAAAAAAAACATATTTTATTTTATTAAATCCTAGTGGGGATGTAACACACAGTCCTTCCTTTATTTTGAAAGTTATCTTTCATTCATATCCTTTCCTTATGATGATATGATGGTATCCATTCTTCACATCGATCTTATAAATAATTTTCACCACTTAGTAAATCCATCAAGTCATCCATGTGTGGTAATGTGAATCTATAGTTGACCATGATATTATTGATGGCCCTTGAATCATTGCACATGCACAATTATCTTACTTTATTTGGTACCAATATTGTAGGTATTGTGCATAGGTTCAAAATTATTTGATCATTCACATTCCCAAAAAATCATATACTTGTATCTTCACCTCCTCATTTTATTGAAGAGTCAATCATTATACAACTTTGTTTTATGAACTTGTTCTTTAAATCAGATTTATATAATGGTTGATACTTCACATCAACAAGGAAATGATATCTATGAACTCCTCCAATGGTGAATTAAATTTGAGTGGTATCTATTATTATTTTTATTTCTTGATGCATGTGCTCTCTTCTTACTCGTGTTTTAGTATAAGTGCAAAACATTTATTATATTTTTCCATCTCCATCAAAAATTCCTTGCCTGACACCATCAACATGCATGTGTAAATGATGTTGAAATTTTTGTATTCATTATCCTTCAATGGATTTGATGTGAACTTATTATCATCCTTATCCAATTGATAGATATTTTTTATTCTATCATGCATAGCCTTTGAGTCATACTACCAAGGTCTTCCCAAAATTACATGGCATACATTCATTAGTATTATATCACACCAAGCCTCATATTTATATGTGCCTATATGTAACTTCATAAGGAATTGATTGTTCATCAACACTTATTAGACTTTAAATAACCATGACAACTTGTATGGGTTTTGTGTACCACCTTATTCAAACCCAATTTTTACACCATCTCACACGAGACTAGGTTATTCATGCTTCTAATATCTACTACCACCTTGTAATATTTTCCTCCTAACTAGAAATACTTTTTTGAAGAAGATTTTCCTCTACATAAGCTCATTTTACACATTTTAAGGATTCATTAATAACCTCTCCATAATTAGGGATTCTCTACATTTTAGTTCTTCAAAATGTCTTATTGAACTGACTAAATCCACATATTAATGCACCATTACACACCAATGTCTATTTTTTACTACTCATTTATATTAAAATTATGGACATTCATACACTCGATGTCCAAGTGGCACCCATATAAAGCATGTTTCTATGAATCTTATTCCCTTCATCATCTTTTAGACAATAAGACATGATCACTCATGTGTTCTCTTCTTAAAATCTATGTTATCCTTATTGTTCTTATGTATGCACTTGACTTTGCATAGCTCCACTTTCTCCTTGTCTCTTTTGGTCCCTTCCTATGCTTCCTCATCTTCCACATGTGAATCTTCCTCTACCTGATGCATTTTTCTATTGTTTATGTGATAAATTCTCTTTTTCCTTTAACATAAACTAATAAGCTTATTACATAGCTTGTATCCATCTCAAACTTAAATATTTTTGAAATGAGAGTTTCAACCCATTAAATTACCTTGTGACCTTCTCCCAATCAACCTCAGTATGACCTGATCCAATGTTATTCTTATAAAAATCTTAAATGTGTTCCTTTTTATATAACTCTTTTTCTCTTAAGTTTTACATCTACTTGAACAAATTTAAATAATAATCACCATGTAATAACTTACCCTTAATATTCAAAATTATATGGTCCCACTAGGTTACCTTATCCTTTCATCTTTTACACCATTCATTTTTTACTTCCTTCCACCATAGCCTCACATGACCCTAACTTATGTGACATCTTTACACATTTTGGGTCATAATATCATTGAAATAAAAATATTATTCCATGTATATGATTTAATCAAATATCTCCTCTGTGTTAAAATATCCCAAAATCAAGGCACATACACCTACACACCTCATCTAATACATGAGATAACCTTAAGAAATATACTATTGATTATGTCGATTTATGCATTCTCATCCCATCTTTTGTTGCACCTTCTTATCATTATTCATATTCCACATCCTTCATATTTTACCTTTGTGAAAACCTACACATTATATCCTAAATGGAATTTAAGCGTATTTATACAACTTGCAATATGCCTAAGACTTCTTTGATAGCCACATTGTCTACAACTGTGCCTCTACTAGTGACTCTTCTAGGTGGCAACTTTATTACTTTATCAAACTATATTCCTTTTTGTCACCTCATTTGTTCTCTACCCACCTTTTCATGGTGAATAAAAAAAAATAGATACCTCATGTTTGGTGCTTTACCTGATTCCTTCTCAAATCATACCACATATAGGATTTAACTTACTATGATACCAAATGATGTAGTTATGATCAGGGATCCTAGTGAAGGAATTCCTTAACCATGCAACTTAACACTCACCAACACACTTTGTAGCACACTATTAAAAATATAAGATTTGTTTTTATATTAATAGGGAAATGTCATTACATAATATTTCAAGGAATGGGTTATAGGTTATGCCCATATATAACTACAACTAGCAGTTTCCTATTATAAGTATGGATTCACTCAAATATCCAACATTATGTTGTATACCCCCTTTCTCTTAATATTTTTATTCCTTCTACAATCAGGAAAAAAATTCCATCTTTGTGTGAGGCTTTCTTCTTTGGACACCTTCACATCCTTACCTATGCTTGGGAGTGTTAGTTAGATCCATGAAATGACCACCTAGATTGACATGTCTTAAATTTATTATATTTTATGTCCATGCATGAGTCTAAAGTTTGTTTAATGTTGTATTTAATTATATTCACCAAAATGTACCTCTTCTATAGGTTTAATCTATTATCTAGTATCCATGATCATATATGAATATTTCATTGCCTAAATATCAACTACCTATCATTAAATGTTTGAATACATTTAATTTATCAAATTTTACCTTTTTAACTACCTTTTACTTCAAAAAATCAAGTTAGGCTCTACATAGGCCTATTTTAGGTTTATGTGGCTTTGTTGTTAATTATGCACAAATATTCCTTACGTAAAAGTATTACATGTTGATAATCCAAATGACCCTTCCAATAGATTTCCTTCCATTCTTGGTTGTGCCTCATGTACATGTCAAAATTGCTTCATTTGTGTCATGCCTACATTTGGATAGTTTGTGTAACTATGTGCATTATGTTTACTACATGAACCAAAACTTTACTCTTATTGTATCTCAAAATTCTAACATTCTAAGAAATTATCCCATCCTTCATCTATGCTCATCAACATCTTCCCAAAAATGAGTTTGTTTTGCACTCATTCCTTCATTTTAAAACAAGACATAACCATCATGGTGATGTGAGATTGCCTCTATGCCTAGGATGATCTTGCATCACCATTTCCATGAAGAAATTTTTTATAACACCTAATTATTTTTCTTTAATAGAATATTTGAGCCCCTCACGTTTTTTATTTTATTAAGATCTAATGACATAATCTATTTAAATAAATAAAGTTGATGTCTTCTACATAAATATCCTTATATAGTCATATTTATAAGGAAGCTCTATAGCTATTGATATACAATAATATAAGCTAAAAATGAGTTAAGAGAATTTTTTGGGCTATAAGCTAAATATCTTATAGGACACTTGGCAGGTATGAGTTGACTCAAGAGAAACGGTGGAGCACACAAGTTTATTAAAAATATTTTCCAAGTTAAAACTTAGCTAAGGTAAAAAAAATAGAATGAATCCATGCCATTGATCTAATTTAAAATTAATGGTGTGAGCTATTTTAAAATTTCAAGGATAACATCGTTAACTAGAATACTTTCCTTTCATTGGATTATAATACTCTCCTTCCATTGGATTATATCAAGTGAAAAAGACATCGAATCTACAAAAAAGGATGATTTTTTTAAATTAAAGGGTAAAAATAATTTGAAAAATTATAAGATATAAAGGATGAAAATTCAAAAATCTAGGAGATCCCTCCTACCATTGATCTTCTTTAGATCCAATGGTAGGGACATTATAGAGGAAATTTAATGATGTCGTATGTACAAATATATTCCCATTGTCGATTAAATTAGGATCTCTTCCACTATTGATCTTCAATTCAAGGCTCAAAGATTATAAAAAAATTAATATTCATAAGAGGGGGACCCACCCAGAGAATATTTAAAAATTCAAAGATATAATAAATCCCTCCTACCATTGATCTGATTTAAGTCCTAATATGAGATATTTTGGAGGGATTAAGATTCTATCACATCTAAAAATTGTCTCCTACCTCTTGATCAACTTTATAGAAATCCCCTCTAGCAGTTGGATTAAAAGAGAAATATTATAATGGATAGTCAGCTTTTAGCTTGGAAAATATATGGAATTTGGTGTAAATGACATGAAAAATATATGGAAATACTAATAAGATGTAACTTGAGAATTTTCAAGAGAGAAAATATAAATGGTATAAATTTAAACATTTAAGGGTATGTTATAGAGGAGCATAAATCAATAAAAAAAATTCATGCCATTTTGTTTTGCTACCCATAGACTCCTACTTTTGAATTCTAGGGCCAAAAAAAATAGTGGCAGAAACCACATGAACAAAAATGATTTTTTATGTGACTCATATGCCCAATATATGTAAATACTTCTAGATTCGATGCTTAGCAAGTAAAATTTCCTTGAGATATAAAAAAATGTTGAGAAAATATGTCATGCTTAAAATTATTTTCAAGCTTTAATTAATTATCTAAGCTAAAAGATTTAAAAGATAAATCTTAAATATTTTTATAACATTAGATGTCCTTATTTAATGTTTGAGATATAAGATTCATTTAATTAATGATCTCACCCAACTAATTTTAATAAATATCCTATGTATGAAAAATTTAAAGATAGCTAAAAAAAGTTAAGAAGCTATGGGTGGATAATATAAGAGACTTTATTATATTTAAAAGGAGAACACTTATAGGATAACTTTAATAAAAGCTTTTGTAATAGAAAAGAGTATTTATACATAAAAAAGGGAGCCCAAAATATTTATTAAAGTATTCAAAATAAATATTCCTCTTATTTTAATATTATTGAAATAAGATAAATTCAAAATTGAAGATTATATGGCAAGTAAAGAAGCATGGACATGAAATGAAATTGTAGCAAGAAAATATGGACAAAGTTGAACATCATGGGTAAAATATAATTTTTACAATTAATTCCACCTATAATTTTGTACATAAGAAGCTAAAAAAATTATGGATTTCTCATCCTCATCTTCTATATATATGCAATGTGATCATTTTGTACAAAGGTTTCACTCCATAGACTTGTTAAGTATGTGTATTATGAAATTGAGATATGAACCTCTTGTATTTTTAATGTGAGATTTACTCATAACCTTTCAATGAAATAGAATGTATTTTTTTTGTTTACTCTTATAATTGATAAAATTAGTTGTGATTGTAATTTATCATGTTTTTATTTTCTTCTTTCTTCCCTAACTCCATTTCAACATTTGTGTTAGATCTCATCTCTTGCATTCTATTGCTTTACATTATGTTCACTTTCCTTCTAGCATGTTTAAATAGATATGTGTTTTTTTAAATAAGGGGTAAATATTTTCCTTCTTAGTGCATCACCACATTTTATTTTCATGTTTCTCACTCCATTTTCCCTTGCAATGTTTTATTTCATGCTTTTAGCTTAGTTAGATTAGCAATTATACAAAAAATGAAACCAACTATCTCTAGAGCTTTTATACAAGGAGCATTCCAACACTAAGTAGATATCCCACTGTAGTGTTTGAAATTTAGAATAAAATAATCATAAATTTCAATGCATCAACATTTACCATAGGGGAACATCACTTGTGTCTTCTCTGATTGTTATATTTAGTGCAACTAGGCGCATGCTTTATGACATTTAGGGCATATCAATTATTCCCATCCTAATTTTCCTTATGGGGAATTGTACATTACTAAGATTTTTATTGTATTATATTATCTTTCATATGTCATATTACACTATTATATGATATTTTATTTCCAAAACAATTACTTTTTAGCCATGACTAGATGGAAATTTTATCCATACTATATAGAATTTTACATGATTATTTCTTATGTTCTAGGATATTGATGCTTCAACTATATTATTTTTATAACATAATATGTAGTTAAATTTTCATTTTAAAATGAGTGATTATAGAAATAGGTTAACATCCCTTAACTAAAAATGAGGGCACACATATATGTGAACTATTTAGAGCATGAACATTTTTAAAGGATTGCCACATTAGTGAAGGTTGTTAAATAATGATTATTAGTACATTATTTATTTAATTTCTTGATTAGGAATTGGATGATGAAAATTGGTAGAGATTATATAAAATTTGATCTAATACAAATAAAGGTAAAGTCAAATGAACACAAAAAATGCATAATAATAATCACACTATATTATTATATATTATATTATATTATATATTAAATTCACTTAGACATTAAAAATATATAGGAAATCATCTCTTATAATCAATGAGACTTTATTAATCCCTAAAAATAATCAATAAATATTCTAACACAAAGCTATAATATCTCAATCATAACAACTAACTTATATACATGAGTTTTTTGTAATTCATAACACAATCTCACGAATATAATATTAGATAATGTTATAACTTAATAACAAACCATGTGAGTGTTAATATTCCTAATATTCCCCCATTAGTGTGAGTATGGGAAGACAACACCATTTAATGACTAAGAATAATCTCTCTCCAGAACTTGCACGTGGTCTTGACACTCACATTGATTGTGGGAACTACATCTATGATGAGTATGGGCCCATAAACCTATTCATGTGAATACATGTTTTATGAATTGGGACTCATCAATCATCATGAAAAGACATATGCCTAACCAATAAAGATATCAATAAAACTTCATGTTCTAGTTATTATGGCTTGTATCTCCAAATTTTTATTATACCAAGGGAAAATAGGAAATTGATCACTTATTTTCACACATACAACCAATATAGAGAACTTTAAAAAAATATGACATTATAGTAGAGAAAACCCATAATTAATGTTTAATGAGAGGTATTGAATGGTCTCCATCCTCAAATGCCTCCAACCTCCTTTTGTTTGCTACTTATAAAAAAATTTGTTGCAACTCAAATGAAAGTAGTTTTTGATAATATAACCCCATGTAAGACTAAATCATTTAACATAAGTATTTTGGTAACTCCAAGAATGCATCCTTTATATAGGATTGAATTTTTTACATAGATAATTTTGATATAAAAATGACTCTTGACATACAATGGTTTTATTGACATGATGATAAATACATATGACCATAGATTGTATGAAAATTTTCCAAAACTAGATTTATAATGACACTATTGACTAATAGCAAACTAAGACCTATACCATGTGACAAAAAATAAAAATATATTACCAAAATATAATTAAAAAAATGACCATAATACTAAACCACAACTAAATACATCTAAAATTTAAACTCTTAACAAATTATCAATGACATAAAACAAAATTACAATGGTATTGAGCCACATATCATGAATGGAACATGGTGATGCAAGTGATGTTGATAGTAATTTAATTAATATATGGATGAATTAACTCCTTTAATTCTAATAATTTGGATTGGTTTACACCTAAAGATGCACAGAGAGATCAAAGCCTTGTTGGGTGTAGCTCACAGACAAGTGAGTAGAGGGAACTCTATGGTAATGTAAATTGTGGATGTAAATTGATACACACATATGAGAATAGTATTTATAAAGGGATTATTAGTGTGGATCCATGGATGACACTTTTCTCAATATTCATACCTTCTTGATTGGTTATGTATCTCTTATTAAGTTTTTTTAATACCAGATATTCAACACTAAAGAATAAAATAACCCTAGAATGGGATTTGGTATGGGATATATGCATGTCAAAATAAGTTTAAATGGTTTTAAATTGTATAATATCATGTGAAGATTGGAGAAGATGCATCCTTAGCTGATTATTAACATAGATAGCTTTGACTATGATGTCTAGGATGTAAATCTGCAGTCAAGTCTCATAGACCGAGCATAAACTAAAATACATAGTATTTAATCCTAAGAAAATATGAAAAAGTGAATGGAGGTGGCACATCATGGAAATTAGTAATAATAAAAGGTGAATATAGACTACACCTTTCATAAATTTTAGTGCATACTAGGAGAATATTTCAAGATTATCATATTCTTTCACATATTTTTCTATTGTAAATATTTCCCTTAACAACTAACAACATACAATCTGGGAGATTGAATGGAGGGTTTAATATTAATAAAAATGAATCATGCATATCCCAATCATACTCTTTCAGACTTTAAATCTTACACCCATGCTTCTGTTATCTACACAACTCAGATTAGAAAACACCATTAAAAAATAATACTATAATGCATATGCTACATAAAGAACTCAAAGATAAGAAATTACATTATACAGGGTAATGATGAATGTAGTCATATAAAATTTCCAAATGGGTAGTTTGAGTGTGGCTTGTGATACCCTATCTATATTTCCTATTTTCAGGCTCTTATGACCCTTTTAGACACCTTTCTCATTACCAGTCACCCTAAACCTTCAAAATGATTATTCCACCTCAGCTAAAATATATTTCCTAGGCCAATCCTATTCCCCTAAGTCCTGAGCTTATAGGATAGGAGTACCATATTTTGACTATATCATCAGACCCTAAGGCGTCCTATTTTTGGCACTCTTACCCATTTTCATTTTGAGCCATAACAGTTTTTTTCATATGGTCCCTACCCTTAATCATTTCAACTTAGAGTGAATACATTTGACCAATGACCAAATGTTCCCTATAAAATACCATTCAAATATCATTTACAAAAGGAGGTGATAAAAATTACAAAGTAATCAAGAATACAAACAAAGCACTAAGGCAAACTTCCCTATTCTATGCATATAATTACCTAACATAGCTACAAACATACTCAAACCCTTATACCAGTCCCTAGCCACCTCAAACACTCTCAATTTGACATTTTTTCATCCAAATAATACTATTTCATAAATAAAAATAGGTGGGAGAACTATATATGTTTTGATATCTCTTTGAAGTATTGGTATGTAGGCAGCGTGCCCACACAAGGGGTGTGGATTACATGTTTATTACATCTTACACACTAACCCACATTTCTCAAGTGATTCAAACATAATTTTATCAAGTATGATGGAGGATTAGGGTTTTTAATATTAAATCAAATCTACATAAAGTGTTGTCAATAATCAGTACTTAATATTTCATAAGCAGGCTCACACAAGCACAATACAAGTACCCAAAAAGTTTTAGGTCTCTGTGACCAGTTTGGACAATAGCGATAGGATTGGACTATAACATTGGACCCAAAGGTGTCCTATTTTTTATGCTCCTATCCTTTCATTTATTGAAATATAGATCCAAGATTATGACACTTTCCTAGTCTTGCATAGCCAGTTTCAACTTTTGTAGCAATCATCTCAGTCTAGTTTCAAGCTAAGTTATATTTCTCCTTATTTATTGCTATTTTTAGAAAGGTAAAAAAAGACAAAAAAATTATACAAATAAAGACTATAATTATTTATATATTTTACACTAATTTATTAATCTAGACCTTTAGCTAAATTATGAATAAAACTCCATTATTCCTAAAAATTTTAAATCATTTAGTGAACCCAACTTACTTCGTTTGTGCACAAAAACCTTAGAAACCCTAGGGAAAATTCCTTGCTGATTTTTATAGTACTTTTCTAATTTTTCTTTCATATATAAATCATAATTTCACATTGAATTTTTTTAAAAACATTCATCATATTAATTTTAAAAATCATTTCTTTCAAACCCTAGTTGAATTTACTAGTCCATTTGCTCTTGAGGTATCACCTTACATGTTAGTGAGATTCATATACTTTTTATGCATATTTTAGTTTGTTATTTTAATTAAATCATATTTCATATAAAATCAAAAATGGATCTCACTTATTTCAAAACATTTCTTGAAAACAATAAGGAGTCCATACTCAGTCCTATCATGTATATGAATGATGAAGCTTACTATATGTTAATACAAAGCTTCATTCTTTCCCTTTCATGCTTAATTTTTATAATATACAATAATATTATAAAATTTATTACTAAACATGTTAAAATCCCTTTCCTTCAAATAAATATTTACTTTTCTTTAATACAAGGTTTTATTATTTCTTTTACATACTCTTTCTCTCTCATGTAGAATAATTTTCAACTCTATCTTGCTAAACATGTTAGAAATGTCATGTTATAAGTCAAAGTTTTTTATGCATTAGTGAAAAGTTCCATGCTCTCTATCCCTTATTTTCTATCTCTCATGTGGAATGTTCTTTATAATCATATTGCTATACAACTTATAACTCCAATTACATGCATTTCATCCCACATACATGGTTTCTACCTAGATGTATCTAACTCTTTAACTAATTTTGAGTATCTCCCTATCACTACTAGACACAAGAAAATACTAACAGATATATCTATTCCTCCTCCCTTCAAAATTGGTTCACCTAGCTCATACCCCATACGTACTATGAAATATATGCCTATAGTAGCTCATGTAGTGCATGCTATCACCCAAGTTTATGAAGATAGGTAGGTTGATTACACCCATGGCTATAACTTTGTCACTTAGGTTAGCATCACTTTAGATTCAGTTTTAGATCCTCCACTAGTTACAGTTCTTCCTCTAGTTGAGATTCAGACACAATCAAGGCCTCTCTCGCTAGCATAGAGAGTTCATACACTTCCATAGAGGCCTCTCTTAAAGTGACCACTACATCATCAATAGTTTCAAGACTCTCAATAGTTTTTAGCAATAGTATTCACACATAGAGCACACTTTCATAGAGTTTCTTCTACTACTATATGGGTCCCTAATAGACCCATAGTTGCATCCACTTCTTAGAGTTACAGGGGGACCCCACAGGCAGTTTTCACTACAAACATTTTAGAGCACTTAAAACATACATAGCTTTTAGAATCATAGTCTTAGCCCCTATATCATGATTCACAATCATGCATGATCCCTCTCCTTGATATAGAACACCATGATATGGAGTATTTCATGAGACTCATTAGTTAGTATCATTTCTTCTTATTCTTTTTTGTACATAGCTTATTTTCAAGTTCTTGTACATAGTTTCCTTATGCTTTCTTGTACATAGATTATTTTAAAAATACCAAAAATAATACAATATTTCAAAATACAAAAACATTCAAATAAATCAAAAACATCAAAAACATTTCAACTGTATGAATTATCCATGATTTACATTTTTACTACCATGCTAGACTTACATTTTGTTATTATATGCTATTGATTATCAATTTATCTACATTACCATGATTCACTTGATATTCTTTGAGTGTGTGTAGTGACACCTAGATCCTTGATTACTTCACTCTACCCATTGAGGGGGAATCCTATTTCTACATTTGAGACATATATAATCATATCTACCCATTGGGGGCACTTTCTACATGACTACACCATCCAGGTTATGTCATTACTATACCACACACTCTAGTTATCAAGTTGATGTGCATTACTTACTAGTTTATATAGATTATTCTATCTATACTCACAAGTATATATCACTTTTATATTTCTTAACATCTACCTAGTCTTGTACACCATGTTTTGTATACTTTCACTTTTTGCTTTGATTAGTTAGATATGATAGTATTTTCAATATTTACATGCTTTCCTTTCTTACTTTGAGTATCTAAATGTGATTGCATTTCTTAGTTCATATTTTTTACTCTTGTGTGTGCCTTAGGATATTTTCCAATGTCCTTTACTTATAATCTTCTATTGCTTGTGGCCCTCATGCCAACTTTTCTTGTATTCTTGTGTGTGCCTTAGGGCATTTGTCAATATCCTTTGCTTGTTTACAATTGTATGTGTATGTGGGCATTTGCACATGCATTGTATGCTTGATTTTCTTGTTTGAGTGACATGTGCCCATGTCCCTTGTTTACTTGGCCCCTTGGCCACTTTTGTATGATTATTACTTCTTGCCTTGCGTGCTTTTTTGCTTCTCAGTTGTTTGTAATGACATGATCCACATCATGCATTATATTGCTTTCTTGGATGCCATGATGGATATCATACTCTAGTCCTTCTTAACAACTAACTAGATTTCCAATTTTAGTTTAGTATACTACACATTATATTACATTTTTACATCTATATAGGTATACCCCTATTGATCTAAAAATCTCCAACACAAACTATGCTATATCTTGAGACATCTTTTCGATTATCATTGCTATATTATGTACTTCATAGTATAACACAATTGTAGGTCTCTTTCTTCTGAGGGTAGTCATTGCAAGGTATTTATTCTTACCCTTATAAGAGGGGGTAAAAAATAGGGGTTTTGTCATAGAGATCAGATCCCTCTACCAGTTAAAAATCATTTTTTTAGAACACTCAGAACAACATTTAAAACCCAAAACATGTAGATCAGACTAAAAAGATAGTGATGAATATAGAATAGTCATAAAAAATAGTTAAATACAAGAGTAACATATTTGGATTACAATATTGGATAGTAAAGTGCTCTTGTCCAAATAACCAAAAACCTAATATTTCTAGAAATAGATAGAAAGGTAAGGTTAGTTATAGTTTTATCAGTTATCGTATAGTTTAGATTGAGTAGTTTTAGTATATTTTTACTTAGAGTATCTAAATATAATGGGAATCATGCATGACATGATGGATCTCACTTTTAGTTTTAGATTGGGTAGTTGGTATAACTTCTAGATCAAAATCCATGTTACAAACACCAATGATTGGGGGTAATGTGCATGACACATTTGCCTTATTTTCTTTCCAAGTTTAGTGCATTACCTAGGTATTCTCAACAACTACATGCCTTATTCCATCTTTAGGTGGTTGGCATCATTTAGAGTGGGATTTATATAATCTTAGTTATTAATTTTAGAGTGGATTTTATACAAGCCTAATATCCACCTTTTAGAGTGGCCAAGATTGGCCTAGTTCTTAGCACACATTCAATTATCCATACCACATTATCAGATTATAAATCATTCATAGGCTTCATGAGCCATCTCATATGACACATATTCATACTATTAATAATTCATAGCTTCAAACTTAGGGGGAAATGATGGAGCCAGAGGACTCACTAGCCTTTGTATTCTTAAGCCACCTACTCAGAAGGATTAGACACATAGTCTAAACATTAATTAACACATGCATGATCACATAGCTTCACTTAGTGGGTGATGATTGAGCCAAAGGGTTAGCCTTTGTATTCTTGATCCACTCTCAAGGAATTGAGCACTTAGCTCCATTCATAATATTAATCTTAGTACAACACATACCTAACATCACTCAACATCACAAATAGGTTTTTATTGGTTTGTATACCTGGTGAGGTGTATTCATTCCTTTCTCTTCCTCTCTCTTTTCCCCAGCCTTTTGTACATTCCTATTTCAGACATAACATGTCTAGTAATAACTAATCTACTCTTTATTTTATTTTGTAGATTTATGTTTCATTTTATGCTCTCTCTATGCATACTTAGCATCATACATCTTCATGGGCTTCACCCTTACAGGTAAGTTTAGGTACACTTTCTACTTTTCTTTTATCTTAGTATTTTGCTTTGTTGTATCACTAGAATAATAGGGGGTAAATGTAGTCATATAAAATATCCAAATTGGTAGTTTGAGTGTGGATTTTGACACCCTATCTATAGATCCTTTTGCATACCCTTGTGACCCTTCTAAACACCTTATTACTCATTTCTAATCATCTTAAACCTTTATAATGATTATTCCACCTTAGCCAGACTATATTTCCTAGGCCAATCCTATTCCCCTAGGTCTCAAGCCTATAGGAGAGGAGCACCATATTTGTATTATAGCATTAAACCCTAAGGTGTACCATTTTTGGTACTCTTATCCATTTGTACTTTGAGCCATAACAATAATTTTTATCTAGTCCCTACCCTTAATCATGTTGGCCTAGTGAAAATACATCTGACCCATGACCAATTTTTCCCTATAAAAGCCAATTCAAAGCTCATTTACAAAGAGAGGTGATAAATATTACAAAACAAGCAAGAATATAATCAAAGCACTAAGGCAAAATTCCCTATTCTTTGCATACACTCACCCAACACAAATACAAACACACTCAAACCCTCATACCAGTCCCTATCCACCTCAAATACTCTCAATTTGGCATTTTTCATTTTCATCACACTATTTCACAAAGCAAATTAGGTGGGAGAACTACATATGGCTTGATCCCTCTTCAGAGTATTGGTGTGTAGGTATCATGCCCACATAAGGGGTGTGGATTTCAAGTTTAGTATATCTTACACACTAACCCCCATTTCTCAAGTGATTCAAATATCATTTTATCAAGTATGATGGAGGGTTAGTATTTTGAAGATTAAATCAACTCTATAATGAGTTATATCAATAATCAACACTCAATATTTCATAGGCAAGCTCACACAGGCACAACACAAATATATAGAAAGTTTCAAGTCTCTATGAATAGTTTAGATAACATTGGTAGTATTATACTATATTTTTGTACCCCATGGTGTCCTATTCTCTATGCTCTTGTAATTTTGTTGAATGAAATCCAAATCTAGGCTTATGACACTTTCCTAGTTTTGCACAGCCAGTTTCAACTTTTGTATTAATAATCTCAATCCAATTTCTAGCTAAGTTATATTTCTCTTTATTTATTACTATTTTTATAAAGGTAAAAATTACAAATTAAGACTGTAATTATTTCTATATTCTGCACTAATTTATTAATCCAAACCTTTAGCTAAACTAGGAATAAAAATCCATTATTCCCAAAAAAGTTAAATTAATGAACAACATGACTGACCCTAAAAAATCATTGATTCATCATAGAGATATCAAACACTACTCTAATACCACTTATGATAATTTGTGGATCTTATACAAAACCTGATCTAATACAAATAAAAGTGAAGCTGAATAGACACAAAGACCACATAGAGAATAATAATAATCACACTATATTATTTTGTATTATATTATATATTAAATTCCCTCAAAAATTACAAATATATAGGAAAACTTATATAATCTAGGCTTCCCCAATCCCTACAAACACTCAATAACTAATCTAACACAAAGATATAATCTATCGATCATAACAACTAACTTATATATGCAAGTTTGTTGTAACTCACAACACATAATCTCATGAATATAATATTAGACAAATTCTAACTCACTAAAAAACCATGTGAGTCCTAATATTCCTAATAATGGATTGGTCCTAAAAACTCCTAGAGAAATGTTGGCTATGTTTTCACATTTGGTTAAAGTTTAGTAATGTGAGTTCTAGGACACTAGACACTCATTCAGAAGTGTTGATTTTGATTTAGTTCTTGTCAAAATTCTAATATTGAAATAATTTTTTTGCAAAATTTGGAGTGATAAGTGTATTTTTTATATTCTTTATTTCAAAATAAAAATTTTCAAAGTTTATTTTATTAAAATGTTCATCAGGAGTATTGAATACTTGTTATAGCATGTGAAATTATTCAAAGTACATAGACAAATCAAGTTTTAATGGCCTAATTATATCTATCTTAAATATAAAAACCCTTTAAGCTTCTATAGGTAAGTGAAAGTACACACTTAAATTATTTAAATTTATACTTTGAAACACACAAGCATTCACTCACCTTCATCATACTCACATAAAAGTGGGGAATTATGTAGACACCTAATTTGGTATAAGACCCTTTTTCTGAGGGTATTTTCCCTCATTTATCATAATTGACTTTGTGCTTAATTTTACATTTTATGACTATTTTATACTCACTCTAAGCTTCATTTTATTCCTTTAGTTATATTTAACCCTAAATTTAGATAAGGGGATATCTATGGTTAAGGGGTATTAAATTAGATTTTACATAAGGATGGTGAACTAACCTACGGAGTAGGTTAATTAATAAAAACTCAAATAAATAATATTTTGAAGTTATATAATTAAGATTATTAAAAATACTAAAGTATAAATATTAAGATATTACAATGAATAGATAGCAAAAGATACTTATGTGGTTTATTGTTCACATATAGGTCTGATCTAGAATAAGATAAAATTGGACTAAAAGGTGGTCCTTGAATAGTTGTTAAATTATAGGAATATTATTTTTGTGGCCTCAGATACTTATGTTAGATCTAAATAGTTACATCGATGTAGATGTCTAACTTTGGCATAGGTGTCCTATATGAAGCAGTGACTAGATATAGATGCAACCAACTAGAGCCTTCTAGGTTTCTTATCACCTTTCTTCTGATGTATACAAATCATGTGTACATGTTATCACTCTTTGTCAAATTATCAAACCCTATCTTCTTCACCCTTGGAGTGCTTGTGGAAAAAATGGGTTATTGGGATCATAGTTTCAAGCTACCCCAAAGATCCCTATGTCAATGGGTGCTACCTATATAGACAATACTCTAAAGATGGCCTCAAACTTATTTAGTTCTCCCCTACATGTTATCATTTATGTGCACAAAGATGTAATGTGTGATAATCATAAACATGGGGTGACCTAACTTGTAACTTAGAAAATATGGCTCATGTGTTACTCTTTAAATGCTTCAAACCTATGTAAATATTGATCCTATGATTAATATGGAAATAGGGATGAATATGATACCTTTGCTCACTTGAATTCTTGATTTAGTGCTTCTTTTTATATTTCCTTATGAGTTGTATGTAATTTCTAAGTGAGGTATGAATAAGGGTTGATCTTGTACATATACCAATCCATTTTAAAAATATCTCACACTAAATCATTAAGGTCAACCTTTAGGAAATGTTTCATTTGAAAATTGTGACTTTTGGGCATTGGACAAACACTTTGTAGGAAAGGAGGACACTAATATGTCAATGTAGGCATATGTTAGGATGAAAGTGTCTAAGAAGATTTAAAATAGCTAGAGGTCCATAATAGGTAGTGAAGTATAATAACCAAGTTTATATATTATTGCAATATATAGGCTTGGTAATTAGAATAATAGTGGTTAGACTAAGAGATAAGTAATTAGGCATAAAGATATGGTGAACATGAGCCTTTTGGTAGTGAGCATGTATATAACTAAAAGGTACAACCATGATGGATATTTATAAGTGTACAAGACTATAGTAGTAGATAAATCAAATTTTAGTATCTACATCCACCCTAATATAGTAATGAAATTAGTAATTTAAAGGAAATAAATGCATACATGGGTGTGTATATCACACCTTGCCTTTGTGGGAACCCAAATCGAGTGTTTTTTTGGTTACTGACCTATAACCAAGTTGATGTTATAATATATAATCAGTGTATTAAATATAAAATTAAAATAATTTGAAATTATTTAAAGTAGAAGAGTAATGTTAGGAGTACACGTGTGTTGATGCAACCATCTTACCTTTTGGCAATTTGATTTGAAAGGATGCCTCATTATTAAGCATTGAATTTGAGATTAGGATAAATATGAACTTGAAAGTGCATATATATAGAGATATTTGAGGACACATTCTCCCAACTTTGATGTAAAAGTGATTTGTAACACATTCATTGAGATTGTTTCATCTCAATCATGTAACCCAAATATGTACATGATCTGGTGAGTGTGATTTATTTATTCAACTCACAATATATATTTGGTGAGGGTGGATGATTTAATAAAATCCAACCTATAATTATGGTAAAGTTAGATGATTTAATCAAGTCTACCTTATAATCTTGGTAAGATTGAGCGATTTAATCAACTCAACCTTCCAAAAGTGAACCAACTATTATAGTAGATTTTCTCAATATCATTCCATAAAAGTCCAACCTAGGTATAATAATGGTCCATAATAGTATTTAAAATATGAAAATGATTTTATTTTATAATTTTAAGTTCCATTTTCATGGCATATGCACCTCATATATGTCTCAAGATGGAATATGGGTATAGTAACAGTATCAATGTATAAAATGATGCCAAAAATGTGTATCTGAATCATATAATTTGAAATATAGTTAATCTTAAATTCGTGAAAGTGTGGGGAACACATTTATATAACATCCACCCCCCCCCCATAATTTGGAAAATCTAAAAATTGGTGTAAATGTGAGGAACATGTTTACATAACATGTCCCCATTATAATCTATAGAATTTGATAACTAAGTTAAGTGTGGAAAACATGTTTACATAACATAGCATGCCCCGAATATAATTTAGATAATATATAAAAGTGTGGGATCCATGGATATATGGCATTCCCCAAATTATATGCCCCCTCTTTTGAGGTGAGGGGAAGTAGAATCTGGTAGTTACCTTGCCTTAAAAGATAAGATAACTATATAATTTATGTATTTATCATGTAGAATATATGAGTAACATGTTTAGGTAGATATATCAGTTAGGAACATAGTTATGTGATCACATCAAATCCTAAAATGCATGATGTAGATCATGACAATGTATATAGAGTAACAATATAAGATCAACAAGCAATCAAACACACACACAAGATCATTCAAAAGAAAAGTAATAGGAAATAGTCCAAGGTGACCTCATACAAGGGGCATGATCAAATTCCACACAATCAAAGGGACATGAATTAGTCAAATTTTCACTAAGCATAGAATGGAATATTCAAATGTCAAAAAGGAAAGCATGGAACAAGGACCATAATCAATGGAGTATATTAAAATACTCCAACATGCAATACAATGTAAGATAATAATAAGGAGAAAAGACAACAAATATGAACATAGCATATTGTTTCCTAAACATATGTGTTTTCAATCAATGTTAATTACATAGGATATCAAGTACATTGTGATAGGTATAATCATGGATAGAGGCATGCGTAATTATATAAGGTCAAACACAATAATGAAAAGTGATCATATAATAATGTAATTTGGGTGTATCATGATCAAAAAAGCAGATGGCCCCAATGTACTTATGATGTGAGTGGATGGAAATCCTAACATTTGTATGTGCATATATCATGTACCTAGGTATGCCTATATCACATTCAATTGAAGTGTGAAACACCTGTGTATATATGAAAATCATGAGATGTTATCTATTAACATGTATCAAATAACATATGTATAAGAAATAGTAGAACTAGGAACATGTCAAAAAAAATGGTATTTTTGAATTATTTGAATGTTTTTGGTATTTTTGGAATACTTGATCTTTTTGTATTTTTTTATTTATTTAATGTTTTCAACCTTAGGTTGGATCATTTTTATTGTTTGGAACATGGTTGGATAGCCTGAAAATGGTGCATGGTATATTTTTTATCATGATTTATTTATGAATTAGAAGAAAATTTTCCATCATGTGGTATATGGATCAATCTTCTCTGATTAGAAAAGGAGATACCTTGCTGATTTTGGTCATTTTTTTCTTCCATCTAGTATAACCAAAGGGCTCCTATTATGAATGTGTATTGATATTTTTGTGACATAACCCAAACTCTTGTTTGAATCACTTTAGGACCATAAGTAGTTAATATCATTTTGTTGACCAAAGAGTCTTTCCAACCTCCTTTATGTTCTAATTATTTTAGATCAAATCCAAATTGTTGAAAAGGTCACACATTACATGTGGTTTTTATGTATGTAGGATCAATATGCTTATGCTAAAATTAAGCACCACCCATGAATAATGTGATTGTTATATCTTGTTGGAAAGGATGTTTTTTAATTTGTTTAACATGAGAGTTTTATTGTATGTGTATCTTGTATTGTTCCCATATTTAGTAATTATTTTAAAACTCTCATACAGATGTAAGGAACACCACACATTTTCTCATAGTGTTCACTTGGTATCTCATCTTCCTCATTTATATGTAGAATAAAAAATTTATATTTTGGAGGAGAGATGTTAATTTTTTTTTGGATATTTGAGTATATGAATCATATCTATGAACATCTAAGTATAAATAGGTAAATGATTCATATTATTTATGTAATGTTGTTTCCCTTAGTGGGGAAATAAGACATATAATAAATATGAATTTTAATTACAAATTCAAAGGTATTAATACTAAATTATATGATGTATTTTTAAATCAAATATCACAATCTTGAAGGGATTTATCATCATGTTGTTTGAAATTGTGAAAAAAATCTTATGTAGGTCTAGTCACCTTGTGTATGTTGATAGACAAAAATAATACATCCTCTAATTATGAAAAAATGATTAACGAACCCTTAGGTAAGATAGAAAACCAATTGTGAGATTCATCAGTGATACTCATATGAAAATCCTTTAGAAAATAGTTTGTCATAATTTGCCCATTGACCAAAATAATGTATGTATTTAATCATGTGATCAAACAGATATTTATGATGATAGAAAAAGGCAATTCTTGTGTTTTAAAACCTTTAAAATAATGATAATAAATTATACATTGTGAAATAGATTGATTATGGAATGAGGTAATGTTGGAATTAACATTATGATGGACCATTTGAATTTGAAGTATATATACTTGCCTTTGAATCTCTCTAATATAACTCATTATAAACATGATATCATCATTAGGAATTGTGGTGTTTGGAAAATGTGTTATAATTGGATCTAATAAACCACCTATTTTTAATTTAGGCATATTAATATTATCATCCTCATTAATAACAAGTACAAGTTTAGAGTTAATAAATTTAGGATATGTTAACAATGGTATTGGATCTATGAATTTTTGAAACTTTGGCCTATCCTTTGATAATTCATCCACCTTTGATAATGATATATTAATTTTAAAGTTAGGTTTATTTGGTAAAGGTACTTATTTTTGTATGTGAGGAAATATTTGTTTGAATAAATCTTTTGGAATATAAGAATCCTTTTATATATAAACCTTGGTTGATATTGGTAAAAGTGCATTTTTTAGAAAACTAGGAGATTTTTACACTATAGGTTTTTAATGCACCCTTATCCATGGTTAATTAAAATTATTTAGTAAATATTCCATGATTTATTTATTTACCTTTAAAAAATTTCAATATCAAATGAAGGAAGAAAATAGTCATCACCCTTAATGAGGGGGATTATGTCTAGAAATGTTGGACTTATGGGAGTTTTAATTAATTTATTTAAATAAAACTCCCTTTTTTATTATTTTTTATATCATCCATGATGTCATTTTTCATTTGGTGAAATTTTTGCTAATCATATAATGGAATATTTTTCCATCTGAATCAAATGTGGATATAGAAAATGAAGGAAAGTTTGTCTATTTTTTTAATGTTATCCAATTCATCTCTTTCGATGGTGGTGTCATGGACCTAGTAAGATGGATGGTATCTACCACCATTCAAATATTTTATATGATGTTCTTGTGTGTTTAGAAAAAGACAATGATATTCAATTTTCACTCCTTTCTTGATAGAAATATATATTTTTTCATAAGCATAGTTATCAAAACAATATATCATCCATAATGGAGTAAATAAATAAATAAAATATTAGGGAAATTATGGTGTATAAACATAAAATTTATATATTTGGGAATCTAAGGTTAAAAGGGGAAGAGATATCCTAGGGCACAAAGATGATAGACTAGGCTAATTATTTGTAAAACTCAGATAAACATATACTGAATTTATTATGATAATATATTATAATAATAGGAAGTATAAATGTGTTATATATTTCAATGATAATTAACACAAGGTAATTATTTAGTTATGATTATAATACATATTTGGATCTAAAATAGGTAGAAAGTAGAGTGGATCTAGATTTTGGGTCAGTCACCTGATTCTAAAAATTATATCTCTATAGATGTGGACACTTGTGTCAACCTAAGATAATTGCATTGGTGATATTATTTTAATCATGTAGGTGTCAAGTATAGAATACCTAATAAAACTATATGTGAACACCTATATGCTTCTAGGTTCTATGTCATATTTACTCTAGTGCATTCATATCTGGGTCATGGATTGTCACTCCTTGTCGAATAGAAAAACCCTAGTTTTTCATCTTAATAGTGGTTGTGGGAAAAATGGGTTAGTGGTCACATAGTTTCAAGATACCCAAAATAACCCTATATTAATGAGCATTGTCTACATATCCAATACTCTGAAGAGGTCCTCAGACTTATGTAGTACTCCCCTACATGTTGGCTTGTGTGTGAATCATGTAATGCATGATAAGTAACTACAATAGTGACCTAACTTATAACTTGGAAAATGTGTCTCATAGAGTTATCCTTTAGTAATTAAAACTTTTAAATATGTTATACCTATGATTGATATGTATATAGGATAAATAGGGAAGTTTTTCTCACTTGAGTGCTTGATTGAGTGTTTTTTAGTTTATGTTAGGTGAGGAATGGATGAAGATTGATATTGTATTTATACCAATCCTTTGGATAATATATCACATAAAATAACTTAGTTCAACCATATGTGTATGTTTTATTTACAATTTGGATGAATTTATGGCACTAAGCACTTGTGTCAGAATAAGACACTTGCATTGGCATGGGCATTTAATTGATATGCAAATGTTTGGGTAGTTGGAAAATAGGTGTAGGTCCATAGCTTGTAGAAATAGAAGATAAGTAGGTTTATAACATTCTAGGAAAGGTAGAATGCTTGGTTCATCAAAATGACATTAGTTATACTAAGTGATAAGTAATGAGGCATGGAGAGATAGTGTATCTAAACCTTTTGGTTGTGGGAAAGGGTTAAAAACTAAAGATACATCCATCATATGTATTTTCCAAGTGTATAAAACTAAGGTCTTATATAATTTAGAAATAATTTATAAATTCCCCCCTTTAAGAAATAATGAAATTATTGGTATTGGTTTAAAGGAGAGGAAATGTGTACCTGGGTGTATATAATAGAGTTTATCTTTGCTTGAGCCCAACTTAAGTGATTTCTAGTGATTGGTGTAAAACTAATAACATGTTTTAATATATAATTAATGCATATAATTTAAAATTGAAATCATTAAAATGATTGAAATTGAAAGAGGGCAAGGTTTAGGAGTATCCTTGTGTATTGATGCACCTGTCTTGCCTTTTGGCAATTTGATTTAAAAATATATATCATTATGAACCATTAGAGATAATATTAAGACAAATCTAAAATTTAGAAAGTGTGTATAACTAAATATATATAAATATATTAGATGACACATTCTCCCAATCTTGGAGAAAAGTTGAGTTACCAACTGACAATTAAGATTAGCTTAATCATGCAACCCAATTATACTTACAACCTAGTGAGTGTGAGTGAACCAAATCAAATCACACTATAAAAATAGTGAATTTGGATGATCTAATCAAGTCAAAACTATAAAATTTAAAATATTGAGTGATTTAATCACTTTAACCATGCCAAAAATTGAACTAACTACTGCATTAGATTATCTCTATATAGTCCATAAAAGGTTAACCTGGTGGGTGATGATAGTCCTTAAAAGTATTTGAATTCTAAAACTTATTTTATTTTGTAATAATAGGTGAAAATTTCATATCATATGCACCTTAGATATGTCTCATGATCTAAGTATGCATAACAATGGTACCAATGTATATAATTCTACCACAAATGTGTATTTAAATCATATAACTATGAATTTGGCTAATTTTAAACTATGAAGTATAAATAACATGTTTCTAATACATGCCTCAACTATAATATAAAACAAAAAACTGGTATAAGTTTTGAAAACATGTTTCCAAAACATGCCATCACTATAATTTGAATCTAAGAACTGATGTATGGAGAACATGTTTCCAAAACATGCCCCCACTATGAGTTAAATATGAGAAGTGGTGTAAGTTCTAATGTGGAGGACATGTTTTTAAAACATGACCACACCATAATTTGGGTATGTTGAATACTGAATAAGTGTGGAGAAATATAAAAAATTGATATAAGTACCAATGTGGAGGACATGTTTCCAAAAATGTCACCATTGTAACTTGTGTATGTTGCATATTGAATAAGTGTGTATAATATGTTTTCAAAACATGTACCCATTGAATATGAATCTAAAACTATGATAAATGTGGAGAACATGTTTTCATAGCATTCCCCACTCTACAATCTAAACCTATGAATCAATGTGGAAGCCATGTTTCTATGGCCTGCCCCTACTAGTATGCCCCTTTTTAGGTGAGGGAAAGTAGTAACTAGTAGCTACCTTACCTTAGAAGGATAAGATAACCATGTAAAGTTTTAATGTACCATGTATCATATAAAAATAACATGTCTAGGTAGATATATCATTGAATCACAAAGAATGTGATCACATAAGTCCTAATATACATGATGTGAATCATGTAAATGTCTAGATAGTAACAATACAAGCTCAAAAATCAAATAAGGACACACATAAAATCATTCAAAATAAATTCAAAATACAATGGTCCAAGGAAACCTCAGTCAATGGGCATGTTTAAATACTATACAATTGAAGGGACATGACTTAATCAAATTTCCATAAAGTAAGGAATGATATATTCAAATGTCAACATATAACAAATAACGACACATTCAAATTTCAAAGAGGTAAACAAAGGCATGGGTTCAAAAAAAATAGATCGTATCCAAATTATCAAATAATCAAGACAATATAAAGGCAAGACACTCAAGGAAGCACATGAACGATACCATAAGAAACTAGCATAAACATAACATACTAGTCCATGGATCATTTGTGTTAATGAAAAAATGTTAAGCACATAGCATATAAAGTAAATTTAAAAATATATAAGCATGTAAAAAGGCATGTGTAAGTACATATATGATCTCAAACATGATAATTTAAAGGGACCATATCATGATATTACTTATATTTATCACGATAATAGATGTGAATGCCCCCAACATCCTAGTGATGTGAGTAGAAGGAAACTCTAGCATTCAAAAGTGCATAGATCATGTATTTATGTATACCTGAATCACACTTAAAATGTGTTTGAAAGATGTGTATATAGGAAATACTGATATTATATCGACTAACATGGAACCAACAACATATAGGCTAAGGAGTTAATAAGACATGTAAATGTTGAACATATTTTTGAATTTTTTATTTTTATTTTATTATTTTATATTTTTGAAATATGTGAAAGGAATATAAAATCCTATGATCTTATTCAAAATATGCTCATAGGTATCTCCCCACTATGAACCTAGTGCCATAAATTAGTGATACTGCCAAAGATCATGCATAAGTGTAATATATATCACTAAAGTATTTATGATGCTCTACATATTTATAATAGGAATATGTGTTCATGAAGTAATAATAGGACTAGGATTTTTTGGAACCCATCATTGAAAAAATTGTAATTTATTTGGAACAATAGTAATAAGAACATATGTAGGTGCTTTGGATATCTAAATATGGTGTGTAGCAAATTAATATTACATGGAACCCACTATGGATATATGATGTAACTAGATCTTAAGCACCAACCACCTAGTAAAGGGGATTGCTTGTTGCTTACCATTTTATGGAAGATTAACCTTAAGAGATTTGATAATTAACTACTTATGTATAGATTATTATTGATCAATAGGATGTTCATATGGAATTTAAGAAACTATAACTACCCTATTGACATGAATGTATTTAACACACCCATATATTGTAGAAGGTATTATTTAAAGTTTATGTCTCCAAGCTCATCCCAAAAACATATAAATACAACTATGGAAGGTATAATTAAGAAGGTAGTAACCACATGCATGATACCCACCTATAAAATAAAATCAATCTCACCAACAACTTATTGTGAGGTAAAATCAAATGCTCTAATTGATCTATTCAAAAGATGTAAATCATGATTTATATAACCTAAACATGTAAGTAATGTCATAGTACAAAATTTCTCACTTGTACCATTTTCAATCATAAAATTGTGTATATGTTAGTGGTCAAAGTATGTTTAAATGAATAAGTAATGAATATATAATTCATCATCCCTAATCTCACTATCATCAAAATTAATATAAGGTCTTTAAACTATATGAGGTATCTATTGTGTATAGGTACCAATAATCCCATCCAATGGTTTCTCATAATGAGGTGGAGGAGGATGTTCATTATATGACATTTGTACTTTTGGATCCTTATTTGAAATATATTGTAAAGGATTATTAAATATTTTATGTTTCTGGTGATCACTAAGTTGGGAACCTGATTCTTTTTTAGGATCATCAAATGCAGTCTTTTTCTCATTGATGAGGTCTTGGATTTTATGCTTCAAGGTAAAACATTTATGTGTAGAATTCATAGGGCCTTGGTGATATTCACAATAATAATTCATATCATACCCTTTGGGTAGAGTTATACTCATATCAACCTCTATAGGATGAGGGAGAGACATAAGATAACACTCTATAATCTATGGGACTAATGAAGTGGGAGACTTAGGTAAGAATGAAAATTGTCTTTATGGTGAATTAGATAACATAAGTTAATTATGTGGTTGTGACACCACATTAACCATGGTGTTTGTTATTTTTTAGGCTCAGGAAGTTAAACCTTATAACTGGGTTTGATATTTAACTTGGTATTAGATGTATATGTAGTTGGTGTATTTGTTACATACTTAAGTTTATTCAATGATATGAGTTTCATTTCACGATAAAAAATAATATGGCATCAGTCATCAAAATATTAAACTTTTTGAATAATAGACTCATGTAAAAGAGAAATAAAACCTTTCTTGAAGATGTCTTGAATCTCTTTATCGACCATAGGATTAGTCTTTTTATCTAAAATTGTCTTGAACCTCAAGACATACTCATTGATATGTTCATTAGTTGTTTCTTTGATTTTTATAATTTGGGCTTTGAAAAACTTTTTTGTAATGTTAATAGATAAGCGTGCCAAAAAATTATCCATAAGAGGTTTTAATTCCTTTACTAATTGAAGAGGTAAATCATAGAACCACCTCAAAGCATAATCCTTAAGGCTCCTTGAAAATAATTTGGTCAAAATTTTATCATTGGAGGCATAATCGAGGTATGTTGCACACAAAGATCAAATATTTTGTTTAGGATAACCCTTACCATTATAAAATTTGAACTTAGGTGCAATAAAACTATTTGGTAAGGGGTGAAAATATATCTCTAGTGCAAGAGGATTATGCAACACCTCTTTTGAATCAATAGCATAAGAAGATTTCATAACATTTTGTTCAATATTTGTAACCTTAGTTTTTAAAAGTTTTATTGTTTGGATAAGAGATTTCACCTCTTGGTATTTTAGATTAGATGTTTTATAAGTTATCAAAGTAGGTTTACTCATAGGTAGGGTAGATATAGGCACTGAAACTGGTAATTGAGTTAAAGTATTAAATTTTCCCATGTAAGATATGTCAGTAGTAATTTCATGAAATAAAGGTTGAAAGATGTAATCCATGCCTCTACTAAATGTAGGTAGATTGAATGGTATGGAATTATTTTTAGTACCCTCTAAGGATTCACCATCACTAGGTGAGGAAACCTTAGCCTTATCATGCCTACTAATTTCATCTCTTGTAACATACAAAAATGCATATATTAATACCTTCTTATTATTTAGATGAGTGATAAATGCTTCTTTATCTTACATTTGAAAATGAGTTTTTTAATTACTATTTTCCACCGCTTAAAAATTCAAAATTGTATAATTTTGAATAACAAAGTAAAACCCTAGGAATTAGAAAAATGTTACATTCACACGAATTGGGTTCACCAAATGTTTAATCCTAAAATCTATATATGGGGGAATCTAGGTTTAAAATGGGAAGAGATAGCCTAGGGCACAAGGATGATAGACTATCTCTATACCAAGCTAATTATTTTTAAAAATAAGATAAACATATACATAATTTATTATGCTAATATATGCTAAAAATAAAAAGTAAAGCTATGTTAGATATTGAAATGATAATGAACATAATGTACTTAGGTAGTTTTGATGTTAATAAATATATGAATCTAAAATAGGTATAAATTACACTGGATCTAGAGTCTAGATCATTCCCTTGATTCTATAAATTATACTTCTATAGTCATGGGCACTTATATTGACTTGGGATGATTTTGACAATGATACTATCTAAATTAGACATTAGTGTTTAGTATGGAATACCTATTTAAATTGGATACAACCACCTATATGATTCTAGATTCTATGTCACCTTTACTCTGGTGCATTCAGATCTAGGTCATGGACTGTCTCTCCTTGTTAAATAACAAAATCCTAGTTATTAATCTTCATAATGGTTGTGGTAAAAATGGGTTAATGGGTAGATGGTTTCAAGCTTCCCCAAAGATCCCAATGTCAATGAGCATTTACTACATAGCCAATACTCTAAAGAGGGCCTTAGACTTGTGTAGTTCTCCCCTACATGTTGTCTTGTGTTTGAATCATGCAATGTGTGATACTAAAGTAAAACATTAGCATAGATTATAACTTGGAAAATGTGGCTTATAGAGTATTCCTTCAATTCTTCAGACCTATAGATATATTGTCACTATGATTGATATATAAATAGGATAAAATAAGGAAACTTTCCTCTCTTGAGTGTTTGATTGAGTGTTTTTTGGTCTATGCTAGGTGAGGAATGAATGAGGATTGATCCTATATTTATACCAATTCATTTAGATAATGTATCACATAAAATCACTTAGGTTAGCCATAAGTATACGTTTCATTTGTAAATTGGATGACTTTAGGGAACTAAACACTTACATCAAAATAGGACACTTGTGTTGACATAGGCATATGATTTAGATGCAAGCTTCTAGGTAGGTAGAAAATAGGTGTAGGTCTATAACTTGTAGATATCAAAGATAAGGAAGTTTACAATATCCTAGTTAAGATAGAAGGCCTAGGTAATTAGAATGACACTGGTCAAATGAATATTTAATTACTGAGGCATAAAGAGATAGTGTATGTCAGCCTTTTGGTAGCAGGAAAAGTCTAGAAGCTAAAGTTACATCCATGATATGTATTTTCCATGTGTACAATACTGAGGTGATATATATTTATAAATAGTGTCTACATAGTTTAAAGAGTGTCAAATATAAAATAATTATGTAACAATGGAACTCATAATCCAGGTTCACCAAATGTTTAATCCTAAATTTAGATAAAAGGATATCTAGTGTTAATGGGTATTCGATTATATTTTACACAAGGATAGTGAACCAACCTAACAAGCATGCCAATTAATATAAACTTAGATAAAGAATACTCTAAATTTTTACAATTAAGATTGCTAAAAATAGTAAAGTAAAATTATTTAGATATTACAATGAATAGGGAACAAAATATTCTTAGCTGGTTTATTTTTCTCTTGTAAGTCTAATATGGAACATGTTGGAAGTGGACTATAAGGTGATCTTTGAATAATCATTATATTTTGGTAATATTATTTATGTGGCCTTAGATGCTTACATCAGATCTAAATAGTTGTGTTGATGCATATGTTTAAATTTGACATAGGCATCCTATATAAGATATTAATTATATTTAAATGTAACCAAATGGAGTAATCTGGGTTTTATGTCACCTTTCTTATGATTATAAAAATCACATGCACAAGTTGTTTCTCTTTTTCAAATGATCAAACTATAGATTCTTTACCCTTAGAGCGATGTGAGAAAATGGGTTAGTGGGCTCATGGTGTTGAGTTGTCCCAAGGACCCCTCTATCAATGGGTGTTGTCTACATATTCAATACTTTGAATATGACCTCAAACATATGTATTCCTCCCCTTGTGTTGGCTTGTGTGTGCACAATGATGTAATGTGTGATAAGTATAAACATATAATGACCTATCTTGTAACTTGGAAAATATGGCTCACAGGTTACTCTTTGAATGTGTTAGACCTATGAAAATACTTCTCCTATAATTGATATGAAAATAAGGATGAAAAGGGTATATTTTATCACTTTAATTCATGATTATGTGATTATTGGTATATTGCCTTGTGAGTTATATTTGATTTCTAGGTGAGGTATGAATGAAAGCTGATATTGTATATATACCAATCCCTTTTGAAAATATCTCACCCCAAAGTATTACTTAGGCAAACATTTAGGATACATTTAATTTCTAAATTAGATGACTTTTTGGCACTATAATTTTTTTAGGAAAGGTGGACACTTATGTTGAAATAGGTGTCTATCTGGGATACAAGTGTTTAAGAAGCTATAAAATAAAGATATGTCTAAAATTGGTAGTGAAGGATAACGATCAAGTTTAGAGATTTTTTCATAGTAAAAGACATGGTCATTAGAATAAAAATGATGGGACTAATATATAATCAATTAGGCATGAAGAGATGGTGAATGCAAGCCTTTAGACAATAGGCAAGTTTATAACTAAAAGGTAAAACCATGATGGATATTTGCCAAATGTACAAGAATAGAGTACTACATAAATTGGATTGTAGTATCTAAAATATCATAAGAATATCCAAATATCATAAATTTCAATGTTATTCCTCAATATCTCATCCCTGTTTATATTAGATAAAACTTGTAGGCCATAAAAGTTCTATTTTGTTAAATTCATCGATCACTTTTTAGCTAAAATTTTTACCCATGGCCATTTTTTAGGTCCTTTTGTCTTCTTCAAAAATTCAAACACATTCATAATTTTCCATTATCATTACTATAGTTTACCTAAATGGGTAAATTATCCTTTAATACCTTATATATACAAAGCCATATCAATTCATTTCATATTCAAGAATAAATATAATATACTAAGGATAAGAGCCATGAGAAGAGTCCAACCAATCCCTAAGATTCATCATCCTTCCTACTTCATGTTGAGATTCATTGATTCATATCTTAGAAACTGATGATAGAGGTTTTCATCTTGATCTTTCATCACCCTCTTATACCAAAGTAAGGTTTACATTTTCATGTAGATGAATCATAAATTCTAGGGAAGAGGAGGTTATAAACCCTTACTTAAGATATTCCATTTACACATTCTCAAAATTACATGGAGGTCTAATTCTGACATGTGGGATTCATATTTTAGAAGCCCACTTTGGTGTTTGCTTGACTCCATAGCCCTTTATTTGTTATGAATTTCACCTAAGGTCAAGAAGGAAGACATAATAAAATTAAATATTATACATGGTGAAATAGGAATACAAGTGCACAAGATAGATCCAAATTATAAATCAAAGCAATGACATGAAACACAAATCCAAAAAAAATATGTAGGTTAGATTTGGTGGCCATAGATAGGCTCGGTGTTCATTTTTTCTTGATGACAAGTCTACCTAGGTCAAAATCATAGTAAGTGACAAGTCTACCTAGGAGATTCCCATTTCACACATAATTAGAAGACAATTTGTATAGTCATATTCAAGGTTCATATTTCTATAAATAGCCAAGATGTGATCATTCCATCTCATTTACTCTCCTTTACAATAAACTTATCATTGTTATTATACACTTGAGTTATATTAATTAATTATTACATTATAATAGTTCTAATTCGTATACTTTACTAATGTATATGCTTATATTTATTCATTAGTGCAGTTATTTATCAATATTTTGCATAAAAACAAAATTACTCTAAATTGTTTAATTCTAAAGAAAACATGTCCCCAATTGATTTTATGTGGACTAATATGTCCCACATTCCCTAGAATTCAATTCTTCCCTACCACCACCTTCTTTCCCCAAACTCTATCATATTTACCCCCTTAATTTCCCATCAATACTCACCCACGACATGCCATCTCCCTTAATAAAAATACAATGCCTCCATCAAATTACCATTATAGGTTAATTTAAACAAATTCATCATTTTTTAAAAATAAATAATACATGCCTCAATATTTTGTTTATATTTTTGGGTGCTTAATTTAACATTATAGACTTTGGATACAATATTTATATATATTTTTTCATTTTCATTCTTGTTGTTTTATTTATGGTCTTTGTTTGTAAAAACAATGGGTGTGGAAGTGATATAATGTCATATTAATACTATTGTTATTCCTCATTCCCATATTATTTCCTTTCAAATACACATTATGTTTTTGTGGTTTATTTTTTTCCAAAAATAAAAACATAGAAGTTATATATATATATATATATATATATATATATATATATATATATATATATATATATTCAGTATGTATATTATAGACAAAACATGTGCTTTTTTATGTTCCCATTTTTTCCATTAAAATATAAGATAAGTGGGATATATTTATTGTATATATGTGATTCATATGAAAAAATCCATATGGGTGACCAAAATTGGCCTTTGATTAGAATTTTTTTTTGCAGTATGAAATTTTTTAGTATAAAATTATGGGTTGGATATATGCATTGGTGTATTGTATATAAATTTTATGTGTTCCTTAAAAATGCATGTTTACATATGTTTCAATGTTTGTGAATTTTTTTTAGGATATCCTTAAGGGAACTATTATGTTTTTGTAGTTTTATTTTTCTTTAGAATATGTGTGTGTGCGCGCGCATGTGCACTCGCATGTGTGTGTGTACACTATTTATATGTTGATCAAAATGGGTGCATATGCTAGCATTGCTTATTCATATATGTGTAAAGACACCAAAAATATAAGCTTTAAACCTTGGTGCAATCATGGTTAGGGGGTTAAATTAATAATAACTTTATATCACATAGCTAAAATAACCACTCCCAATAACTCTAAAATTTAATGCACACACACAAATGTGTGTGTGTGTGTGTGTGTGTGTGTGTGTGTGTGTGTGTGTGTGTGTGTGTGTGTGTGTGTGTGTGTGTGTGTGTGTGTGTGTGTGTGTGTGTGTGTGTGTGTGTGTGTGTGTGTGTGTGTGTGTGTGTGTGTGTGTGTGTGTGTGTGTGTGCGTGCATGTACACTATTTATATTTTGAACTAAATGGGTGTATATGCTAGCATTGCATATTCATATATGTGTAAAGCAACCAAAAATCAAAGATTTAACTCTTGGTGTAGTCATGTTTATGGGGTTCAATTAATAATAACTTTGGATCACATAGATAAAATAACCACTCTAATTAACTCAAGACTTAGCACAAAAAGCTAAAATTTATTTTATTGATGAGAATGTAATTAAAATATACACAATATTTGAGATGAATCTATGGGGTTAGCTCAAAGTGAAACAACTAAGTGTGCTAACAACACAATGATATAATTTCCTCCATTGGATTCCTTACACTCTTAAGATTTCAAGACTCTAGCTCTAAGGCTTACACTTTCTTTCTTTCTTGTAAAATTTAGAAGATTATATTTAAATTTTTTGAATTAGTTTCTTTATCCCCAATTAGAACTCCTTATATAGTCTTCAATTTTTGGATACTCCCCTATTCTAGATTATTCTCTACCTAGCAACTTTCATTAATGTTGGATATATTCCTTCTATTGTTTTAAATTTAAATTGAGGCATCTTTGGTGGGTAGATATCTAGTGGATTCCATGTCCTTATCAAGTGGTTATGATTTTTTAATTTGAATCATTTTATATCCCACTTGGGAATCTTCTATTCCTTCTAAATTTCTTGACAGAGCTCTAGATGTCCTATCCATAGGCTTATGTGGCTAGTCCTTATGTCAATGCTAAAATGTGGCTACTTTCCCACTCTATTAGGATTTATGGCATGTGTCCTTCTATACACACCCCAATGTTTCCTTTCATAAATTTATTTATATTTATATATACTTATACATATATTATGTGTAGCTATTACTAAGTGAAATTTATCACCCTACTTCTCTTGCAACATACAACCTTATGAAACTATGCATGGTCAACCTTGCACAATCATGCACAATCTAACTCCTCAAGAATTTTTTGGATACCTTATTCATTCTATGTGTGTCACTTCTTTATTTTATTACTATGCATATCCTCTTATGCTCAAATTATCCTGTGCTCTATGTCTATGATCTGTAAAATTCTACTTGGTAATTGTAGGATTATTATGTGCCTAGGATGCTCTTGCATTAGACATCCTAGGTAACTAATCTTGGTGATTTATTGTTCATAATACAAAACTTACAAGAGTATGGCCATAGTGACAAATATATATGAGATCCATCCATGCCAAATATGCCATTACATAGTTCTTCCACTTCACAAAATATTTCTTGTATTCTTTTTTGTGCATCCTCTTTACTACCTTAGATTCTAATATGGCCTTTATTTATTTTCTCCCTTTATAGTATCTACACCTTATTGTCAGGAATTTTTGAATTTAGTTAATCCCCATCATTGCCTTGCCCTTAATGGTAGTCATACATATCCACCACATTGAATATGGGTGATGAAATTTGATCTCATATGTATTGGCTGAAAAACTTACACAATATTCAACATGCCATATTTTATTAATTTTTTTATTGTTGTATGTTCCTCATGGAATCCCATCCTTGAGAAAATACTCCATGACTAAGTCTCCTACTTCATTTTTTCCCCTTTTATGCCTTACATCCATGCACTTTTTATTCTCCATGTTATTATGATCCAAATTATTATTCACTTATTAATGTACCTTAAACATATATTGTATAAATTATTATACTTATGAATTCCTTCATAGTATCATACCAACATTGAAAAATTGTGATTATTCTTAGGATGATTCCATATATCACCTAGAAAGGTGTCCTTCTCTTGATTTGATTCATTGAATTATTGTATAAAAACTTTATTTGTGCCAAAATTATGTACCACTACTACTTATTATCTCTAACCAGGCATATCAAAAAATCCCAAGGCTTATATTTACTACCTCAGTCTATATATTGGTATTGGATGGTATGATGAACTAAAATTCAACATCATTCCCATAGTTTTCCACAAAATTCACCAAAAATGACCTAAATTTTTTGTATCTCTATCAGATACTATATTACACAACAAACCATGTATTCCTACCACCTCTTGAAAGAATAAGTTGGTAATATTTATCAAATATTTAGTATTCCTACATGTGATAAAATGTGCCATCTTGGAGAAGCTATCCACCATTACAAAAATAGAATCATTTCCTTATATTGTAGACTTTTGGAATACTATGTACTAATTTTTTTATAACTCTTTCTTCTAATTATGAATCATAGATGTTGATCTAAAAATGTTGAGATAAAATATTAGTACAAACCATCATTTCATTGAATTTGGACATATTCCAGTCCAAATTAAAAACTAGAACTATTATATTAGATTTTTATGGTTTCAATTATTTCAAATATTAAAATCCAATTTCACTATTATTATATTTCAATTTAAAATTTATTGGAATTACATATCATATTTTATGGATTCTAATTTAAATTTTTTTGGAATTCAATCTTAAACAACTAGATAATTTTAGAATGTTAATTTAATCTTTTGAATTAATTCAATATTTTTTTGTAAAGAATGGTTAAGTAATTAATATTTAATTTTGATGAAATAAACTCAAAATTTAATAAATAATCCTCCCTTGGAAATTTTTAAACCAATAATGTTCTTTCATAATGCTCACAAAATTTAATGAATCCAAAGAATCATTATTTTAGAGAGGATAATCTAGCTGTCAGTATCATAGAAATTAGGGGGTACTGTGCACTTACAAACAATGACTACATATTGAAAAAAATGATTAGTAGTAGACTTTAATAACCTCATTCATAATCATTTGACAAAATAGAATATTTAATCTCTATCACACTTAGAGAGGATAATAATGATAAAATAGTATCACCTCTCCCATGCTAGAGAGGTATAATGGAAATATGACAAAAGAGAATATTAACTCTCCCATTCTTAGAAAGGATGGAAATGATAAAAATAATTATTTACTCTCCCATACTTAGAGGATGGAAATCATATCAGGTAGTTATGACATCATTCCTCCTGGTCCTCCTTTCTCCAATAAATTACTCATCTTCATCAGTTTTAGAACTATCAAGGTCCTTTCACTATAAATCATGTCATTCTTCATTACAAACATGTCATCTCTCCCTCATTTTTCTACTTAGGCTCTACCATATTTTGAATATGCTTTGATGGTGATATAATGCTTAAATGATTAATTTATCAATCACTATGTGATATCATGCTTAAATGATTAATTTATCAATCAACAAGGTTCCCTAGAGTAACATTTGACCCACCCTTCATGAAAATAAATCTTATCCATGAACTAATCATTGTTTTTTTCTCTAATTTTATCATTTTTTAGGACTCTCTAGTTCATTATGAGCTAGGGGATGGGAGAAAAATAGACTTTACATAACACCAAATAATTGAAGTTAATTTGGGATCTTTACCAACCTGGTAAAAATGTAAAAAGAGTCCCACTAAGTTATGGAAGGTGGATAACAAATCACTTGGAGATAACCTTAAAATCTAATATAGGATTCAAAACATTCAAAAGTTAAGGAAAGCATGGCACTTCCTCTTCAAATCTCTCTCACCTTCAATACATCTAGGCTAAGTAAGAACAATCATTAGGTTGACATTCCAAAAAGGTTTTTGATGTTTAAAAGTGTAAAAAACTTGTGAATCCCATCTCAACTTTGGTTGAAGATATAACCTCATCAGGTGTCCATTCGATGGTTGGAATCTCTTCAAATAAAAAAGGTAAGAAAAATAAACTTGTTGGCTTTCTTGATAGACATTTCTATATGGTTTAACATGTTGGTCACTCTCTAGGTCTATCTTCAATCCAAACTATACTCTCTAGACATAAATTGACAATGGATCAGCTTATCTCAAAGTAAAATATGTGAGTTGTATTTTCTCAATAGGTTTCTGGAATTCTCATAGGTAAGGACATACTAGGTGAATTATATTATCGCATGAAGGTATTCCTAGATCAATATGATGTAAATGTCTCTGAGAAGGAAAATAAGAGTTAAAATTTCTAGTTGTAATATTTTTGTTACTTATAATACATACATTCTTCTATCTTCCTCCTTAACATTTCCCCCTGTATACTCTTTTTTTTATCATATAAAAAAAGTAAATATATCAAATTATTAATGTATTTATACAGGTGAGGGACCCAATAAAACTATGTTACCATGTAAAATAAATACTTGTCTTGTGTAAATTGGGAATGTGTCCATACTACGTAAGATAATAATGTTGAAATTATTAATGTGTTTATACAGGTGAGGGACCCAATAGAATTATGTTACCATGTAAAATAAATACTTGTCTTGTGTAAATTGGGCATGTGCCCATACTACATAAGATAATAATGTTGTCTTCTTAGATTCATAAGTGATAATATTCTTACATTATACATTAATAATGGGAAAAATAAGATGGAAACTTCTTTATATTTTTCACTTTTATTGCATTTGTCTTCATAATTATTCAAAATTGGTCTTTATATTTTCATAATTATTAAATATTTATTCATAGGTATTTGTAGTATGATGCATAGATGCAATGCTAATGTGATATGATGCCAATTATTTCATTTTCATTGTTCACATATCTCACAATATTCATGGCTTTCACCTTTTAAAAGTATTCACTTCCTAGACACTTGTATTTATTCACATCTCTTTGCAATAATTTTTATTTTGCTATAAATTATGACAATGTAATTTTTTTTGCTAAGTACTCACATCTTTGCACAATCACTAAAAAAAAGTGATATGATTCCACATGTCATAACATTCACACTCACTCACAAAAAATTATTTCAATGTATGAAGATAAACTTATAAAATCCAATAATGTGAGACAGTGAGATGATGTTGTGTGTCATGATCTCACTCACTCATTACCACACACTACATAGGCATTGAGAAGAGGTTTATAAGTATGATATTTCAAGGTAATAGGGGTACACCACATGTCAATTTTTTACTTACTCATGTATTTTCACAATATTTTTATTCAAATAAAAACTTTTCTCACCTGGACTTTATCCTTTATGGTGAATAAGTTTGAATGTGAATGTGTCGACATATTAAACTCTATGTTGTCATGAGTTAATATTTATATTACCTCATGGTATTGATTTTATATAAGGTAATTATATCTTAGGTTAGTTAAACATATATTTCTTAATTAAATATAATTAAATAGAATGCAAATGACACATAATATAGAAAATGATGCCTGATATAATTATCTTTAATATATAAAACACAAATTTAATACACATAATATTGGTATCAAGCTTAGTTCAAGATATCATGATATTTTATAGTATTATATAATCCTAAAAAATTATTTTTAAGACTAATTAAAATATAAAATGTCAATAGACACATCTCTTTTTCATGCCTATACATTTTTGTATGTTTTTGTGGGATGTTGTGAAGTATAGTCAGTGCTATAAAAGACATCTATGGATGTATGACGCCACAATATGATTGTAATATTTAGTGGTTTCTCATTTAGTAATATAAATACTCTAATTGATAATCTTTCCAAAAATGTGAATGGATATGGGTCAAAGTGATGTGACCTAATAAAAACTTAACATGTGGATCTAACTAGAACCTCGACATGGAGCATATTATGTGAAAGTTCCAAATAATTATTAATTTTAAAAAAAATTATGTGTTATGTGGAACAAAATTTAGGATTTAAAATAAAATTTTACATGGTAATATGATATTAAAATATGACATGTGGCCCAAACCTATTATGGTTAATCTTTCCACACCCTACATAGGCATGTAGAAGGGGTTTCTAAATGTGACATTTCAAGGTAGCATTATTGGCAAGTAATATGTTGTGTTATCATTTTTACACACCAAATGGAGGGTTAGTATTATAAAATAGAGTCATATCAATGTGAGGATGTGAGTAAATCAAAATAGACCTTGTGTCTAAAGGAGGTTATTGTGTTTGAGATAACTCAATAGAATATTAATAGATCAGGGGGATGGCATGAACCCAAATTGATAATAAACTACTATGTGACATGTGAATGAGATAAAATTTAATTCTCAATTCATAAGATATATATATATATATATATATATATATATATATATATATATATATATATATATATATATATATATATATATATATATTCACAAGATCTTAAATAGTCTATGGGACCCCAAACCAAAAAGTATAACCAAAGCAGTGAAGAAGTTGATTTGAGTTGTTGGACCTTAGTTCACAAGCCTATCATTGTTATTCCTTTGAAGGTTCACTCTCCTACTATATTTGTTGATAACAAATTACCCATTTATATCAATCTTCTCAAATTCAAATATAGTGAACATAGATACTCCCTACAAACTATCCAAGTATTTAACTTGAATATCATCATATGTGGAGCACCAAATGAGAACACATGAATGAGCACTCTCAATGTGACCATTATAACTTATATATATATATATATATATATATATATATATATATATATATATATATATATATATATATATATATATATATATATATATATATATATATATATATATATATATATATATAATGTTTTAAATAATTTGAATCATCAAAATAATAAACATTGTTTAAGTTTCATTCGATTTAAATTTCATCAAATTTTTTAAGTATGTTGATGAAGATTTCTTTAAAAAATGTGTAATTTTGTTAATCAATGTTTTGGATCATGGTTCATGAACCATCATCATGATGAGAGAATGAAATGAGTTAAATATAAAACTAAGGTTTCTATTTAAATATGTTAACAATTGAGTGTAAATAATATCTCATTTAAATATATTAATCAATCAACTTACTATGCTAAAAAAATTATTTATATGTACAAAAATAATTATCTTTATTTATATATACATAAACAACTCTAAGTGACTATAAAATTTAACAACATCCATATAAATATGAAACTTAGCCAATAATATGTTATAAGTACCAATCACTTTTATAATTTAAAGTAACTCCATCTCACCATAAAATTTTACAAAATTATCTTTATTTTTATAACTTGTAACAAATACAAACTATGTAATAATATCAAGATATCTCAATCAAAGTCGTTAATTATTATGTTGTATGTTTCTAAAAAGTGACATATATTTGGGTGCAACCCCACATTATCCAACCATGTACATAAGTGTGTGAATATTTTCCTATTTGAATGTATTTTTATATCAAATTTATAACTTGGAGGTAATAAAAATAAAATGTATTATCACAAACAAGGCATGTTTTCTCACTTATGAATAATATTTTTTATGTTCCATACACGTGCATATACTTGTCTAGAACCTTTTTCATGTTTTTTATGTATACTGGCACAATATTTTCATTTTTCTATATGATAAATTTATTGTTAATTTTTCACTAAAATATCCTCCACATAGAAGCAAATTCCACATTTCATAGACATTAAAAGTGTTGAACGAAAGAACATTTTACTTTGAGTTCAAGTACGTAAACCACAACCGAATATCAAAATGTTTAATTAAAATATTCAACAAGTCATAATTAAATGCATAAATAAAGTATTGGTAATATGAATATGAAAAATTGATATGTTTGGTCAATGATCTAAATTGAATAATCCCTAAGAATCTGAACAAAAATCCTTCTACTCCCAATACTAACAACTTCTTTCCAAGTGAAATGATATTTGAAATTGTCAACAAATACAAGAATTCTTTTTTAATAAGGCTACTTACTAATATTTTATTAAAAATAATTTCTTCCCACCATTGTGATATTTTATGTCAATCACTAAATTAAATTGAAATTTAAAGATTAAGTTGTTTTTGAGAAACACATAGTATTAAAAATCTTTGGGGAGAAACTCATAGTAGCAAAAAACTTTGAGGAAATTTTATTTTTTCAACAACACCTATTTATGAAAAAAACTAACATTAATAACATTAGATAGCAATGCAATTTTAAAAATGATCTAAAAATTATTTTATATATTAAGTAATGTAAACTCAATTTCATTTATTACCTTGTTCAACTTATCACAGATAAACTAGCTTATTTCAAAAAAATCCTTACATTATATGCATCCCCAATCAAGGCTAGTTGTGTAATCAATGTCACCATAATCAATTTTCCATTTTTAAAATATTTTTCAAATTAAATTTTCATTGAAATGATGAATTTTTCTTCAAGTACTCATTTGTTTAGTGGGTTTACTATAATATTACTTGTATAATTAAAAATAGTTTCAGTTTCCTTCCAAATCATGTCCAAAATCTTAATAATTTTCCCCCTTTTTTTCATAATTCTCAAAACCTACACAAAAAAAGGACAAGACTCCACTTTAGTTATTAATATAATCTGTGTTTTAATTTTATCTACATTGACATATGTATCAAACGTAGACTAAAATGTTAATTAAAACTATGTGGACATAACCATTAAAAAATGGATTAAATATCCTCTTAGATATATGTGCTCAATGTTGAATTGAAATGTATTTATTTTTCAAAGATATATTTTTTAATTAACAATCCTTAAAAGTCAAAAAAATAAATAAAATATTTTTTTGGAGGCACTGTAGAAGATAATAATATTGAGATTTAGTTTTACATTGAATTTATTTTTAAATGTAATATCAATATGCAAGTTAATGTCTTACATATATTCCTAGGAATTTTATAGATTGTACATCATCTATAGTCAAATATACACCATAATTTAAAATTATATTTATTTAATTATTGACAAAATGAATTAAACCACATTGGGAAGTAAGGAATTTTTTAATGATTATTGATAAGTAATAATTAATACATGTTTACGAGTCAAGTGTGATAATTGATGGAGTATGATTTGATGTAGTTGTTGTGTCTACCACACCCAATTTCATGTTCACTTGAAGTTAATTTTATTTCTTAGATGTGTCATCTAGTTGTTTAGTTGTCTTCCCTTGAGCTAAAGTATAACATTGATCTAGTTGGACCTTAGGTCCGTCAACTTCTCCATTTGTATTTATCATTATTTGTAATAGATTAATAATTTCTACCAACATGAAACATATAAATTTAGAATAATAATTCAAAATTATTTAAAATGGGTTGCCACCTATTCTCAAATGCATAGATAAGTTTAATATCTAAGAATAGGTGGCCATTTATTTTCAAAAAAAATGTAATATAGATAATTTAGTGTAGTATATGTCATGATCCAAAGTATTAAATTTAAATATGAAAACATTTTAGTGTAGTGAGTAAATTTTATGATATTATCAAGAAATGTATGCACCTAGAGGTGTAGTGAGATATTTGAAGTAATTTTTAAGCATCATCTCATGTTTTTGATTTTACACTATACATAGAAGTGAAGTCATCTTTAAACTTATGTCACCTTATATCAAATTTTTGCCTCCATAAAGTATTAAAACATGGGATGAGTCTGTGTTGCATATTATTAACATGTTCTCCTAAAAATTGATAGATATCTCTTACTTAAATATATGTTCTAATAAGATAATCCCAATATTGATTGGCTTCACAATGTCTAAGTGTTTGATGTGTGACTAGTCAATCTATATTCCTACTTCTTTATCAAGACTATCATTTGAATCATGGGCACCATAAATGATAAACATAGACTAATACTTTGAACCCAATTCATAATTCAAAACCCTATAACATCCTTCATAAATGATTCATTTTTATTGTCAACATTTTCCATGTAGATTTGTACATAATCATGAACACATAAACTTTAAGTGTTAGGTCAATAAATATGCATACACAATTCATTGAATTAGACCCTAATATATAATAACCTACTCTAGACTAAGTGGATAAATATGGTTTTGTAGTGCTTCCAATGTTCTAGCCAATATAAAAGGAAAAACACACTAACATGTGAACTCATAAGTGTCTTCATCTGTTGGTTGAATATTTTTAGTAGTTGATGATACATATAGTTCTAGGAGGTCGATTTTATCCTTTTATATTGTCATATTATCATCCACTTTTAACTTTTTAATTTTTCCCTTTTCATCTTTGAATTCTTTATAGAGTTGAAAAATGTGATTTTCATGCATGCCAAACTTTTAAAGCACATTTGATGCAATTTATTCTATCAAAGATACTTCTTTAGGAATGCACAAATTTAAATATTCCATAATTTTCATCCTTGAGACTTTGGTCTCCTTCATTCTTTTATAATATGGATTTAAATTTTGGTTTCACACAAGGTTCACTATTTTCTTGCATCCAAAATTCTCCACTCATAACTATGTCTTATAATATAGATAATTCTTTGGCAAACATACCCTTTATGCCTTTGAATAATCTTGTTTTAAGACTATCTAATGAATTTATCTTGAAATATCAGTCGTTATCTTTCTTAGGGAAATGAGGTAACCCACCATTTGTGTATAGGAAAAACGAAAATATATTTTTCCCAGATTTCATTAGGAAGAATGAGAAATGACAACTTATCACTAAGGTTGCCCATTTTTTTTCAAAAATGTTCAAAATATGTTGTTTAAATGTTTGTATGAGAACATAAAAATAATTTACATTAATATGATATATAAATTAATTAAATGAATATTTTATTTTAATTTACTTTATTTTTAATTGAATATTTTGAGTGCCTTCTAGTTATCTACCTTAGCATGGCTAGAACCTGAGTGTTGTGGTCTTTTTTCTAGAATCCATGTCACCCTGGCTTTGTAAAATTGGTTGATAAACTTTCTTGGAACCCATGTTTTGTTAGCCATATTTTTTGGTTTGAAGCTATTGATTATATAATATGTTATGTCTTTGGAAGAAATAATGTAAGCTAGTATTTGTTTTATTCTATCATGGAAAGTAGAAAACTTGTGGCTTTCTAGGATAATTTTTTGAGCTACGATGGTATGTTGTCCATAAATAATGTATAATTTAGTCTTAATTATGAAATCCATGTTCAAACTTAATATACAAGATATCACCAATTGTTTTTTTAGTGGGAAGAAATGTTTCCTCCCACTGAAGAGTCATAGGATTGCACAGGCTAGACCTAATTAGTTAATCAACACTTGGTAAATCAAAGGATCGATACTGGTATTTATAAGGATCTTGAATGATTTTTCATTGAATAGGAAAAGTTGAATCTATACAAATGTTGAAGATTCAATTTTATTAAATTAATTATTAGTTTGATTTAATAGAGTTTTATCCCTTGTATATGACCTTAGATCTTGTAAGTGTGATTTAGAGGTTTATTTTTCTAGCTTGGAAAATATTTGCCTTCTTACATTTTTGAATGAAAAGTTATTTTTTCCCATTATTTATCCATATTCAAGTAGTAGGAGATGGATGAAGTGAATGCATATTGATCAATTCTTCTGAATGCTACTATAATTACATTATAAATAATTTGATTGGTTTCCACTCCATTGGTGTCTCGATCTGTATACGATTCTCATTTCTAACTATAAGAATGACACAAATCTTTTTGATGTTTCATTGAATGAACCATGACACAATTTATATATAATACAACCTCCAATTCCATTTTAATAGTTTGGCATGAATGCATTTTATTTTTTATTTTATCCACCTAAACACATCATACATTATTAGAAATATATTTAATGTTTAAAATTATCCCAATCGCTCAATGTTCCCTTGATAGGGAATGAAATAACTAGAGTTCATTGTGATAGTTATATGAAGAGTATATTCCTACAAACCACTCCTCATTTATTTTCTCCTAGTCCAATACACATTCAATAAATGGAATATATTGGTAAGGATCACTACCCTCAAGTTACATTATTTTGTGTTGTAAATAATTACTCATAATTTTTTGATTGGATCATATTTTTAAACCATGTAAAATCAAACTATTTAGTCACCATATCATAAATTTGAATAGATGGTTATTAATATTTATTGAATCATATAAGAACATAAACATACATATTGGCCAATGCTGATAATATTGCTATATAAACTAGTGTAAAATTGACACATGCCCATTCTAAACAAGATAGGAATAATATGACAAACATGGCTTATATTCTTAATATTTTTGATAAAGGGTAAAAAGTGGATATTTATAGGGTCCCAACCCTATTAAAAAGTGAGACATATAAAAGAGACAAAAATCAAGTCTACGAATAAGACAAATCACCTAGGCTATACATAAAAACAACCAAACCATAATTGGTCAGAAACCAAAACAAGAGACAACAAAAATAAAATTGACAACAAAATTTTTATGAAACGAACTAGACCAAATGTTATGAACTTTCATATTCTCAATATTCAAAGTCATCTTCCATCCATACATCATGATTTTTATAAGGTTCATCAATGAATTAATTTCTTGACTTTTCCATTCACTAACTAGATTATTACCTGTAGTGTGCTTGCTAGTGCCTTCCTGAACTGCACCCAACAACTCAAATTTCCTCTTGATTAGTGAATCCTAGAAGTGATCTAAGTATTTCACATAGTATTTAAACTCAACATCTTAATTTTTTCTATATTGGTTCTAATATTCCCAACTTAACTTCCAAATTATACACTTTACTCTTATAATTAGCCACTTCCTCTCTCAGTTTGTCAACTTTCCTATTTAGCCCATAAATTTCATCACTAAATAGGGTTTTTATATAAAATGAACTCAGTTGGTCCTAGTGTTAAAATTTATCTCCTTATTCAATATATCTAAATCCTAAAGGACCCAACTGAGCATATGTTTATAAAGGATGAAATCTTCTTAGAGGTTATCCACTTTAGATATAAAATCCCTATTTTTAAGGATACCATGGGAAGAGAAAGGTGGGGATCTTTCAATAGAAGTATTAATAAGGAATTCAACAAGAATCTTGGTAGTAGGCTCCAAAACCAACTCTGGATCCTCTTTCATATCATTCCCACCATGCTCTAAAAATAGCTCTAAAGTCTCCATCTCTTTGTGCCCATCATGATCCATAATTGGATATCCAACCTATTTCTCCTTGCAATTTCCCTTCTCACCTTCTTCCACCTTTGGGTCAAATGATAAACTAACTAGATCTTCATACAAATATTATTCATAGCTCCTTTGACCTTCTCTTGGATTTTATTGGTACCCTTTCCCTTTCTCCTAATGTTTTTAATTCTATATTGTGTTCTATCCTTACCTTTATTTATAGTTATAGACTTACCAAGTTGGGATTCAACTATATTTTTCTTAGATTTGGTAGGAGTGATGATCCTAACCAATTTTTTTATTTCAAACCCAAATATTTTCTATCCTTGTTGGTTTCATTTTGACTCTTATCCTCCTCATTATTACCATGAATAATAGGCCTAGCCTCTTCAAGATAAATATATAAGAGTGTACCTTGAAATAAAATTAAGATAAGACCCTAGCAAAGTAACTCCTTACCCTTGCCATATTGAATATCCATAATAGACTTTTCCAATGATGTACATAGATAAATCATGATGATTATTGAGATATTCCACTTGAAATGGTTAATAATGATAAAGTGATAGAAAATAAATACCAGAGTATTTACCTTATAGAGTAATATAATATATAATTTAGAGGCTAACCTCCACCTAAGGCCATGGGAGGGAATATCTAATAGTGTCATATCTATCAGGAGCTCATTCACCACCATTTCCATTTTCTTATATAAATTAGATATCTCTATCTATTTGTTGCATTTTTTATTGAATATTTTCCTTCTTTTCATATCCATACCAATTATGGAATAAATGCACTCCCATATATATAACAACCATTAAGTAAATTATCCTTCCTTTCCATACTTTATCAAATTCAATGGATAGAGTCAAATCAAAACCTCTAACATTTTCCCTAAAATTTGACATGTTACCCTTCTACAGAATCTTCCACAAGTCTAGATCATCTTATCATACTCACAAGATGATGGTCCAATTCTAGATTTATTTCCTCTCATTTTTGTTACAAAATATAGGAGTATATTTAAGTCCATTAAAATAATTCTATTAGAAGTGGTCACCCACAAAAAGGAGATATCTTTTTCATGTAAATATAACTTAATTGATATGAAACTCACATGCTTGGGTGACATGATCAGACCATTATTTAACCTTAAAATTTATCTATTATGGAGCATTAAATGATTATGCATGATTATCTTTTCATTAAGGGAATAATCAGTGATGTCATCCATATATATGTCAAAAATGAGACTAAGCAATTATATCCTAAAATCAAGCATCATTATTAATAATGGAATAAATATAACTATAGAGATAATTGGGGTTATCCCACTTATAGAACAAGTTTGAAGATACCCCAATATTAGTGAACCAATTAGTTACATAATTCCCTTCCTTGTAGGTGTAAGAAAAAGAGAGCTCGACAAAATGGATTAACAGAGAATGAATGTCATGGATCAAGTTACTAATTAGCCAAAAAGGATTGGACAAATTTCTAAGGTAATTTACTAAATTTAAGGAATCACCCTCTATGACTATTCTTCTTCTAATTCTTCTATTTATTCTTATATTCTCATGTATAATGGGTGTTAGGGTGTGGAGCTAAAAGCTTCACCTTAATTCAAACTGGGAGGTTTCTAAGCATGACAGTCACCGACGTCGGCAGGCCACAACCGACATCGGTCAGGGGACAGTGTAGAAGGAAACTGATATTGGTAGGGATTGACTGGCGTCGGTCACCTCTAGTCAGATAGGGACCGACGTCGATCACATGTGGTAGTTCCAAAACTATTGTTGACAAATAGTCAGTTAAGTAAACAGAGAGTTTGAATGATGAAGACCAGTTTGAGTCTTGAGTTGCTTGTCTAAATTAGTGTATGCATGAGATCTATATAATAGACTCATGGGCTGTATTGTTAAGTGGAGAACTTGTAGAACTCAAGTGTGGAACTTGGAGAGTTCTTCCCATGGTGGAATCAAGTAGGATTCCTCATGTATGTAAGATCAAGTTTGATATGCAGGGTGTTGCAAGATCATGGTGGAGATCTACATGTGATAAGTAAGATCAGGTTGGTCTGCAGAGGTGTGTGTATGCGAGGGTCAAAAGGAGATCGACAGGGGAGCAGGATCCAAGGTGATAGCAATACATTAAGGAGCAAGATCATGGTGAGATCTAATTGGAGTACCGGTTTGTACTCAATTGTACAAGTAGTATAATGAGGTGAACAATAGCTTGTGTTAGCTGTGTGTTGTGACCTATTGAGAGAAGATTACTCAGGTGGGAAGATTACTTGGAGCCCTTGAGGAGGAAGCCTCATAGAGGGGGAAGAAGAGTGTGATCTCTTTATTGTAATTTCCTTTATAATGAGTTGAATACAATTATGTGTTGCCTCTCATATTCTGTGTGTTTTCTCATTGATAGTTATTTGTTCTTCTGGTTATTTATGCATGTTTAAGTTGCTTATACAAAGGTAATCATGTGTGCTCTTAAATCTAACAAGTTGTGTTAGAGCTTTGGGGAACTTAGGTCCTATCAAATGATATCAGAGCTATGAGCCAACAACCTGGCTCTGATACCATTTGATAGGACCTAAGTTCCCCAAAGCTCTGACACAACTTGTCAGATTTAAGAGCACACATGATTACCTTTTGTATAAGCAACTTAAACATGCATAAATAACTAGAATAACAAATAACTATCAATGAGAAAATACACAGAATATGAGAGGTAACACATAATTGTATTCAACTCATTACAAAGGAAATTACAATAAAGAGATCACACTCTTCTTCCCCCTCTGTGAGGCTTCCTCCTCAAGGGCTCCAAGTAATCTTCCCACCTGAGTAATCTTCTCTCAATAGGTCATAACACATAGCTAACACAAGCTATTGTTCACCTCATTATACTACCTGTACAATTGAGTACGAACCAGTACTCCAAGTAGCTCTCACCATGATCTTGCTCCTTGATGTATTGTTGTCACCTTGGATCCTGCTCCCCCACCGATCTCCTTTCGACCCTCGCATACACACACCTCTGTAGACCAACCTGATCTTACTTATCACATGTAGATCTCCACCATGATCCTATAACACCCTGTATATCAAACCTGATCTTACATACATGAGGAATCCTACTTGATTCCACCATGGGAAGAACTCTCCAAGTTCCACACTTGAGTTCTAAAAATTCTCCACTTAACAATATAGCCCATGAGTCTATTATATAGATCTCATGCATACACTAATTTAGATAAGTGGCTCAAGACTCAAACTGGTCTTCATCATGCAAAATCTCCATTCACTTAACTGATGGTTTGTCAATAGCAGTTTTGGAACCACCACAGGCAACTGACGTCAGTCCCTGCCTGACTGGAGGTGACCGACGCCAGCCGATCCCTACCGATGTCAGTTTCCTTTTGCACTATCCCCTGATTGACATCAGTTGTGGCCTGCTGACACCAGTGACTATCATGCTCAGAAACCTCCCAGTTTGCATTAAGGTGAAGCTTTTAGCTCCACACCCTAACAATCTCCCACTTGGAGATAAATAGCTACACCTATATCTATACCAGTACTTTGTCTAATCTACATCTTGGCTTGTATTCCTCTTCAATCTCCCACTTGAAGACTACCCACCACACTCCTTATGGTGTTAATCTTGTGCCTAAATTTCTTCATTCTCAGCTTACCTTCTTCTATCGTTGCTATACTCCCACTCAATCAGAAACCCCTGTGAGTAACCTGTAATCAACAAACCACTAACCAGATATGGGCCATCTATTAGTCAAACTCACTCTGAGAACATCCAACCTCACTCTGATACCATCTGTTAGTGGTATCAAGCTATGATCCAATAACCTAGCTCTGATACCATTTGATAGGACCTAAGTTCCCCAAAGCTCTGACACAACTTGTCAGATTTAAGAGCACACATGATTACCTTTATATAAGCAAATTAAACATGTGGAAATAACTAGAAGAATAAATAACTATCAATGAGAAAACACACAGAATATGAGAGGCAACACATAATTGTATTCAACTCATTACAAAGGAAATTACAATAAAGAGATCACACTCTTCTTCCAACTCTGTGAGGCTTCCTCCTCAAGGGCTCCAAGTAATCTTCCCACCTGAGTAATCTTCTCTCAATAGGTCACAACACACAGCTAACACAAGATGTTGTTCACCTCATTGTACGTCCAGTACAATCGAGTATGAATTGGTACTCCAAGTAAATCTCACCATGATCCTGCTCCTGATGTATTGATGTCACCTTAGATCCTCCTTCCCCGCTAATCTCCTTTTGACCCTCACATACACACACCCCTACAGACTAACCTGATCTTACTTATCACATGTAGATCTCCACCATGATCCTGCAACACCCTGCATATCAAACCTGATCTTACATACATGAAGAATCCTACTTGATTCTACCATGGGAAGAACTCTCCAAGTTCTACACTTGGGTTCTACATAGTTCTTCACTTAACAATACAGCCCATGAGTCTATTATATAGATCTCATGCATACACTAATTTAGACAAGTGGCTCAAAGACTCAAACTAGTCTTTATCATGCAAACTCTCCATTCACTTAACTGACTATTCGTCAACAATATTTCTAACTACCATAGGTGACCGACGTCGGTCCCTGTCTGACTGGAGGTGACCGACGCTGGCCAATCACTGTCGATGCTGGTTTCCTTCTGCACTGTCCCCTGACTAACGTCGGTTGTGGCCTGTCGATGTTGGTGACTGTCATGCTCAAAAACCTCCCAGTTTACATTAAGGTGAAGCTTTTAGCTCCAAACCCTAACAATGGGTACATGCCCATTCTATATAATTTGATAATATTAGTTTTTTAATATTGATAATTACATATATTCTTAGATTCTTATGTAAAATGGGCATATGCTTATTTTATAAAAGATAATAATATTGGCTTCCTAATATATTATTGCCTAATTATTTTTAGATTATTGTGTATAATGGGCACATGCCCATTCTATAATAGATAAGAATATTATCTTCCTAATTGAAAATTACCTATATTATTAGACTCTTGTGTAGAATGAGCACATATTAATTATAAAATATACAATAATATTGGCTTCCTAATTGATAATTTCCTAATTATTCCTTAGATTCTTGTATATAATAGGCACATGCCCATTCTATAAAAGATAACAAATTTTTCTTCATAATTGATAATTGCATATATCCATATATTATTGGGTAGATGGCACATGCTTGTGGATACTAAAATCTAATTTATATAGTACCTTAGTCTTATACACTTAGAAAATAACTATCATGGTTATACCTTTTAGTTATATAACTTCTTAGTGTTAAAAAGCTTACATTATCTATCACTTTGTCCCTAATTTCTTATCTATTAATCTAACCCTTATTATTCTAATGATCCAAGCCTTATATGTTGTAGAAAATACTTTAAACCTGATGTTTATCCTTCATTACCAATTTTGGACCTGTACCTATTTTGTAACTCCCTAGAAACATGTGTTGACACAACTATCCATTTTCCTACAAAGTGTCAAGTTCCCAAAATTAATCCAATTTTTAAAAGAAATGTATCTAAGAGGTCAGAATAAGTGATTTGATGTGATATATTTCTAAAATGGATTGGTATATATAAAATATCAAACCTCATTCATTCCCCACCTAGCAATCACTTATAACTTAAAAGTAAATATACCAAGAAGCACTTAATAAAGCATTCAAGTGAGAAAATATGCCCTATTTTTCCTTATTTACATATCATTCATAGGCTTAATATTTCTATAGGTTTGAATAATTCAAAGAGTGTCCCATGAACAATATTTCCCAAGTTAAAATCTAGGTCATTTCATATCTTTGTTTATCACATTTTATACCCTTGTACACACACAAACTAACACATAGGGGATAAATACAATGATAAAATGCCCTCTTCAGAGTACTAGATATTTATTCAGTGCCTACTGATAGAGGATTCTTTGAGTTTAACTCAACACCATGATCCCACTAACTCATTTTTTCCATAGTCACTCCAAGGGTGAAGAGATAGGGTTTGATCATTTGACAAAGAGTGACAACCTATGTGCATGGTTTGAAGACATCAAAAGAAAGGTGATAAAAAACCTAGAAGGCTCAAGTTGGTCACATCCATATCCATTTAATATTCCATATAGGACACCTATGGTATAATTAGACACCTACATTAATGTAACTATCCAGATCTAACATAAGTGTTTGAGGCCAAAATAATGATATTTATAGAAACTAACAATTATTCTAAGATCATCATCTACTCCACCTATAGCTAGTTCCTACTTAGACCTACATGTACATAGTCTACTAGCTAAGTATCATCATTTACAATTTATTGTAATGTTTATTAATAGTTGTATTTTAATATTTTTAGCAAACTCAATTGTATAAATTCATAATATTTTCTATCTAAGTTTTGTATTAATTGACTTGATATAGAGGTAGTTTATCACCCTTGCACCCTAGATACCCCCATATTTTAATTTAGGGTTAAAAATTTGGTGAACCTAACCTATGAGTCTTCTTACACAACCATAGCTTGCTTAAGGGTTTTAGAGTGTAATAATTATATAGTTATGATTTTTCCTATCATTTTGGATTATTTTTTAGCATTTTTATATCTCATTTATCATGTTCTCATCTCAATATTTAAAACATTTATAATGGATAAAAATGAACCTCTTCCTCATCATAACTCTAACGAGGGTGATAGCTACCATCCCTCTAACCAGGGCCATGTCATCACTTTTATAAGGGGTAAGATGGCCCATCCTATAGTTTCAAATGAGTGTAATCAATATTTCATTCCTCAGGATCCACTTCCCACATCTCCTTTATATGGTGTGTGTATACATATTCAAAATGAAGTACCTATAGTTTGTGCTTGTGAAGCCTTAAAGGATCAAATCACATTATGAGAAAGTTAATAAAGGAGTTATAAAATCAGATTACATACATGTAAAATCTAAAATATGTTAGTTTTAAGCATGTGTTTGCATATTCATCTAGTAATGTTGTGCCCAACAGGGTTTCATATCAAAATAAAACATTAAAAGAGACTTCAATTACAAATAATGATTCAAAAAGTAAATAAAAGGTTAGTAAGAGTCCAAGTGAAATCTTAAGTCAATTACCTAATTTTCATCCTATAAGGATATTAAAATACTATTGTGCATATCATATAATTCATGGGCATCATATAGATTTTTGTTTTGACTTGAATAATAATATATAAAATATAAATGATATTGATGATCATATCATTGACACATCAATAAAATAACCCACTCACATTATGATTACATATCCTAAACGAAAAGTTCTAAAACAAGAAGTATGCGTACCAAAGGATAATACATAATAAAAACAATTGAAAATGTAAAAATTGGAACAAGAAAATATTTAAAATGTAAATCTAAAACAAGATATGTTACAAAAAGAGCAAGAGATAAAAACACAAATTACACATTTTCCTAGTGTTTAAGCAAAGATATATGACTCTTCTCTAGTCCATAATGATATCCAAGATTCTAAAAATGAGAAACATACTAAAGAAAAACAAAATTTCAAGAATAAAACTCAAATATATGGCATAGTTTGTTTTTCATACATGGCTAATCAAAATGATATTTCACAAGTTCAATAACAACGTAATAATTTACATGTTTCCTAAACTAATGATTACATTGATGATTATGATACTAATAATACATAAGGTTAGTATGATCCTAATGATATTGATTATATAACATATTAATATGACACACATGATATAGGGCCTTCATAAAGTCATCCCCTTGATGATATCCTCAGATTCTACTAACACTTTTCCTTTGTCCATAGCTTATGTTCTTATCAATTCAAAATTAAAACTTATAAAAAAAATCAAATTTTTAAAAAATATAAAAACACTCAAATAATTCAAAAATACCAAAAAAAAAATAGCATGTTCCTAGTTGTATTATTTATTATACTTATATTGTCTACTTCATGCTAGTAAATATCAAAAATACCAAAAAAATACACATGTTCTTAGTTGTATTATTTCTTATACTTATGTTTTGTAATCCATGTTAGTAAATATCATATCATTCATTTCTATATATACACAAATGTTTCATGCATCATTTGAGTGTGATACATTCATAAACATATACATTATATATGGACATACATATGTTGGGTCTTCCTTATACTCACATCATAATTACATCGGGGGAATCCACTTCCTTAATCATGATACACTCAAGTTATATTATTATATGATCACTTTTCATTATAATGTTTGAGCTTCTATACTTACACATGCTTATATATATGCTCATGTATTTTCATAATGTACTTGATATGCTATGTACTTAACATTTCTTGATAACACATATTGGTAATAGCTAGTATGTTATGTTCATGTTGGTTGTCTTTATTCCATGATTTCCTATTTACACTTCCTTGAGTGTCTTGCCTTACTTACTATTATCTTGTATTGTCTTGCCTATTTGATAATTTGAATATGCTCCTTTGTTTATGTCCCCCATGCCTTTGTTTGCCTATTTAGAATTTTAAATGTCATTTTTTTGTATAGACATTTGATTTAGTCGTGTCCCTTTGATTATGTGGCATTTGAACATGCTTGATGTAGGAGCATCAATCTAGAAAAAACTATTTCTAAGTTTTGTCAATAGGAGGTCAAAATTTGTTCAAATTTCAGTTTGAAAGTATGCGTGGGAACTTTTAAGGTCTATTTATTGTCTTAGAATCCATTTGGGGTCCTCAAGATAATTTATATATCTTATAGTTATTTTCCCTCCAAAATAGGGAGTTTGAAAATTTAAATATTGTAACAAGGTTAAGATGGACAAATACATGTGTTATAGAGTTTAAGTGAGTAGGTGGGTTTGAGGGGGTCCAATAAGTCATTTAATATGGGTTTGAAATTATGATAAGTCATTAAGGAGTTAACACTTAATTAGTCATATAAACAAACATCAAGCATTGAGTTGGTTGTAGTAAGAAGTTGGTGTAACTACCTTGACACCAACGTTTAAATAAAAAGGAAAATTAATTGTATAAGAGTTGGTTGGCATAGGAGAGAGAGAGGTTGGAAAGGGATCTAAGAAGTAGAAATAGGGATTCATGAGAAAAAGTGGATTCACCTCTCAAAGAAGATGGACAAGTCCTCTTATGGACTACATTATTGTAATCAATAATGACACAATTGAATGAAGAAAAGAATTATTCTATGTGTACGTGTTGGAATTTTATTTGGTCTCTTATACATTAGCAACATCTTTGAAAGGCCCTTGAGGCCATAACCCTATTTTTACTTATGTCAAGTTGTAGGTAGGAATATTAACTATTATCAAGATCCTTGTTCCAATAATAAGCTCTATAGGTAATGTTTTATTTAATGAAATAATGATTCATATGACTATAATGAGGAACATGTAATATAATTTTGAATGCTTAGTTAATATGGGACATAATACCCTTTTTTCACAAGTTGAAACCATGTGTATTATCTTGTGTCAAGGAAGTGAGAGTTTTATTTAAGACTAAGTTGTTGATTAATGGTTTGGTATAATGTGAATGAGGATAAGGATTTATGAGTCCAAAGAGAATATATAAAAACTTGAGAATCGTTAGTAATGGTTCATAAATTGTTTGAACCCTATATATACCTTGAAACCCTTGTGTTTTTATAGTTAAGAAACCATGTGGTATGATCAAGTGCCAAGGAGACAAGATGGAGAAATAAAGAAGTGAGTGACAATGAATGATTTGATAATAATAGACATGTTTAAAGACAAGTATCAAAAACAAACTTATAAAGCAATCTAGTAGCCTGTTGGCATACATAGTCCCTTGAAAGGTTGCACAATCTTATGTTAGAACTTAGGACTTTGAGTTTTATGTGAAGAATAGGTTTGACATGATATATAAAAGGATCATTGGTCATTAATAAGGAAGTAAGTAATCCTATAGACCTATTAAAGGTCCTAACACCTAGTAAAGTGACCTAGAATGAATCATGTGGTAACTAGGAACCAATCCTACCTTACATAGTCAGCTATGTTGCCCAAAATTTTGTACTTAGAGTCTTTCAAATCAAATGGATGTCAATTATGAATGATATCCTATTTTAAATTTTTTAAGGAGTTAAGATGGACTTGAAGGAGGTATTTTAGCCTTTTAAAATTCTAATAAACTCAATATATTGATTTTTACATGCTCTCGGCCTATGTAGGGCATGAGAAACCTTATGTTAGGGTTTGGTTATTTTTGGGAGTTTTAACCATCATAATGTGATAAAATTTTATAATTATGTTGGATTTTAAATGAATCAAGTTAATCACATAGTTTTAGACCTATACAATCTCATTTTTATGGATTTTATAATTATGCTCCATTATTAAGTCTAGGGAAGGCCTAGTAGAGTAAGGGTAATGAAATAAAAGAAAATTTGTCTTAATAATAAGGATAAGAAAGGATTTATTTAGTTATGGGATCCAAATGGGTATCCTAAAAGGTATTGATTTGGATTCTAAAGTCTTTAATTTTACCAAACTAAGGAGCTTTCTAGATTAAAAGGGCTAATTACGAAGAGGTGTTATGAAAGAAGTAGGTAAAGCCTAGAGATTTGTGTCAAAAGGGACATGTATGAGTTTCATGGCCCAAAAGGGTCTTTGAAAATGTAATTAGTTTCTTGAGAAGGTTTCCTAGTTTTTCCCAACAAGGAGAAATGTCCAAAAAAAGATACTAACCTAGAGAAGTCATAATAAACAAGTTGTGTGGAAAGGATATTGAAGGGTAATTTGGTAGTTAAAAGGGGTTAACATAGGTATTTTATGATCATATAAGACCATACAAACATTGAAACTACATTCTTGAAACATTTATTAAGATTTGGTCTTTAAGACCTGTTGGGTGAATATTTTGTCATCAACTAACTGAAGGCAAAATGGGTATATCAACCATAGAATAATGAGATAAATATCTCCTCTTATCAAGGGGAGGCTCCTTATAAACTATGATAGACTAATATAAACTAAAATAAACTTAGGGGTGAGGTCATACCATCCATTTCTCTTTTTTTAGAAATGATGTTCACAAAGTAAAGGAGAAATCTTATGTAATTACTGAAGGCATTTCTCTTCTTTCAAAAATGATGTTTAGTAAACGGTAGTAAAACTTCCCAGGTAGTAATTAGATCCACAAGAAACCCACAAAATCATAAAGTCTTTATTTGCTTCTCTTACTAATTTAAGATTAATATCAAAATAGAATGAAGTGCAGCACATTGTCTCCACTAAAAACTACAACAAAGTAAAAGATTACAAAGGATAAAAGTAGTTCAAAGCCTTTTCAATATCCTTTGCATTAAAAAATAAAACACACAAACTAAAGACAATTGTGGTAGCACAAAGTCTTCCATAATCAAATTTAGGACACCTTCCATATTATTTCCACTTGCTCTACTTATTTAATCAAATGGACAAGACCATATTTACGAAAAAGACATAAGAATAATTTCCTAGATAACACAAGATATTTCAACACAAAGTCTGAAAGGTCACTTACTTTCTCATTCACCTGATAAAATATGATTAACAATTTGAGCTCAAAGTCTCAAAAGTGCCTTTCAATTTGGGCATAGTTTTGCTTCTGATAACTGAGAGATCTCTCCTCTACAAACTAAGAGATTATAATATATAGCATCTAAAGAAAGACTTTGGTACTTATTTTCATGAAATGGCCCATGCTATATTGAATTCATTGGGAAGAAGAAGTTCTATGCAGGGGCCATGTTGGATGCATTCAAATCATATTCAATGTCCCTTCATAGGCATGGGTTGCCTGATCCTCTTTACGATACTTACATGACTGTCCACTCATCTTTACTCAAATGAAGAAAAACAAGCCGTGCCATTGAATTCTTACACTCTCTGATATCCACTTGGTAGATTTCTCCACCTACTAGAATAACTCTCTTACAGATATTTCTAGATTTCTCTATCACTTTCCCTCTTTCCTTGCTACATTTTGTCTCTTCCTAGTGATCTAATCCCTCTGGGTTATCTTCTCACTTCCTACTAGCTCCTTTGGCTCCTTCCTCAGCTAGTCACTGATTTTGTTCCCAAGCCTATGCTATTTTAAAAACAATGGTTATTTCATTACCCTAAATTTGATGTCTGCAAGGACGTCACTGGTCACTTGAACCATTTTGAACCTTGAACCTTGAACCTTTTTGAAGTGAAGTTCAATGGTTTAATGGCTCAATGGTTCAGTGGTTCATCATTTTGTGTATTGAAAAGAGGTAAATTTACTCAATCTTCTTGATGATTTTAATGTGTCATTGAACCAACTATTTGAACCTTTTGGTTGAACCTTTTTCTGGAATATTTTTATTGAACCATTCACTTGAACCTTCTGCTTGAACCTTTTAAACTTTGAACTCTTTCAGAAGTGAATTTCAATGGTTTAATAGTTCAATGATTCAATGGTTCATTCAATATCTTTGAACCCTACCGTTGAACCTTTTTGATTGAACCTCAGTGTTGAACCATCCTTACAATTTTTAGGAAATGCCTCAAGTGTTTTAGAATTTTTCCTTGTGAAATCCCACCTATTGAACCTGTGATTTCCTTAGCTAAAAAGGCTTGTGTAATTGAAGAAATTGACTACTTAGAACATTTTTTGAAAAATAAAGAGACTATTTTGGCCTGCAATACTAAAATGGTTGACATGTTGTCCACAAAAACAAGTGACAGATTTTGGGAACAACAGCTGACTCCAGTTGGGGAACTTCCATCAATTGTATTTTGAAATAATTAAAGGGAGTAGAATATAGACTCTAAGTGCCTTCATCTATGCCATTGGGATACAGAGTCATGCCATCTAAAAAGAAAAAAGATGCCAAAAACCAAATGAACAACACAAAACAAACAAAGACTATACAAATGTACAACTGAACTTATCTAATACTTTAAAGATTAAAGTGCTTCAGATGCTACCCATTGTGAGGCAGTGAGAATGGCATTCTATCTTGATATATCAGTAATAAACTATTTTCACCCTAGAATCAATGATTGGCAAATGGACCTCTCCACTAGGAATCAAATTTTTTGTGCATTCCTTTTGTTTCTCTCCTCTTGCCCCTCAACAAGACTTGATCTCCAATCTAAAAACCATGAATCCTTGCTCTTTTACTGAAGAGTTTATTTACCTAGTTTTGATGTGCAACAATATGGTCCATAACCATAGTTCATTGCTCTTCTAGTTCAATTAAGCACATGGTTTTATGGTCCCTATTAAACACATGCCAATGGTTGGCATTATCAAGTGCACTTGGTCAAAAGACTAGCTCAATAGTGTACTTGTGCCCTTAAAAATCTTTGTGAGGAACCATGAGGGTTGCAGAGATAGACAATGAATCTACACAATCATTGAACTCTCTAGGTACCACAAAAATATTGAAAGCTTCAAAACTTTTAATGCAATCCCATACCAAATTGTGATAATGTCACAATCTTTCATTTTTGGTTTGATACAGGTTCCTCACCTGACAAACCACTAATTTAGCAACTCCTCAGGCACGAAGAAGCTTTACACTGTTAGCTTGAAAAAAGTTTAATCTAAGCAACAAAGATTCATACTCAACGGTGTTGTTGGTATTACTAAACTAGAATTTATATTAATAGGGTAAAATATCTCCTTACAGAGATATCAAAACAATTTTGGCTCCAGAACTGGTAGAAGAATAGCTGCCATCAAATTCTAGAATCCAGACCTTATTAGAATCTAATCTCCTTAAATATTTCTCTTCATTAGGGAGGGAAGATTATTTTTCACCTAAATTATGCTCTACCAATTCTTTTGATCTTCTGTCTAAATTTTTTGAATTTTCACCTACAGAACTTTTGTCTGATGAAATAGAAACATCTTTTGTGAACAAAAAGTAATTACCCATTCTTGAGGTTTCAAATAAAATTTGAGATTTAGGGTTTGATGTTTGAGTGACAATGTATTTTGACTCCTTCTCAAGAAGTAGCCTTTTCATGATGCCCTTGATAGGTATTCTCACCTCAGACAGGTCCATGTTCAATTCTCTACCAACATCCTTGCAAAAATTTCATCTTAGCAGAATGCCATAGGAAGATAGAATGTCATCCACCAAGGCTATCATTTTAATCCTTTTTTCTAGGAAGGCCACAAATGTAAATTTTGCATCTTTGATATGACCCAATAGTGGCACTTGTTTATTTTCCATGGAGAAACATCTCCCAAAAGTTTTAGTCAAAGTGAAATCGAGAGAGTCTGCTACCTTGGCAGGCATAACATTGTTAGAGGCTCTAGAGTCTATTATGAAGTTGATCAGCTTATGACCATTTATTAATACGAAAACATAGAAATGCTCTATTTTCCTAGGGTCAATAGGAGGAGTAATGACAAGATTGTTTTGGGTGTATTGGGGGATCATGAGTTACCTATGAAACATCTTGTCCTACAGGGACGATTTTGTTATTGATGCATTCAACTAACCTATCCAACTGCTCAGGGTCAGCTTGTAAGTATTCAAACTCATAAATTTGGATCTTGGTCTTCCTATTATGGTTAATTATATCAAATTACTGAAATGGACTAGGAATAAAGGAAGGAATTCCATCATTTTGGGTTTTATTGTGTGTGGCACTGGTCTAAGAAATAGAAGCAGAAGGTATAGGATTGCTTGAGGTACTTAATTTTTTATTGATCATTGGGTCCTTTGATTAGAAGGGTAGATAAGTCCCTCATTTATAAATTGAGATTTTTGGTCGAGATTCTTCCCCTATTTTTCCCTTATCAGCTTATTGAGTTGACTGGTTTTGGGACCTAGTAAATACAGTGTATGATCCATCAAACACTTCTCTCTTACTTCTAGCTTCATCTTGGTAATTTAGGAAACCAATGTTGAAGTCACCAGATATTTATTCTTCCCCTTCTACAAAGAGATTATCATCATCTTCTTGTTCAAACTCAATTTGAAAAGAGAAATCATGTTCAGCTTCATGATAACCAACTGTTGAGTTAGCCAGTGTTGCTTCAATGGCAAGCTTCCCCTATGTGGGAGGAAGATGATTAGGTTGTCCTTGATTTTTGGCTACATTACCTTGATATGACTAGTTGGGAAATGTCCTCCTTGGTATATATTGATAAGAAGGAGGACCAAAAATCCCTTGTGCCATTTACTTTTTCAGATATAGCAATTCATTTGCTAGCTTTTGCACCATAGGATCAATGGTGCCTGTAGAAAAAATTTTAGAAGATGAAGAAGATTTATTTTTGTTAGGATCTCTTCTTATCTTTATTGCCAAGATAAGATCATATTCAACCTCAGTGGCCAAAATTTGAGCTACAGCAAGATCTATGTGGCCAACCTGCCTCAATGGGAAACTCACTTCGGGAAGCTGAGAGTTGATGAAGAAGCACTGAAGATTTTTTAGTGTCGACTGAGAAATTATAGGAATTTTGTTCCTCAAATTTTCCAATTTAGAAATGAAGTCTCACATAGGCTCATGAGGCTCCTTATTCATTTTCATAAGCTAATCTAACCAGGCATGTGCATCTTCTATGGGTTTGAATCTAGCCTCAAACTTAGCCTTGAGAGTGTTTCAATCAGTTATTATTTACGCTTGCAGATGATAAAACTAGTCTACAGTAGCACCTTGCAAAATTTATATGAATATTCTGACCACTATATCTTCAAATTCAATGAATATCACACCATAGGCTATGCATAAAGCTACAATATGTTCATCAAGATGAACTCTCATATCACCATAGAACTTGGGAAATCTTTTTCTTGAACTACGAGATAGTTCATGTAAAGGTGGGGTTAGATTCAGAGGGCCAAAAGTGTTACCCCAAGGGCCTTGGGCTGCCATGATATGATGATTAAAAAGAGGGATAATGAACCTTTGTAGGGTATGTATAGATAAAGCTCTGCTAGCAGAGGAAAGAAAAGCTTCACTTGGTATTGGGGACCTAATATTGGTAGGAGGAAAACTCCTAGTTCACTAAAGGTGAGATTGTGGAGGAGAAAGGTCAAAATTATTTTGCTACACAAACTCAAACACAAGATCAACAATACCTTGAGCTCTTTAGCTTCGTGTATACCATGGATCTGCCAGAGTGTAGAATGGAAAAGAACTGTAAAGGCTTCAATTTGAAGTTTGAGGCTTTAAATTGTGCATTCTTCCCTAGCAGAGTCACCAAAACCTATTGGGTGAATATTTTGTCATCAACTAACTGAAGAAAAAATGGGTATATCAACCACAACGTAATGAGATAAATATCTCCTCTCAGTAAGGGGAGGCTCCCTATAAACTATTATAGACTAATATAAATTGAAAATAGACTCAAGGGTGAGGTCATACCCTCCATTTCTCTTTTTTTAGAAATGATGTTCACAAAGTAAAAGATAAATTCTGTGTAATTACTAAAGGCATTTCTCTTCTTTTAGAAATGACATTTAGTAAACAGTAGGAAAACTTCTTGGGTAGTAACTGGATCCACAAGAAACCCACAAAAGCACAAAGTCTTTTGTTGCCTCTCTTATTGATTTAGGACTAATGTCATATTAGAATGAAGTGTAGCACAAAGTCTCCACCAAAAAATACAACAGAGTAAAAGATTACAAAGGATAAAAGTAGTTCAAAGCCTTTCCAATATCCTTTGTAGTAAAACACAAAACACACAAACTAAAGACAATTGTGTAGCATAAAGTCTTCAACAATCAACTTTAAGACACCTTCCAAATTATTTCCACTTACTCTGCTTATTTGATCAAATGGACAAGACTGTATTTAGGAAAAATACATAAGAATAATTTCCTAGATAACACAAGCTATTTCAACACAAAGTCTAAAAGGTCACTTGCTTTCTCATTCACCTGATAAAATATGATTAACAATCTGAGCTCAAAGTCTCAAAAATGCCTTTTAATTTAGGTAGAGTTTTACTTCTAATAACTGAGAGATATCTCCTCTAAAAACTGAGAGATTAAAATATATAGCATCCAAAGAAAGACTTTGGTGCTTCTTTTCATGAAATGGCCCATGCTATATTGAATGCATTGGGAAGAGGAAGTTCTGTGCAAGGGCCATGCTGGAGGTGTCAAATCATATTCAATGTCCCTTCATAGGCATGGGTTGCCTGATCCTTTTTATGATACTTATATGACTATCCACTCAACTTTACTCAAATGAAGAAAAATAGACCGCACCATTGAATTCTTGCACTCTTTGATATCCACCTAGTGGATTGCTCCACCTACTGGAATAACTCTCTTATAGATATTTCTAGATTTCTCTATCACTTTCCCTCTTTCCTTGCTACATTTTGTCTCTTCCTAGTGATCTGAACCCTTTAGGTTATCTTCTCACTTCCTGCTGGCTCCTTCGGCTCCTTCTTTGGCTGGTCATTGAGTTTGTTCCTAGGCCTACGCTATTTGAAAATCAATGGTTATTTTATTACCCTAAATTTGATGTCTACAGGGATGTCACTGGTCACTTGAACCATTTGTAACCTTGAACCTTGAACCTTTTTTAAGTGGATTTCAATGGTTTAATGGTTCAATGGTTTGGTGGTTCAGCATTTTGTGTTTTACAAAGAGGCGCGTTCACTCAGTCTTCTTGATGAGTTCAATGTGTCATGAACCAACTATTTGAACCTTTTGGTTGAACCTTTTTCTAGAATCTTCTGATTCAACCATTCACTCAAACCTTTTAAACTTTAAACTCTTTGAACCTTTGAACTCTTTCAGAAGCAGAGTTCAATGGTTCAACGCTTCAATGATTCAATGGTTCATTCCATATCTTTGAACCCCACCGTTGAACCTTTTTTATTTAACCTCAACATTGAACCATCCTTATAATTTTTAAGAAATGCCTCAAGTGTTTTGGAATGTTTTCTTGCAAAAGCCCGCCTATTAAACCTGGGATTTCCTTAGCTAAAAAGGCTTGTGTAATTGAAGAACTTGACTACTTGGAACATTTTTTGAGAAAGAAAGAGACCATTTTATCCTACAGGACCAAAATGGTCGACATGTTGTTCACAAAAACAAGTGACGGATTTTGGAAACAACAAGACCTAAGAGGGATAATCTAGATCATTAAAGAGAATTCAAGACACACATGGCATATAGATGAGATTTTTGAAAAGACCAGAAGTAGAGATGAATGTTTGGTGACTTCTCCCCATACATCTACATAATTTGGTATTAGATCTAGGTGAGTTTTGGTTCCATTTATTTTTATTTGTTCAAGCTTGTTAATTTGAGATGAAGATAGCATGTTGAGAGATATGCTTGAGAGATAACCTTGTAAAGTATTGAGGGAAAAGGATTATGTTGTAGGTCTAATCCATTGAGATCAATATAGAGGTATATAATATTAATAAAGAGAAGATATAAATCCCCAAAGTATTATGAGAAAGGACTAGAATATAGTCAAGAAAAGACTAGAGAAGGTAGAGAGAAAAGAGAGCATTGGATCTCCAAAAGTGAAGAGAAAAGAAAGAAGAATCCAAATGAGAGTCAAAGAGGATAATAAGACATCCTATATAGAAGACTAAAAGAAGAGGAAAGGCCCAAAAGTGGTCAAAGAGGCAAGTTTTTTCACTTGGATATGCATCATTTGAGGATATGTCTCATCTCTCCTCATCTAAGTAGCACAATTGAAACACCTATAATGAGGTGAATCTTTAGATAGGGCTAGTTCCCTTGATGTACCACTTCTAGATCACTAGTAAACCTATGATTGAAATTAAAAGGGAGAGAAAAATAAAAGTAAAATATCCTAAAGGTGGTGATACACTAAATTTATTGATGGCTACCAACTAGCTACGTGTCACACATGAGACCAAGAGACTAACTAGGCATACACTTCTCTAATTTGAATCTTCTCACATAAGTATTTCATTATGAGGATGTGATGAATGTTTAGGCTAGGAGGACTAGAAAAGAGGCCTATAATGTCACTATTTTAATATACTAACTCACTCAACCTTGACACTTCATATAGCACTTCATATGACCTATAAGAAGAAGCTTTCAAGCTGCAAATAGGTGAGAGAATGAGACAACAATGCTAAGGAAACAATAGTCATCACTATTAAAGATCAATAATTCATGTAAAAACACTATGAATAGTCATAGAAGAGGTAAAAATTAGTATTATTTATTGATCCATGGTATGAAAATGAGCAGAGCTTTTCCATACTTAGGTGGAGCATATCTTACAAAGGCCAAAATGGCTAGTTTTTATAGAACTTGAGAGAAAAAAGAGAAGAAGGAATTCCAAAGGTCACAAGAACAAGTTTAAAGATTTGAAAATTAGTTACTTTTTCATGATAATGGAATGTGAAACTGATCATTCAAAGTTAGGAAGCACAAGTGTCACCCCAAGTCATGAAACTCTTGAAATATGGCATGAAATTCCCTTTACTGACTCAGAAAACTATCTTCATTATTCACCCCTATTAGAAAATCTTAAAAATAAATAGGGATAGGTATAATTATTGGAGTGAGAGGGAATGGTTTCAAACATGCTTCTCCATACATTGGCTATATTCCTAATCATTTAAAATCTTTTAGAAGTGAGCCATCACTACCTGTAGTCAAAGAAACTCCTTTTTCAGTCACCTCTCACACTTGACCTCAAAATTGGCTTTATTTTCCCATGAAAATATATAAAATGGGGTGAATGACACTTGGAAAGACCCTTAATGGCCTTATATTTCTTAGGTACACCTTAAATTGGATTCCACTTGAAGTTCTCACACTTCTCACTATCATGTTCACTATGTCAGTTCTGACTGGCTGAGATGAGAGCTCTTGTTGAGGCACTTAGGAGTTTTTATAAATAATTAAATGTACATTGGGATTTATATTAAGTCTTAATCTCACTTCCAAAGTTGATTTATTCTCTTGAAACCTCTTATAACTTGGATAATGCACAAAATAATCAAAAAACCAATTTTGTACCATGTTCGTATAAAAAGGTTAGCATAAAAGTTGATGGGGGGAAGATATAAAGAGTATTGTACAACCTCCAACCACTTTACTTATCATTATATTCCATTAGAGTAGCTTTCCATCTTCATTTACTTCATCAGGTCATTTCTAAGGGTTTACAAGGGTTTTGAGTCATTTTCACTCTTAAGATTTGTTCATAAAGATATGATGTTGTAATTTCAAAAAAATTCCACAAATTTTATTTTTAAGACACTTTTTGACACCTTGAAACTTCTTGGATATCCATGCAAATATTTAGAGAAGATATGAGCACTCAAATTTTCCCTATCAAGCTCTTTTCTCCATTTACATAGGCCTAATGTTATTCTTGAGTCAATAATGGCCTTCCATGTGGTTGATGCATACCAAGAGCTTTAACACATATATTATTCTCCCATAAACATGATTTAATAGGATATTATTAATATTTAATTCTAAAAGTGTAAGTGACTTCCCATTTGGACACTAGGACAAAACCTTACCTTTTAGGCTTGATTGTAACCCTTGTGGTCCAGGCCACCCTACTAAGGTTATCCCTTCTATATAAGGATTTACATGTTGATATAGGTGTTTTACAGTATTAGACACATTCTTTAAAGGTCTGATCATCTCTTAGCCCATCTCCTTGTCCCTTTTCTTCAAGACTACATAATTTATGCACAAAGGGAGTGCCCTCTATCCAAGACAAAATATAGGGCACTTACCCTATTATCATAGACTAAATTATAATTATAGTATCTTATACAATTTTTTATGACCATATACAAAAAATATCATCCCTTGATCATATCATTTGACCCTGCAACACTTGCGCAATCCAAAATAGACTATGAAAGGGCAAACTATGTGCAAGGTTTCTTGGTATAGACTATGTATTTCTTATTTAGAACCTTATCTTTATTTTATTTTCCATGTCAAGAGCCTATATATACCATAATTTTCATGATGAATGTGTTCTATGTCTATTCACCATTTCAACTCCCTACATACCTCTCATTGCATAACCCTCTATTTCATTATCTTGGACTACATACTATATTCTTATTTGAGAAGGACCCCTGTAGATGACCCTACATAATTTGAAATTTAACATGGTGTTCCAAGACATATTTTAAACCTTAAAAGACTATTTATAAATTATTTTTATCAATTTACCTCTTTGTTATGCACTTCCCATACTCACAATCCCCAAACTTGCTCATTGTCTATCCCAGTCAAACATAGTCAACTATGTTAGGACAAATAAGATCCTGTAGGTGACTTTGTCCTTGAAACCTATATCATTTAATATATAAGATATATATGGGGTCTTAGTAAGAAATGTTATATAATAAGTGTCTATATGTTTGTAGGTTTCTACACTTAAGATCACACTATGGACTATGAGACTTTGTAACCAACTATAGGTGGTCTTTTTAGACCAAGATATGCCTATAAATGTACTTACTAAGTCAAAAGACCTAGTTTTCCATCTCAAGTTTGATGTTTATTTGAATTAAATTTCCTATAAACCCAACAATATTATTCAACATGCAAATGTGTTTCCATCCCCAAGCTCATACTATGGATTGGTAGCACTGTATATCAACATCTCAGGAAAGAGGCATGTATAGGTATATTTTGAGGATAAAACCCTACATATCAAATTATTTGAATGACCTATAGACAAATTTTTTTATTGTAAACCATATATAACCATTAAAACATGAATTTATGGTCTAATATTTCCAACTTGGGTTAAGAGTCTCTTTGAGTTTTAAACCTGTAGATTATACTAACTGAGTTTAGTACATAAAAGTGTAACTTTGGGATTTTCAACAACCATCCTTCATCAATCATTTTCCATCCAAACTTTGAAAATTTCCTTCTCCTATATAGAGGAATTTTTTTTAAGTCATTAGGAGTGTTCAAAACTCAAAATGGCATTGTTATAAGACCTCTCCAAAAGGGCTAGGTGCTTTGTTTTGAACTTTTGGGGATTTGATCCCTAAACACAGTCACTGAATATTTGAACATGGTTTCCCACTTTTATCTGATAACCTAGCCTTCAAATATGTCTACCATGATCTATAAAACATATTAATAATTTAATGAAGGTTTCATCTCATGATCCAACACTTCTCATGACACCACTAATTCTTTGTTAAGCCACATACAGGTGGTTATTCTCATACACAGGCAGTGAGTGTAAGTGGATAATGTGTACTATTTCTGACTTCATGAATAGAATTTAATCTTTTCCAATTCCTAAAATGCATTTCTATCATTATTAATAACTTTAAAATAGTTTCAAACCCTTTATTCTAATGTGGTTTTCCCCTTTCAAGCACTTATAGGTGCATGTTTATGTAGACTATGTAAAAGTATTGCACATGACTGAAACAATACCTTTTTTCTCATTTAGATACTCAAATAACTAAATAATATTGATAGAATATGTTTAAAAATCCTTTAAACCTTAATTATACTTATAAAAATGTTTTCATATCCTCCATAAGTCATGGCTAAGATTGAGGATGAGCTAGGAGCTGATTGTGTATGCCAATGGATTGTGACCTCAACAATGCTCACCTTAGAGGTTGAAATTTTTGAAATAAGGATATTACCATGAACATTTACATGATTTAAATTCCATGTTACATCATATTAAATCCTTTTTAGATAAAGAGGCTTTATATAAATGGTGGAATTTGAATGCAAGTTCAATCTCAACACCCTTTTGCAAAGTGAGTTGTTTGAGCTATCAAATCCTTTAAAAATTTGAAACCAAACATGGAGAAAATGATAGGATATATTCCACATCATTTTTAATCAATATTAGTATTTGGATTGTATGGACTTCTCTAAACCAATGCAAAACCTATAGGGTACAGGAAATAGTGAGCAAAAAAACATAGTCAACTTGTTAGAGATGATTCATAAAGCATAGTTAACCAATATTTGAAATATATGTAAATTAATCTATCTAATTTTAATTTCACCTCAACAAATTTTTTACCTAGATGTTCTCCAACAGGTCATACCAAGTACAAAACTGCTAACTAGTTTTGTGTGTCTAGAAGGGTGAAGAAAGAGTAGAATGGTTTTGGAATTTTTTTAGAACTTCCATATAATTTCAATTAATTATATTAGTATTATGGAGATGAAGAAACATTCCATTACCTTCTACCATGTTTCACCTTCCCTCATTGGTTGTACAAGTGCCAAACTCCTCCCTTTTCAATTGCTTTCTTGATGTTTAGGTAGATAACCTACAAGATTCAGATGGGACTAACATTCTTGATAAGTAATATATATTATTAGATGTTTTAAAGGAAACTAAGACACTTATACACCTTGAAAACTATTCCACTTGCATTTATGGCCCCTAAATGGCTCAAAAAGACATAATGATTAAAATGACTAAAACCAAGGCTAATATAGCATTAAATTACATCAAATGGACTATAACATACCCCATGAAAAAATATTAGATCCCTAAAACATCTAAAAATCAATTTTTTACCTATAAGGTCTCAATTTGACATGTAGGGTCAAATTTGGTCAATAATAAGGTTGATAAACTTGCTAAGAGAAAGGTCTAAATAGGCTTATAAAATAAAGAATAATTGAGAATATAGATATAGAAAGAGAATTTAAAGACATAATAAGAGAATTGGGGCAAGGTATAGAGAGGATAGAGATCATGGTAAATCTCATGAGAGAATAAAAAAGCAAATGGATTGGCTGGAATGCGAGAAGATGAGTGAAGTGGCCACTAGAGTCACTTGTGAAATAAAGAAGGCACAAAAAGACTGTCTTGAAGAGTGAGAAGAAGAAAGAGAGACCAGCCCAAAGAGGCATGATAAGTGATAATTTTCCAAGTGAGAAACAAGATAGAGAGATAGAGAAGAGAGTTCTCATTGAGGAAAACAAGAAGAAGAGAAGTTCCAAGAAGATCACATGAAGGTAAAGACAAGAAGAGAATATGGATAATGTCTATGCCAAAGAGATTCCATGAGACTATGAGGTCTCTCATTTTGTATGCTAACATTGATTTCAAGTTTATGTATGCAGGTATGAAGATGAGTTTGGTGAAGGCCAAACATGAGTCATCAAGTTTTGTGAAGGATGGGTCAAATACATTACCCATCAAGTGGAAAGAGTATGACAAAGAAAGAGAGTCTCATAAATAATAAAAATTGAAGGAGATTTAATACACTCCACATGATGAAATTGAAGTGAAAGAGGATTACTATGATGCATTTCCAAGTCTAGCACCTGAAAAAAGATAAGAAGCATGCAAAGAAGACATGAAGGTCAACCATGAAGACATGAATGAAGAAATAAGCTTACATTAGTTGATTTTAGAGGTAAATGAGTGTTTGAACATTTATTTTAATTGCATCTATGATGAAGAAAAGGTTGAGAAAAATAATGAAAAATTTCAGCCCTCAAAAAGAGAACAAGGGCATGGATATGTATGGCCTAGGTGGCTTAAACAAGAAGTTATTGAGAAGGAAGAGATGAACCTCAAATAATAGGTCAAAAAATACAAGAGTATAGGTGAACAATAAGCACAAATATGGAAACCATGAACAAATGGTAAGGAACACCAAATTGACTAAATAAGATATCATAGCATGAAGCATGAAGGTGATGCAAAGAGAAACAAGTGGCAGCCCAATAAGGTACAAGGCAACAAATGGTTGGAAAAAATCATGGTAATAGCACAAGAGGATCATGTTAACAAATCAGATAGAGGTACAGCCATGTAAGCAAGAAGATGAATGCATAAAATAAGATAAGTGTTTGAAATATTTGTTTTTAAATGTTTTATATGATGATGTGTGTGAATTTTACTCTAATGATGAAGATCTCTTGTATATGTAAACCATTAAATTAATGAATGAATGTGCAACAAAGCAATATGAGGATGAACACCTCAAATAATACTTGAGAATAATATTATATAGCATGAGGAGGTTGATGTGACTCTCACAAATGAGGTAGTATAACTAGAAGACAAAAAAGAAGTTTTCCAAGGGAAGGAAGAACAAAGTGAACCTAGGTTTAATGTGGATTATGAAGATATGGATGCACTAAAGTTGCAAGAAGAGATGAGGATGTTGGAATAAGCATTCAAACCATCCAATGGTATGAAATAAGGTGACTTATAGAAGGTAATTTTCAATGATTAACTCCAATAAACATCAATGGAGGAGCAACAAAGAGAAACACAATAATTTGAGCAAACAAGGACACAAGCAAGCAAGAAAATGGAGTATGAGAGAGTAAACAAGGTGAGATATTTAATGGGTCAAGATAAATTTGAGTTTAAATTTACTAAGCATAGATAAGGACATCAAAATATTGGTCAAATCATGTTGTACTATGATGAGGATAAAAATAACATGAGGTTACTCTTATATAGGGAGCAAGATTATAGGAAAAGGCATCAAAATGTCAAGAAGAGGAAGTAAAAAAAAGTATATATAAATAAAGTATATATATTAACATGCATGAGATGATATTATAGCCTAAGGAATAAGGTTATAGCATGATTAAGGATCAATCATCACTCAAACCACAAGAATCAAATGAAAACAATGAGGAAGTAACATATAAAACAAGCATGAGGAAGATAAATTATCACCAATTGGTTGTATTTGAATATGAGGAGGTTCAAGGTGACTTAAAATAAGTGTAATTTTCATAAAATTAAGAGGTAAAATAGTTGTAACACCACATAGAGATGGAATATGCATGGATACAAAGACTAGACAAAGCCACAAAGAAGAAATGCAAGAGTTTTGCAAACAAGAAGCAAGGAATGAAAAATAGCAATCAAGTGAACGTGAATGACCCTTAAAGAACAAATTGTAAGGAATGAAATAAATATGGATGCTGAATTTTTCTCCCTCCTGGGGAGTATGATGTAGGAGCATCAAGTTTTAAAACATCATTTTTGATTTTTGTCAATAAGAGGTCAAAAAATGGTCAAAGTTGAGTGCCAAAGTATGTGTGGGACCTTTTAAGGTCTATTTTTTGTCTTATAATCCATTTTGGGTCTTTATTATGAGTTATATATCTTTTAATTGTTTTCCCTCCAAAATAGGGAGTTTGAAAATTCAAATGTTGTAACAAGGTTAGGAGGGCCAAATACATGTATTGGATATTTTAAGTAAGTAGGTAGGTTTAATGGGGTCCAATAAGTCATTTAATATGGGTTTGAACTTATGATAAGTCATTGAGGATTTAACACTTAATTATTCATGTAAATATAACTCAAGTTTTGAGTTGATTGTAGTGAGAAGTTGGTATAACTACCTGGACACCAAAATTCAAATAAAAAGGAAAATTCATTGTAAAAGAGTTTGTTTGAATAGGGGAGAGAGAGAGAGAGAGAGAGAGAGAGAGAGAGAGAGAGAGAGAGAGAGAGAGAGAGAGAGAGAGAGAGAGAGAGAGAGAGAGAGAGAGAGAGAGAGAGAGAGAGAGAGAGAGAGAGGGGGGGGTTGGAAAGGGCTCCAAGAAGTAGAAATAGGGAGCCATGAGAAAAAGTGGATTCACCTCTCAAAGAAGATGACCAAGTCCTCTTATGGACTGCATTATTGTAATCAATAATGACATAATTGAATGAATAAAATAATTATTCTATATGTGTATTTTTTGGAATGGTATTTGGTCTCTTATACATGAGAAACATCTCTAAAAGGTCCTTAAGGCCATAACCCTATTGAGACTTGTGTCAAGTTGCAGGCAAGAATATTAACTATTATCAAGATCCTAATTCTAATGATAAGCTCTATAGGTAATGTTTGATTTGAGTAAATAATGATTCATATGTCTATAATGAGGAACATGTAATAGCATTTTGAATGCTCAGTCAATCTGGGACATAATACCCTATTTTCACAATTTGGAACCTTTGAATTATCTTGTGTCAAGGAAGTGAGAGTTTCATTTGAGACCAAGTTGTTTATTATTGGTTTGGTAGAATGTGAGTGAGGAGAAGTATTTATGAGTCTAGATATAATCTATAAAAACTTTAGAATGGTTAGTAACGGTTCACAAATTGTTTGAACCCTGTAGATACATTGAAACCCTTATGTTTTTATAGTCAAGAAACCCTATGGTATGATCAAGTGCCGAGGAGTCAAGATGGAGAAATAAATAAGTGAGTGAAAATTAATGGTTTTATAGGCATAAAATTTTTCAAATACAAGGAATTATCACAAACAAACTTATAAATAAATCTAGTAACTTGTTGGCATACATAGTCCCTTAAAAGGTTGCACAGTCCTATGTTAGGACTTAGGGCTTTGAGTTTTATGTGAAGAATAGGTTTGACATGATAGAGAAAATGATAATTGGTCATTGGGAAGGAATTAATTAATACTATATACATATTAAAGTTCATAACACTTAGTAAAGTCATCTATAATAAATCATGTGGTAATGGTAACCAATCATTCCTTACACAGTTAATTGTGTTGCCCAAAATTATGTACTTGGAGTCTTTCAAATAAAATTGAGGTTAAATATGAATTATAACATATTTTAAAATTTAAAAGGAGTTAATAAATACCTAAGATAGGTATTTTGTCCTTTTTAAATGCTAGGAAAACCAAGATATTGATTTTTGCATGCTCTCAGACCTATGCAGGACATGAGAAACCTTAGGTTAGGGTTTGGACGTTTTTAGGAGTTTAAATTGACAAAATGTGATGAAATTTTGTATTTATGTTTGATTTTATATTAATCAATTTAATAAAATAGTTTTAGACATATACAGTCTCATTTTTATGGATTGTATAATTGTGTCCTAGTACTAAGTCTAGGGAAGGCCTAGTAGAGTAAGGGTAATGAAGGAAAATCAAATTTGTCTTAATAATAAGGGTAATAAAGGGTTTATTTATTTATTGGATAAAAATGGTCATCCTAAATTTATTTATTTTGTTTTTAAAGTCTTTATTTTTCCCAAACTAAGGAGCTTTCTAGCTTAAGAGGGCTAATTAAGAAGAGGTGTTATGAAGGAAGTGGGTGAAGCCTAGGGAGTTGTGTCAAAAGGGAGATGTATGAGTTTTATGGACTAAAATGGTCTTTGAAAATGTAATAATTTTCTTGATAAGGTTTTCCATTTGTTCCCAACAAGGATAAATGTCCAAAAAAAGGCTACTAACCTAGAAAAGTCAGAACAAACAAGTTGTGTGGAAAGTAGTATTGAAGGGTAATTTAGTAGTTGAAATGGGTTAACATATGTCTATTATGATAATATAATACCATAAAATAATTTAAACTACATTATTGAAACATATATAGTAATATTTGGTCTTTAAGACCTAAGAGGGAGAACCTAGATCATTGAAGAGAATTCAAGACAAACATGGCATGTAGATGAGATATTTAACAAGACCAAAACTAGAGATGAATGTTTGGTGACTTATCCCTATACCTATAAATAAATTCCCCTTATGTGAGGTATCCTTGGATAATTCCATTTTGCTTTGGTTTTGAGTGTTCTTATGTGTGTGCTTGATTGCTTGTTGAGCTTGTATTGTTACTCTCTAGATGTTGCCATGATCTATACCATTCATATTATGACTTGATGTGATCACTTACTGCATGATTAAATATTATATCTATCTATATGTGTTATTATTATATACTACATGATCTATAACAACTTATATGGTTATCTTATCCTTTTGAGATAAGATAACTACCAGATTCTATTTCCCCTCACCTCAAAGGGGGGGAAGTTTAGTAGGGGCATGTCATAAAGGCATGACTTCCAATTTTTCATAGTTTCATATTATAGTGGGAGCATGTTATAAAAACATGTTCTCCATATTTACATGAATTCTAAGATTCTCTAAATTCAATGGGGGCATGTCATTGAAACATATTCTACACACTTTTACCAGTTTTACAATTCACTAGATTTCATAGTTATATGATTTAGATATAATTTGTAGCAACATTATATACATTGGTATTGTTATTAAACCCAGATTTCAACTTGAGACATATATGAGGTGCATATTCCAGGAAAGGGGCACCTAATTATTATAAAAGCAAATCATTATCTAGATTTGAAAATACTATGATGGACATTTACTATACCTAAAATGGATTGTTATGGACTATTATTGAGCCAATCTACTACAGTAATTGGTTCACCTTTTGAAGGTTGAGTTGATTAAATCACTCAATATTACCAAATTTATAAGTTAAATTTGATTAAATCATATGACTTCACCAAGATTATAGGTTGGATTTGATTAAATCACCCACCCTCACCATATATATATAGTGTTAGTTGATTAAATCACTCACACTCACTAGATTATACTCATATTTGGGTTGGATGATTGAGATGAAATAAGCTCAATGGTCATGTTAAAACTCACATTTACACCAATATTAGGGGAATGTTTTACTCTAGTCTCTATATATGCATGCATTTGTAGGTTCAAAATTATCCTAATCTTAGTTTTAATTCTTAATAATGAGGCATCCTTTCAAATCAAATTTCCAAAAGGCAAGATGGTTGCATCAACACACACGATACTCCTAACCTTGCTATTTTTAACTTCAAGCATTTTAAACTATTTCAATTTTATATTTCATATATTGATTATTTATTAACATGTTTTTGGTTATAGTTATTTCACTAGAAAAGCATTTAAGGTGGACTCATGCAAATATAAGGTGTGTTGTATACACCTAGGTACACATTTATTTCTTTTAAACTAACATTTTCATTACTATATTAAAGGAGGAGAAAATGTAGATACTAAAATGTAATTTATATAGTATCACTTCATCATTTCACACTTGTAAAATACCTATCATGGTTATGCCTTTCATTTTTATAACTTTCCACTGCCAAAAGGCTCATGTTCACTATCTCTTTATGCCTAATTTCTTATATTTTAGTTTGATCCTTGTTATTAGGATGACCTAGGCCTTCTATGTTGTAAAAAATGCTCTAAAATTGATTTTTATCACTCACTACTAGTTTTGGACATGTACCTATTTTCTAGTTCCTCGAACACTTGTGACCTAGGGGACACATGCATCGTTACAACTATTCATTTTCTTATAAAGTGCCCAGTGCCCAAAAGTCATATTATTTACAAAATAAACATATATATAAGGTTGACCTAAGTTCTTTAATTTGATATATTTCCAATATATATATATATATATATATATATCAAGCCTCATTCATTAACCACCTTGAAATCACTTACAACTCATAAGTAATATACCAAAAAACACTCAATCAAGTATTCAAGTGAGCAAATCGGCCCTATTTGTTCTTATTTTCATATCAGTCATAAGAGCAATATTTATACAAGTTTGAAGCATTCAAAGCTATATTTTTCAAAGTTACAATCTAGGTCATTGTATGTCTCTGATTAACACATTTTCACCCTTGTACACACACAAGCTAGCACATAGGGGAGAACTACATCAGTCTAAGTCCCTATTTGGATTAGTGGATATGTAGCAGTGCCCATTGATATAGGGTTCTTTGGGTTTCCATTGATATAGGGGTCTTTTGGGTTATCTTAATACTATGAGCCTTCTAACCAATTTTTCCCATAGTCACTCCAAGGTTGAAGAGATGGGTTTAATCATTTGAAAAAGAGTGATTACCTATGCACATGATTTGAAAACATCAAAAGAAAGGTGACCAAAAACCCAAAAGGCTCAAGTTGGTCAAATCCAAATCCAATTAATATTTGTACAAGATACTTGTAATAGATTTAAGACACCTATGTAAATGTAACTATCCATATCTAACACAAACATTTGAGGAAATATAATGGATATTTCTATAAATTGATGACTATTCCAAGATTGTTATCTAGTCCACTTTTAACTTGTTCTTGCTTAGACATGCATGCATGTTAACCACCTAAGCATCATTGTTTCTGGTTTATTTAAATATCTATCAATAGTTTTACTTTATTATTTTTAGTACTCTCATTTGTATAAATTTAGAATATTATTTGTATAAGTTATCTTCTAATTATCCTACTATAGAGGTAGTTTATAGACCTTGTGCCCTAGACTAATCTATATTATTAACCCTATATTTCCCTCATAATTCAATTTAGGGTTAAAAAATGCCCACTCTAAAAAAGATAAGAATTTTTTATTCCTAATTGATTACTGCTTAATTATTCTTAAATTCTTGTGTATAATGGGCACATGCCCATTCTAAAAAAGATAAGAATATTGACATCATAATTTATAGTTGCTTATATTCTTATATTCCTTTGTAGAATGGGAATGTGCCCATTCTATAAAATATAATAATATTAGCTTTCATATTGATAATTGCCTATATTATTATATTATTTTAGGATGGACACATGCCCATTCTACAAAATAAAAGAATATTGTTGTTGTGACCAACATTCCTCTTTATCCCTAAGATATCTATATGAAATCTAAAAATTAATCACTCCAAACTTATGTATTAATCTTCAAAGTTAGGTCTATCCCTAATGAACAATGTTTAGGTGAATTTAAATCCACGTATTTTCATGAATTTTTTTTATGATCCCTCTCAATCAATGCCTTTCCCTGTGCCTTCTGTGTATCTCTTCATATATTTAAAGTTATCCCTTGGCACTTTTTAATGGTTTTATACTTATTTTTTTGGGCACTAACCATTTCCTTTGTAAAATTCATTATTGACGTGTTAGGTCCTGATGTCCCATTGAACACCTCTTAGATCTCATTTATGACACATACACTTACATTTTGATCCAAAATCTTTAACTGACTTGATATTTATATGCTTCCTATATGTCCCACATATGTCAAAAAACTTTAGTATCTAAGACCCCACCCAATCCAAGTTTGCCACTTGTCTAATTATACACCTAGAGAATAATGATGCAAATATCTCCTAAAATGGTAGTAAATATAGTACAACATAATAGTAGAAACCACTCAAAAATGGACACATGATATACCATACTCTTAGAAACCTAATAATCAATTAGAGGAGTCTTTGTGGTACTTAATAGCACCTAGAGAAAAAATAGGAGTGTAGGACATGGAAGGATCCAACCAATCAACATGAGCCAAATGTCTCACCATTATCTTGGTGGAATGTTATGTGTCAAATTATTATACATATTCAGGTCCCTTCAACATATTAGAGAATACCATATTGCATCTATATTCCATGTGTGATGTTAGAGACTAATACAATGAAATAATTGTGTGTTGCTCAAAAAATACCATGTGGCACTTGTATACCTCCCAGAAGCCTTCCCAATAAATGTATGCCATGTGTCTCCTTCATTCACATGGAGTTCTATATAATTAGGACCATGTCTCAAATTCAATGTCATCTGAGGTACCTTCTTGATTCCCACCTCAACACCCCAAATGACACTTGGTAGACTCTACAAACTCCCTGAGCACCAAGGGGAGAATATGGGTGCATGCCCAACACACTCTAAAAATATAACATATCAGCTAGGTGCCACCCTCAAGAGATTTATAAGGTTTCGATATCACCACATGGGTGAGTCACATCATTAAAAATGGCTTTAAAGATGAATTAAATTATTATTGATTATAAAGGGAAAGGGGTGGATAATTTAAATAACTGCACCAACTAAGAGTTATTATGAGTGTTGTGAATTCTCATTGCCATTATTATGATCCCAATTATAATAAATCCAAGGTACAATCTAAGCATAATTTTGAGCTAGTTATTTGGATCTTAGGATATCTTGTAATCAAATAAAGCCTAAGTTATTTATTTATAGAGCCTACCCTTGTCAAAATAGTTTGTAAAGTTCTCTAAGATAGATAATAAATGATGGAAGCCTTTTATTCACACCCTAACCCCACTCAATACTATAGGGATACCATGCTTATTCAAGGAATTTTTAGATTCAAGCATTATAATGAGGTTTTAAAAATAATTGATGAAGTGTGAAAGTTGTCAAGTAATCATGAAGATATTGAAGACTAAATTGAGTTATTGGATGATTTAGTAGCCATCCACCACTTGGTACTCCATAAAGTCACTATGTTTTCCCATGTGATGATCTCTTTTACAACATGATCAAGTTATCTACATGTAGGAATGATTTTTCCCAAATCAATAATGGCAAGGAATGAATAGATGAGATCTCAAGGATTAATTTCAAGAAATAATACCATCTCCTATAGCCTGACATTATTTATGATAGAATTTCAACCATCCCCTAGATTCCTTTTTGAGCTTGTACCATTGTAAACAACTTGGTCCTAAGCACCTGGAATGGGATTTTATACACCTAGGTGGGAGGTTTCATTGACGTATTCATATAAAATATCAAAACATGGTTTTGAGCATTAGTTTAAGAATATGTAGATGATATTTTTTGATTATGTAGCACCTCAGTCTTGTACACTTGGCAAACTTTGACCCTAGATTTTCCTTTTAGTTCTACACATGCCTTGCTTTTGTAAACCATACATATAATCTATATTATGCCCCTTGGCCTATATATTAGTTTGAACAACCTTATATTGATGGTATAGTTATCCCATATTTTCTAGAATGCTTAAAATGTACTTATTTTACACCTCTACAAGTTATGAGCATGTGCCTTCTCTCCTTCTCCTTGGACACTAAATTTGGGATAGATAGTAGTCTTGACATTATTATCCTACCCTAGTGAAAGTGTCTAATGGGGTAAAGTTATCCAATTTGAAAATTAAATGTATTAGAATGGTTGACCTAAGGATTGGTATAAATATAACATCAACCCTCATTCATTCCTCACCTAGTAATTAGACCAAATGAGCAATCAAGAATCACTCAAGTTACCAAAAGCTTATCTACCCTATTCTAATATAAGTCAAAGGAATAACTCAGCTATAGGTTTAAAGTACTAAAGGAGTAGTTATAAGGTCTTATTTTCTAAGTTATAATCTAGGTCACTATTGTACTTGCTTTACACACATTACATGATTCACACAAAAGACAATACATAGAGGAGAAATACATGAGTCTGAGGCCCTCTTCTAGACTATTTGTTATGTAAGAAACTCCCTTTGATAGTGGGGTAATTTTGGATTAGCTCAACACTATGTGCGCACTAACCCATTTTTCCCTAAGGTCACATTAAATATGGAAAGCTAGGGTTTTTCCATTTCACCAAGAGCAATAATCCATGACCTAGATCTGAATGCACTAGAGTGAAGGTGAAGCTAAACCCATAAGCATCCAAGTTATCACATCTTATATTTTGTATTGGACACTAGCATCAAATCTAGATAATAACATCAATACAATTGTCTTAGGCTAACACAATTGTCCAAAGGGCCAGAGACACAAGATCTAGAATCTAATGACTATTCTAGAACTATCTTCCTACCTAATTTTTGTCTATTTTAGATACAACAATATGCTATCATTAGACCCAGCTAAGTACTCTCTTTTATGTCATTTATATATCTATCATAGTTGTATTTTACATTAATATCTTATCTTAATTTAACAAATTTAGCATATGGTACATTACGTTTAATACATTAATTATCTTACTATAGATCTAATATTCAAATTATGCCATATCATTTCTATATCCTTAACCCTATCTACCCATGTAAGGATAGGATCCTAATCTAAATTAGGGTTAAAAATTAGGTGAACATGACCTGTGTGAATGCATTTTTTTATAATTCCTAGGGTTTTTAACTAGTTAGGGTTTTAGATTGTTTTACTTTTTAATTTTATACTAGTAATATTTTGCATGCAACCTAGGTGTAGCCCTAGATTAAGGGTGTGTCTATTGAACATATTGAGCTTACCCTCAACCCATACAAGATGTTTCAAACCAATGATCAATATCATACTTTGGATCATGATGATACCCATGTCGACAATGAAAAAAATCTTGATAGGGTTATCATAGAAAAATATTATTATAATGAAAATCCATAAACAAATGAAAATGACAAAGTAGAAAATGACCAAGTGCATGCAATTTCAATGTTTCATGATCACATTTGATAAAACCCATAAAGATCTTGATAAAATCTTAAAAACTATACTTTAAGATAAAAATGAAAAAACTTTAGTGGATACATCCCTTCCCTTGAACACATTACAACTCAATACATCTAAGGGGGTATGGATTATGTGTTTCAACCTTTGTTCCCTGAAACTACTATTGATATATCTATTATGAACTTACCCATTGTATCAACACAAATATTAATTTTAATGCCTATTAAAAATCAAAACATGTTTTCATCCCCTATGGTAATTTCTCAAATTATTCATCAAAATCCCACTCGGCTTACAGTTCAATCACTCCTTCAACTCATCAAGATCTTGCAAGACAAGGTTACAAACATTGAACAAAAGGCTTAAAATTATTCACATGATATAAATTCACAAGATGTGTTAAATAACCCTCTTTCACTTAAGATCTCTTCACAGCACTTGACAACTAGATTTGTTGTACCCAATTTTACATTTTATGATGGCAAGGATGATTTGGAATAACATATCTGAACCTTCTATGTGGCATGCATTAATTATGATTCTAATGATGAAATTTTGACCAAATTATTTCCCAGGAGCCTTAAGGTATATGATTTTAGGTGGTTTAATGAATTACCTCTTCAATCTTTAAAATCATTCAAACCTCTTGTAGATCAATTTTTGTCACACTTTTCTATTAACATTCCTGAAAAGGTTTCATATGCTCAAATGGCAAAGTTCAAATAAGGAACCAATAAACCAATCAATGAATATGTCTTGAGATATAAGATAATGTTAGCTAAAATGACCAATCCTATGGAAGATAAAGAGTTACAAGATGTATTCAAGCAAAGTTTGATTGTTCTTTTACATGGATCCATTATTTTCAAAAAGTTTCAATCTTTTGATGACTTATGCCATGTTGTACGGGACCTTGAACTAAAGTTTATGTCATTGAATAAGCTCAAGTATATAGAAAACACACCAATTACATCTACATTTAGTTAAAATTTTAAAATAAAACCAAGTTATAAGGTAAAACCTACAGAGCCTAAAAAGGAAACAACCACCATGGTTAACATAGTTACACACCATCTTAATCATCTTTTCCTATCTAATACACCAAGGAGACAATTTACATGTTTACCTAAGCCTCTTACTTCATTACTATCATGGTTGATAGAGTGTCATATTATATCTCTCCCTCCTCCTATAGAGGTTGATTTAAGTAGACATCTACCCAAAAGATATGATGCAAATGCTTATTATGATTATCACCAAGGCCTTAGGTATTCTACGAATAGATGTTTACATTGAAACATAAGATCTAAGTCCTCATTGATGACTAACAAATTACATCTAAAAATCCTCCAAATGAATATGGTTCACAACTTGGTGATCATCATAAATAAAAATTATTTACAATACCATTATAAGAAGGAACTAGAAGTTCAAATGACATATAATACACATCCTCCTTCATCATATTATGGGAACCCACTAGATGGGTTTATTGGTACTTGCACACACCATATAATTCCTATGGTTTAGAAACCTACAATTTATTTTGATGATAGTGAAATTAAGGATGATGAATCTAACATTCATTCTCTATTAATTTTATCATACCTTGATAAACACATGATACATAGTGTTATGATTGATAATGGTGTAAGAAAAAATGTTTACATCATGACATTACTTATGCATTTGGGTTTACTCATCACAATTTACACCCCTCTACTAGATCAATTCGAGCATTCAATGAGACCTCTCAAAAGGTTCTTGGAAATATTGATCTACCTTTAAAAGTCAGTCCCACACATATGGTTACTACATTATCACTTATACCTTATATAGGTGTCTTCAACATGTTTTTTGGAAGACCTTGGATACATAATGTTTGAGTAGTACATTATATAGCACATGGGTGTATTAAATACATTCATACCAATTGGGTAATTTCAATTTATATTATTCCATATTTATAGCATCCTCTTGAACAAGATAAATTCATACCTAGATAGTTAATTATCAAGCCTATATAGACTAATCCATCACAAAATGGTAAAAAACAAGCAATCCCCTTTACTAGGTGGCCAGTACTTAAGAGCATTTACATCAGAGATAGAAAGTGGGTTCCGCAAAATGCTCATATTTTATGCACCATATTTAGATATCCAAAGCACTTAAGCATGTTCCTACTATTTATATTCTAAATAAACCACAAAATACATAGAGATGGGTTCCAAGATCCATTATTCCTTATATTGGTACTTCATGACCTTGGAGTCCTAATATACATATACTAAACATTATAGATACTATAGTGATATATATATTTCACCTATACATGTTCCTTGAAAGTACCACTGATTCCTTACACCAAGTTCTAAGTGGGGAGATACCTATCATAATCCTTCGGATGATATCATAAGATAATCTTATCTCTTCCAAAATTACCAAAAGAATTAAAAAACTCAAAAATACAAAAAAAAATTATCACCTACATGTTTTATTGGCTTCTTAGCATCTAAATGTTAGTTTCATGTTGAGGGATAGCATATCATTTACTCCTAAATATACATATACATGATACACTTATGGGTGTTGGGATTTCCCTCTACTCATGTCACTAAGACATTAAGGGCATCCATATTTTATGATCTTGATACACATAGGTTATATGATTCGATGATCACTCTACACTATCATGTTTAAGAATACATATCTACTTGCACATGCCTATTATCCATGATTACATCTTGCACATGATAATTGATGTGATATTTGCTTGACATTTCTTTCTAATAAATTTTATCCATGGGCCACTATGACATGTTTATTTTGGTGGATTATGCTTTTCCCTTATACACTTCCTTGAGTGTTTTGCCTTGCTATTGTATTTCTTGTTCGAGCATTTGAATATGCTTCGTTATATGTAGCCCATGTGCGTATGTTTGCCTTTTTGGATATTTAAATATGTCATTGATTTTTATATGAAAATTTGAATATGTCATTCCTTAATTTTATGGACATTTGGCTAAGTCATTTCCATTCAATTTTGTAGCATTTGAACATGCCCCTTGTTTTTAGTCTCCTTAGACCATTGTTTTTTTTATCTTTCTTTTGAGTGATCTTGTGTGTGTGTTTGTTTTCTTGTTGAGCTTGTAATATTATTATTTATATGTTTCCATGATATTTATCATGAATCTTAGGCTTATATGTGATCACATTGGTTTTATGGATTTTAATGACACATTTACCTAGACATGTTTCCTTTTATATGCTACATGGTTACATTAACGTATTTTATAGTTGACTTACCCTTTTGAGTTGAGGTAACTTATAGATACTATTTTTACCTCACCTTGAAGGGGGGGGGGGGGGGGGGGATATTAGTGGGGGCATGTTTAGGAATCATGTTCTCCATGCTTTGCATAGTTATCAGATATCATTAGGGGCATATCATATGGCCATGGCTTCCATACATTCATAATTTCTAGATTATAATGGGGGCATGCTTTGGAAGCATGTTATCCACATTTATTCAATATTTCATACTTACACTAGTTTTTAGATTTAATGGGTGCATGTAATATAGACATAGCTTCCTCACATTCATAGTTTTCAGATTTAATGTGGGCATGATTTTGAAGCATGATCTCCACATTCATTCAGTATGGTACTTATATTGATTCACAAATTTAGTGGAGGCATGATTTGAAAGTATGTTCTCCACACCTACTCAGTATTCAACATCTTTAGTTTATAGTGTGGGCATGTTTTAGAAACATTTCCTCCATATTGGTATGTATATCAGTTTCATATTTCTCCATATATATTGGGGGCATGATTTAGAATCATGTCCTCCACACTTAGACAGTAATCTAAATTGGCCAAAACACATAGTTATATGATTTTGACACACATTTGTGGTAAAATTATATACATATACCATTTGTATACATAATTTCAGCATGAGACATATCTAAGGTACATATGTTATGAAACATGTGCCTAATATTGTAAATCTAAATCAATCTTAGATTCTAAAACTAATGCACATACTAATACCCAACAAACATTTATAGACTTTAATGAACTAATATACTGTATTAGTTGGTTCACCTTTTGGTATGGTTGAAGTGATTAAATCACTCAATCCTTCCAAATTTTTAATTTGGACTTGATCATCCAAACTCACCGGGTTATAAGAATCATTGTGTTGCATATTTGAGTTAATCTCAACTTCTAAATGGAAACTCACTTTTGATTTAAATTTAGGGGCATGTGCCTCCCACTATGTCTCTAACTTTGATCAATTCATTTCAATTCAAAATGATGATTTTACCTTTTTGTGCTCTAGATCACTCTTTTCTTCCAATTTGTTAGTACACATCACATACCTTTATTATTTTATGTTGGAAACATCCTAAATGGGAATACAATTATAACACATCTAACATCGTCTTCTAATTCTTTTCAAATCAAATTATGACCCAATAATATGACTTTCTAACCATTTTGACTAATTGAGGACCAATTTCTAAAAGAATTGAATAAATATTGATTAATCTTGTTTAAAGCTAGTTAATTCAAATCAAGATATTAAGTGGATTTTCCATAGAGGTTATTGATTATTTCAATATTGGAAATTTATTATGAACATATTCATCACTTAGTGGCATCATCTATGGGGTGGCATCCATAAGCCATAAATGTGTAAAATATCTAAATTATGGGCACCCATGCCTAATTAATGCCCCTTCCCCCCAAATCATTATGAGGATATTTATAGATTTAATTAAAAATATTAGGATAATTTATGGCCACACATATAAATATTGAGATGGACGTTCATGGTTAATGTTAATCCATTTCCAAAATCAATAAATAGAAGGGCATAAAACACCATTTCTTAAGATTTTTTATTGTAGAGTTATAATGCTAAAATCTCTCCACAATTCCTTTGTGTTTTGATTTTTGTGTTATTTGCATTTAGATTAGCTTCATTGATAGGCATATTGGATAGTTTATATAATGAGCCTAGGTTATGTATAGATTTCTTGAGGCAATGGAAGAGCAAAGAAGCCATTGTTGACAAAGACTAGAGCTCTAGATTAAGGGAAGAACACACTTGGAGCCACTTTTGAGTAATGGAGCCATTTGGGAAGGTAATGATTAATTAATTTATTTCATTTGTATTTTATTATCATTAGGAACCCCCATATGAATAGATTGGCTTGATTTGTTAGTTATTTATGCATTTCTCTTTGATTTATTAACTAATGCTTAACTAATAAAATTTTGTAATCCACTTTACATTTTGGCATGCCCATTAGGACCATGCATCCCTCTATACACAAGGAAGACACTTTGGTATTTTTATAATTCCATTTGGTTTATTAAAAATTCCTTTATCATCATTTTTATGCTTGTTTTCTCATGTTATTTGTGCACCTATAGGTTACACAATGACCACCGACCGTTCTGAGTGACCGCCAATGGTTCTGAGTGATTGTTGACAGTTCTGAGTGACCACTGATGGTTCTTTTGACCACTAAAAGTTTGGTTATAGGGGAAAAATGTTTAAAAATATTTCATTTTGAGCATTCATTCAAGTTGTTGCTAATAAATTACATGTTTTAAGTCTCTGGTCTGAACCTAAACATGATCTAGAAGCTTGCTTTTGGATTTTTTATATTATCTTAGGATTAAGTAAAATTTTGTTGAAAATATTTTCTTACCTAAGAATTTTTTGAGAAAATTCAAGTTTTTATTGGTTAAAATTGAACTTTAAAGTCTTTGATTTAGTTTTATTTAGTGATTTAAATACTTTCTCTTGAAATATTTTTGTTCTAATAGCTAACAAGTGATTTTTTACAAGAATGTTGATGCTTTCAAGTCAACAGGTGACCATCAATGGTTAAGTTTTGACCACCCATGATAAAAACTCAACCACCAATGGTATGCTAAAACCACTGATGGTTAGAGGTAACTTCCAATGTTCACTATATTTTCTAAAAACACAGACCCAAGAGCACTTAAACCAAAGTTGTTTGTCCCATTTACAAAAGTGCTTCAAAACTAAACAAGACTCTCACAATTTCTATGCAGGATTAGCTAAGAAAGTGAACATTTAGAGCTTAATTAGTCTTTTTAAACTCGTTTTGGTGCTTAAAAGGACTATGAACTTTCATTTGAGACTTTAAAAAAGAATTAAGAACATTTCCTTTGGTGCTTAAGGTTAAAAATTTGCATGTTTTATGATTGAATGTTTTCTTAGTTGTTCTTTAAAGGTTTTTACAACTTAAGGCCAAAGGGCCAAAGAACACCACTAAAAAATTCAATTTAGTGCTTTAAAACCAAACTCACTTGAAATTTTTGTTTTAAGTAATCCATTTATCATTATTTGCTTAGTTTAAATTTGTTTGAGCAAAAAGGAATTTGTAGGTGTATGCTCTCCCCCCATCCCCTATATGGAACTTGTGGGATCAAAAACACCATATTCAATGAAAATTACCTTAGTCCAAAGGCATAAAAGAGATGTTGTGAAGGCTCTCTCCAAGACCTACATGGCTTGAGTGATCTAGAAATAACCTTAAATCTCTTTTACTTAGTTTTTATTTCATTGAATATTGGCTTACAAGGGGGAATTCATTACCTCCCATAAGTATTTCATTGAATATTGGCTTACAAGGGGGAATTCATTACCTCCCATAAGTTCTATAGGGAAGATTTGACCCGAGGCTTCATCTCCTAGCATCATCTTTAACCCATATCTATGGGGGGGTATATAAATTGGGATCCCCTCACTAGGATGGTGGTTTGAGTGGTTAAACAATCTTCATTAGTAAAGGGTAAGCCCAATATGTTTGAGCATGTTGGACATCACACTACATTGAGTAAGTGACGGATGTAGTGGTTATAAAAAGGGAAAGACCTTTTTACAACAAGTTATATGATGTAGACCCAAATTATGTGCACTAGTCTTTTTTACTGACATGAAATTTGGTAAAAATGGGATCTATCTAAAAATGTGTGAAACTTGTTAGTTTTAGTCAACCCCACTTTGCCACACCTTGTTATTTTAGGACTTAGGATGATTACTTAGTTGTTTTTGTCTTTGTCTTAGATTACTTGGTCTTATTTTGAGTCAAAAATACTTGTTAACAAAAGTTCATAACCTAACACATTGTCCATAATTTCTTAAACAAGGAGGCATTACGTTTTCCAAGTGAAAATCTTTTCTTTGTTCAAATTTTCATCTAAAACATTGTTTCATATCATCCATTTTGGTGCAGTTATGGAAATTGAACCCAAGTTAAAATTTGAAATTGGACTTTTATAAAATTTAATGGTTGATATGTTAAATTGGGTTCACCATTTAAACTTGTCTTATTTTAACTTGCATTCAATTTCCCATTTGAATTGAGTACCGTTTATACACTCATTATCACATTATCACCTTTTGTGGACTCAAGTCATCTTACGTATCTCTCATGCTTTAAGTCCTAAAACACATTTTATACTACCATTCTTATTACCATGTGGTGGTGTTGTGTTGCCCATTTAGTTCTAGTTTTATACTTAGGAATTCTCACATGTTTTTACATCTTGAGTTTCTTAGTTCACATTGTCTCCTTCATGATATGAAATGATTTATTCTATTTTTATAGTATAAACTCATCAGAGTTAAACTAGATTTTATGGTATTGACGTATCTCAAAAGTCTACATTTTAGTGTACTAGTGACACTCTAGGCTTTTCAAGTTATCATACCCTCTTCTAATTTATACTATTTTAACCCTACCCAAGGTTAAGTAATTTTACGAACACATTATTCTAATTGTGTTTGGTTATAATCCACCCTCCTTTTTTAGTCTCTTTGGTACCTTAGTCATTTATTTTGAAGAAAGATCAAAATGTGTAGCTTGTTTAAACATTTGCACAACATTGATCCAAATCTATTCAAACATATAGAGAAAACTTTTATAGACATAAATCAAAGGTTCACTCGTAGTGGGGTCCCTTATAGCCCTAGATATGAGGATAAGCACTTTTATGATGGACAAGACAATTTCATTGTCTTTGAAGACATTCCTACAATTTTAGGATTCGAAGGGGATTATACTAAATATCAAGAAAACCAAGATGAAGCACTCCTTAACTTTATAGAATCTAGTGCTATACTACCTTTGGATTTTCTTATAGATCAATTACACACCTTGGTTAGAGAATGAGAACAACAACAAGAAGAAGATCAAGCTTTTTCACAATCAAACATACCTTCTTCCTCTAACAAGGGTAAGGAAATACTTATAGAGTCAAAACCAATCGATCACAATATTATCATCAATATATTATCATCAAGATCAAGAAAATAAGTTAGAGGTATGTTGATCAGCTTATTGTGGACTTAATTAACTCTCTAGTTGCTACATCAATTCACAATAATGATTCCAAGGAATAAGGAAATGTGATTGAACCTACGCAACAAACATTGGTTGATAACATGATAAAAATTGATCAAAGTGTCTCTAATGAAGAAAATAATACATAATAAGTAGTGAAAAATTCTCCACTAGACACATAACACACATTATTTAACCATCAAGAACCTCTTGTTACTTTACAAACATAGAGACCTAATAGTAAGTTTGAATTGAGGAGATCCCTCAAGATAGTTTGTTTAGTTCATCTCAACCAACACAAAAATGGGTAAAGATACCAAGGACTCCCCAAAACCAATAAAGCACATATAGTTCAAGGCAATAGATTATGAGGAATCAATGGCCTATTTACTCAACTCTAGGAGAAAATAAAAACCAAGTTGTGAAACATAAGGTGTACATCCCTCACAAACCTGCACAACAATAGGGGCACATTCTACCCCAATAACAAAAATAGGGGCACATTCCACCCCAATAGAACTATGTTCCACCCATGAATGCACTAAACATGCAAAATTGGAATTCCATGAAGGAGATTGTGTCACATTTGGAGACTGGAAACAAGTTCAAAAAGTACAAATTTGACAAGATATGTCCATATCCATTTGATTTAAGAATTCTCTAAGTCCCCTTTCTACCTCATTTTGAGGCACCCAAATTTGATAAATACAAAGGAAAGGGTGACCCATGTGAACATATCAAAGCATTTTTTGTATTATTCCAAGAGGTTGCTTATAGTAGCATGTTCTTACTTTGATTGCTTCTATGAAGTTTAGAAAACCAAGCTTTAGATTAGTTACTATAGTTACATAGAAGATCAGTTGTGGATTGGAAAAACTTATTTGAAAAGTTTGTAAACCACTTATCATATAACATAGAACATGAAATTGATTATTGTTAACTTGTGCAAAGCCAAACAATGTGATGTAGAAAGCTTCACTACATTTCTATAGAGATGGAGAGAATTAGCAAGTCATTTTCAACATAATTTTCTAGACAAATAACTGGCTAACATATTTTCACAAAATTTACATCTTGGGGTCATACATAATCTATGTCTATATTGTAATAACTTATTTAAATAGATTATTGATAAAGGTGTATAGATTGAGAAATATCTTATTGTTAAATGCCTTGTTAAGATTTTTACACAAGGTCAAACATCCAATTATACCCCATCTTATAGTTAGATAACTATGTAAGATAATCCTAAAGTCTTTAATAAGAACAAAAACATGGTTGTAAATGGGGCGACTGAAACAAGGCATGTACAAATGGTGTAGGCCCTGTCAGACCCAAATGTATAATTACTTCCCCCAATCCAACACCTAATTTATAGAGGCAACCTCCATGAAGGACAAACCAAGGTAGTTTTAGGGTCTTCAGCAAATTAAGAGAACTAATTGAAATGGTGTTCTAAAAACTCATAGCAGCTAACCTGATTGTATGGCCAGTACCAAGGCCATTTCTTCAAGATCAACCAAAACCATATTGATACAAAGAGAATGAATGGTGAAACTTTCATCATGTTATTGGTCATGGTGCTTATCATTACATCTAATTATGAAATATTATTAAAGATATCATTGAGAGTGGTGAAATTTAGATTAACCTATCCCCTAATTAGGACATAAATTAGAATATGGGGATCTATAAGGACCCCTTTCCTCGACATAATAAACTGCCACCAAGAAATAATCAAAACCAAGGATAGAGGTAGAATCAGAACTAGAATCAAGGTCAAAATCATAATCAGCATGAGTATAATCATGATCATAACACCCATATCAATAATGTGGGTTAAAACATGCCTTACAACTATAAAAATATCATGGGATGTATTTCTACAACCCATATTACCACTATTACTATTAAACTACATGAACCATATCATGCTCCTTGTAGTATAGGACCCATTATTATAAGTTCAACACCATCTCCCCTTAGTAATGTATTGTCAGGTTCTCACAATTCTATTACAACTCCATTTTCATAGGTTACCATCTTTGGACAACACCCTTCTTCTAATTATAATGTCTCCTTTCCAACTCAAAATTATAGTACTGCAACTAGATGCATGTGAGCCACCCTCCAAGGCCATTTTCCTTCATATTCTAATTATATTGGCTCCCCACCACCTCTAGGTTATGCAATCATAACTAGACACTCATGATTTAATCTTTAAGGCCCTTTGCCTACTTCTTCCATATAACCTAATGTGAATATTTCACCAATAGATCCAAGACTGACTACTATCCCACCCAAAGATAAGCCATCTCACCCTAATGTTGAAAATCCTTATAGTTGATCAAACCAATTAAGCAAAACCCCTGTATAGGTTTTCATTTTGGATCTCTTGTAGACATCTAAAGTCCATAGAACTATCCTAAATAATCTTTTGCAAAAATCCACTATTCTTGATGATATAAATCCTGAACAATTCTAGAACTTGGTGGGATTTTTGTCTTCATTTCATTAAGTAACATTTGAGCAAAAAGACATGTCTACACTTGGATCAAGCCATAATAACCCACTATACATTGAAGTAATCATTGAAAGCCATAAGATCAAGCAAGTTCTTATAGACAATGGTTTGGGGCTAAACATCATATCTCTTAAGTTGGTACAAATATTGGGCTACACTATAAAAGACATTCAACCAAAGATGATTGTCATTAAGGCTTATGACAAAGCCAAAAGGCTATCTATTGGTATTATTTTGTTGCCAATCATTGTTGGGTCCATTTCACATCATACATTACTTCATAGTATAGATATTGAATTACCTTATACAATACTTCTTGGTCATCCTTAGATCCATGAAGTACAGGACTTTCCCTCCACCCTACATTAGTGCCTTAAGTTTCCCCATGATGGGATTAAGGTTACTATTCTCACAAACCAATAGCCTTTTGAATATTACAAACATCTTGAGGCCCAGTTTTGTAATTACAATTATTATCTAGAATCTAAATTCATTACAAATAATAACAAGGCTATAGTTTCACATCCACCTCTATCTAATTATATCAACCCTAGTGATCTCACTTCCACTTCAGCTGATCTATTTCCCATAACTCTTATGAATTAGGTTATTATTCAAGATGTGGGAATTTCCATGTACATTCTTAAGGATGCCTTCCATGTTACAAAGTTGCCTAAAAATACAAATACATTCGGTAAGACTAAACCTTAAAAGAATCCTAATAGACCCATAATGATTTGGAAACAAAATAAGAAACATCAAAAACCACTTATGTTTTTTGTACTTGCTATTTTGCCAAATAAATATTGAGAGGCTTTTACCAAGGAAGATTGGTTATATTCTAAAGGCCTTACTAATTGCTTTCATAATCCAAAGTATCATATCCCTAATCAGATCATGGATCATCTTGATTATTTAGGAAAATGCCTCAGCGCAGGAGTGCAAGGAATCTTGGAACCCTTATCAATTATAATACCTAATTTTAATCATGGTCTTGGATATATACCACCTGGGGGTGACCTCATGACTTTTGATAGTGACTTTTATAAAGTAACTAGTGATGAGACTCCTGGCAGTGACACAACATCCCATTATAGCCTTTTCAATGAGCTTATGGAGATGGACCTATTTGATTTGAATTTCATTTTAACCCTAACCATTAGAGATTCCCATCCTGAAGCAAGAACCTATTCTAGTGGTGTTTCCCATCCTAAATTAGAATGCCATATTTTTACCATTGGATTTTCCCATCCTAAATCTAAACCTCATTGTTCCCTATGCCTTTTCCATCTTTACCTCATTGATTTGTACCATAAAAATTAGGTCATATACTTTGTTGAGTTTTAGAATGAAGAATCACTTACAAAATATATGGGTCTAAGAGATGGATTGCCCATTGGTGAACAAGGATTTGATTTTTCATTAGATCTTTCTACCTAATTTAGAGAGCATGAAAAATTTCTTGGTCATAATAAAGATGAAACATCAAGATACTTGAGTGAAAACCTCTTTGAGGTGCTCATCGATTAGGGAAAAAGTAAAGAAAAAGACAAGCCTTCAAGTGAAAACCTAATTTAGGCACTCTCGGGTGGGAAAGTTTGATCATCCCCTCAACACATAAAAGGTCCATCTATCCCAAGTTTTATATCTAGTAAAAACATATCTTCATAACAACAACAAATGTTTGAGCATCTTACTCTTGAGTTTATAAAGGTTTTTGCTACTTGGCATTTACTTGATATGGCAAATTATGATTCATCACATTATCTATAACTTTGGGAGGAATATAAAGAAGATATAGTAGAAGAAGATTATCACAATCATACCTTGCCTAAAATTCTAGAAGATAGATTCACACTCCTTGTGGAGAACATAACAAAAGTGAATCTGGGAACCTATGAGGATCCTAAAATTGTTTATCTTAGAGCTTACCTTATTAAATTAGAACGTGAATAAATCATATCCCTCCTAAGGGATTTTATTGACATATTTGCATGGTCATACTCTGACATGTCAAGCTTGGACCCAAATTTGGTTATGCATCACCTTATTATCCATCTTGATGCTAAACCAATCAAGAAAAAATTAAGGAAGATGCATCCATCAATCACCCTATTAGTTAAATCATAACTAGAAAAGTTGATAGGAGCAAGTTTCATTAGCCCACTAAATTACTCTAAATGGATATCAAACATAGTCCCAATGAATAAAAATACCTTGGGTATACATATTTATACTAATTTCATAGATATCAATAAATCATGCCCTAAAGATGATATTCCTCTACCCAATATCAACATGATTGTTGACTTGATTGCTAGGTATGAGATGTTATCCTTAATGGATGGATTTTTTGGATGCAGTCAGATCGAGATAACCCAAGAAGATCAACATATGACTAAATTCACCACTCCATGGGGAAAATTTTATTACCAAGTCATGCCATTCGGATTGAAGAACACTCAAGCCACATATCAGTGTGACATGATAGTCATCTTCCATGACATGATGCTCGATATTATTGAGGACTATGTTGATGATATACAAGAAAAATAAAGAACAAGATCTGGACATCCTAACATTCTATAAAGAATATTTGAGAGGCTTCATGAATATAAAGTTCACTTGAATCCTAAGAAGTGTGTCTTTGGGGTCACTTCAGGGAAATTACTAGGTTTTATTATATCATAAAGAGGGATCGAAGTTGACCCTACCAAGGTCAAGCCAATTATGGAAATGCCTCCACCAAACAATCTTAAATAGTTGTGAATCCTATAAGTAAAGATCCAATCTATACGCAGGTTTATTTATCAATTGAAATATAAGTGCCACCTATTTACCCACTTTTTGAAGAAAGGGGTAAATTTTTAGTGGGATGAAGATTGTCAGATAGTATTTGAAAAAATTAAGACATCTTTGGCCAATCCACCAGTCTTGAAACCACCAACACCTAGATGACTATTGCTTCTTTACATATCAGTGATAGAGTATGCACTAGGGGCACTTTTGGCCCAACATGATGATCAAGGTAAATAATATATAGTATATTATTTAAGTTACACTCTAGTGGATGATGAACATAGTTATATACCTATTGAGAAGGCATGTATATATATGGTGTTTGATACCAAAAAATTATGACATTATATGCTAAACAACAAAACTATTGTCATCACTAAGGTAGACCCTCTCAAATTCTTATTATCTAAAGCAGCTCTTCAAGGATGCATGGCTAAATGAGTTATGCTACTAAGTGAGTTTGACATTGAGTATCAGAATCAAAAATAAATTAAGGGGTAGGTTATTGTTGATCAACTTGTAGATTCCCCTATCATAGATACTCAACCATTGAAATTTCACTTTTTAGATTATTTCATTATGGCAATAGAATAAACATCATATGAACATGAACAATGGAAGCTATATTTTGATGGCTCATTTACATCTCAAGGATCTAGATCTAGCATAATATTTATTACACCCCAATGGGATATAATTCCCAAGGCATTTCATATACAATTTCATTTTATAAACAATATGGCCAAATATGAGGCATTGATTATAGGGCTTTGCCTTGCTATACAATGGGATATTTAGAGCTTAAAATTTTATGGTGATTCCCAATTAATCATCAATCAGACCACTAATCAGTATCAAACTAGAGATTACAAGTTTGTTCCTTATAATAAAATTGTTGATAATCTCAAATGTCATTTAAATCTCTATGATTTGAACAAATTTTGAGGGCCAACAATAAATCAGGTGATGTAATGGCAATGATTGGTTCCATGATATAGATTTATGATGCTACTATAGAGTATCAATTTCTAATTTAAAATCTTCTTTAGTCTGCACATATCATATTAGATTTAGAAAGGGTATGTTCCATTATTGATCCCAGTCCCCCACCTAAATTACCCTAGTCCAAGACTTTTATAACTATTTCCATGATCACATTTTCCTAGTTGACCTATCCAATAATCAACAAAAACTCTTCCATCACTATTTATCATGTTATACCCTCCTTAGAAGCATGCTTTATCATAAAGGATATGATGTAATGCTTCTTCATTGTTTATCTTTGAGAGAATCCAAGCAAGTGTTGAGGGAGGTTCATGAAGGAATGTGTGGGGCCCACACCAATAATTTTGTCTTAGCAAAGAAGCTCCTCAGAATAGGTTGTTATTGGATAAAAATGGAGACCAATGCTTGCAATTATGTAAGTAAATGTGTTCCTTATTAGCAACATGTAAATTTGATACACACGCTCTCTTTACCAATACAACCAATCATAACACCATGGTTGTTCTCAACATGGGGCCTTGATCTCATTGGGAAAATAAACCCAACATCTTTAGATGGCCATAAACATATCCTAACTGCTATCATATATTTTACTAAGTGGATTGAGGTCATTCCTCACTTACATCATCAGGAAGTAGATATCCAAATTCATCCATTACCATATCATCTGTCAATATGGCATCCCAACTCACCTTATATGTGATAATGGTATATCTTTTGTAAACCAAGATGTAAAAGTTATTTGTGAAAAATTCAAGATTAAGAACAATAAATTAACTCCATATAACCCACAAGTAAATAGATAAGTCGAGGCATCAAACAAAACCATTGTATCCATTTTAAAGAAGATTGGCAATGACACTAGCCATAATTGATACTTACAAATCTTTCTTGAACGTTGGGCTTATAGAACTAGTCATTGAACCCTAATAGGAGCCACTTTATACTCCCTTTTCTATGGCATAGAATCTATTATCTTTGTTGAGATCAAACTACCATCATTGTAAGTATCATTGGAACATATTGAAGATGATGAGAACTACAGATTCTCAAGGATGCAAGAATTATAACTTCTTGATGGTAAGTGTTTGGTTACCCTAGAAAACTTGTAAGCCTATCATAACATATTACAAATAATCTATAACAAGCACATTCTCCCTCAGGAGTTTGAGATTGGTGATTTGGTCCTAAAGAAGAACCAAAAGAACACAAACATCGAATGCAATAAAAAAGGTAAGTTTCAACCTAATTGGTTGGGACCATTTATTATCATGAAAAACTATGGATCAAGGGCATATCGACTAGATAAACCAAATTATAAGGAACATCCAAATCCCATGAACATTGTACACCTTAATAGGTTCTATGCATGAATAACTTCAAACCATTATCTACAAGATCCCTCACTTGGGGGTAGATTGTGCCAAAGTAATTTTATCCTACCATTTTATATTACCCTAGACCATATTTCACAATTCTGGATAGTGAAAATATTTTAAACCATTGGTACTTTGAACACATTTTATCTTACCATATTCCATTCTCTTTAAGAACCATATTATTTAAGTAGACACTAAAAAACTACATACCATGGTTCTAGATGTTGAACTAACCCTTAGACCACCTCAGGGACCCCTAGGGACCACTTCACAACTTTTTGACCACAAACCTAAGTCAAGCTAACTAACTAAATAATTGACATTGACCAACTTAACCTTTGACCTATTGACTATTGATAGTCACCCTAACTATCAAAGGTTAGGCTTGATCACTAATAGTCAAGTTTTAATCACCTAAATAGTTAAAATCTAACACTAACTATAGCTTACTTTTTTATATTTATCTTATCTAATCCATGTGAGAAATCAATGCATGTTAAAGCTAAATTTAGACACCCTGTTAAACCACTTATTGAACCTATTGTTCCATATCTCCCTTCCTTCTATAAAAAGAGAGGAGGAGGAGGTGAAAAGGGGGGAAAATCAAGAGCAATAATCATAAGAAAGAATCAATAATTATCAGAGCTTCTTGTGTCAAAACTTCTTTTACAATTCTTCTTCCAAAAAATCTAGGAAAGCTTCTAGTGAGTGTGACAGAGATCCTAAGTGCTATTGTTCATCAATCATAGCCAAGACATTGTTACTCTGTTGAAATTTCTCTAGACTCTACCAATAAGTTTTTTAGCCAACTACCTCCACATTATTTAGGCCAACAAGCTAAGTATCTATCTTTTATAAGATTTAGTAATTAATTTATATGTTTTATCTTCCATCCCACCTTTAAGAATCCATTCTTTAACCTCATCAACTAGCTTATTGAACCAGACTAAAACCCATAATAACCATCAATGATCACCTTGACTATCGATGGTCTATCCATAACTGTCAATGGTTACCCAACTGTCGATGGTCACCCAACCACCAATGATTTCACCCCAACCATTGATGGTCACTATGTGATAATTCTAACAACAAGCTAATTTCACCTATCAAACCCCAACCAAATCCCACTTTTTGACCTTTTACCTGAGCATAAAACATCACCCAATTTTTTAAACCTTGTCTAATTTATTTAGAATTAATATTCAATCATTTATTGCTATAATTAGTCAAATTCATCTCTTTCAAGAACTTCTTGTATTTGATTTTAGTGTCTTCTATTATTTATGCAAGTAATTTATCTTTCATTTTCAAAACTTGAATGTTTAAAAGTGTGGATTGTGTTGGGTGAATAATTTGTCAATCAGCTAACTGATGAGTAAAATAGGTATCTTCAACCATAGCATAAGGAGATTGGTCAAAAAAATGTGCAGGTTTACCACATTAGAGGTGGACAAATCTCTCCTCTCATCAAGGGGAGGTTCCCTATAACTATAAGGTACTATATATATATATATATATATATATATATATATATATATATATATATATATATATATTTGCTATAAATAAGCTAAAAATAACACTCAGGGGTAGGATAACACCATCCATCTCTCTTTTTTCAAAGATGATGTTCACAAATCAAAGGGGAAATCTTGATGAAATGACAGAAGGCACTCCTCTTCTTTCAGAAGTGTTGTTCAACAGACAACAAGAACCTTTCAAGTAGTGACAAGTAACTGTAATAGGATGCAGTAACATAGCAGGATGAAATGTAGCATAAAGTCTTCACCTCAACTACCAAAGAGTGAAATATGAAGGATAATGAGGGCATAAAGTCGTCCCAAGATCCTTTACATGGAAATAGAAAATAGACAAACTAAAGATAATTATGGCAGCACAAAATCTCTCCACAGCTGGCTTCAGGACACCTTCTTGATTACTTTCACTAATTCTAGTTATTTAATTAAATGAACAAAAAATGTATTAAGGAAATAGACATAAAAACAATTTCCCCAATAACCAAGCTATTTCAGCACAAATTCTGAAAAGTCACTTGTTTTCTTATTCAAATAATGAAATATGATCAACAATCTGAACTCAAAGTCTCAGTAATGCCTTTCAATTTGGGCAGAGTTTTTGTTTATGTTAATCGAGAGATCTCTTTGAATCCATTGAACTTGTTGAACCCATTGAACATATTAAACCAATTTGGTTCAAGGTTTAATAGTTCAATGGTTCAATAGTTCATTCCTTTGTTCTTTAAAGCCTTCTTTTCTTCACTGCCCTCTGTAAGGGCACTTGGTCTCTTCACTTTGGGGCATTCCTTTGAATCGACTGATTGAACCAACTTTGGTTTAAGGGTTTAATGGTTCAATAGTTCAATATTGTGTTCACTTGACTACTTGAACCAACTTCATTGAACTAACCACATTGAACCAACCGCATTGAACCAATAACTCATTGAACCTTTGAACTTTTGAACCTACTTGGTTCAAGGTTCAATGGTTCAATGGTTCAAGCCTTCTTTTTGCTAAGTCTTTTGAAGCCATTTGAAGCTGTTGAACTTATTGAAGCAGTTGAACTTTGAAATTTTGCTGAAGTGCTTAACTCTTTAAGCTTGTCGACGTCATTGAACCTTGGCATTAAACCTATTGAACCTTAGCATTGAACCTAACCTTGAAATTGCCTAAGTGTTGAGAGCTTGTTTCTTTCATGCAGAGTCCATAGATTTAAGCCTATAGAGTCCATAGATTTAATCCTGTAGAGTCCATAGCAATCAACATGCAGAGTCTATTATTTGAAAAAGCTTGAAAATGGAGAATTTGAATTCTCAAAACAATTTTTTGAGAAGGGAAGAAGCAATTTTGGCCTGCAGGACCAAAATAGTTCATATGTTGTCCCAAAAATGAGTGACAAATTTTGGGAACAATAGTTGGCTCCAGTTGGGGAACTTCTTTTAGTTGAAGACTTAGAACAGCTAAGGGAAGTAGAAACTAGAATCTCTAGTGCCTTGAAGTGTGCCATTTGGTTATGGAGTCATGTTATCCAAAAATAAAGGCACCAAAAAAGAAAATAAAAAGTACAAAATAGAACTAAAGACTATACAAATATACATATGTATAGGTAATCTTATCTAATACTTCAAGAGTTGAGGTGCTTCAGATGCTACTCATTATGAGGTACAAAAAAGGGTGTGCCATCTTGGTACTTCAACAAGAAACTATTCTCACTATTGAGCTCATGGATAGTGAATGGGTTTCTCCATAGGGAATCAAATTTCCAATGCATTCTGTTTGGTTCTCTTCTCTTATCCCATAACATAACTTGATCGCCAATCTAAAAATTATGGTTTTTTGTTTTTTGGTTGAAGAGATTTTTCACCAAACTTTGATGCTATGCAATTCAATCCAACACCATAGTTCACTTCTCATTCAGCTTAGTTAAGTACATGATCCTCTTGTCAATGGAGCTTTCATATGTTTGATCTTTGACCATTTTTACCAATTGCAATGATGGAAACTCTAGGGTGATTGGTATCTTAGCATTGAGACCATAAATAAGTTGGCAAGGTAACATACCAATTGCCCTCTTAGGTGTAATTCTATCTACCCATAAAGCATCAACCAATGCTTTATGCCATGTTTGTTGGTTGTCATCTACCAGCTTCCTGATGATGGTCACCAGATTCTTGTTGCTCGATTCAGCTTGGCCATTCCCTTGTGGGAAATAATCAGAGGAGTGGGAGAGGGTAATCCCATAGTAAAAATAGAACTAAGTGATCTCATGGGAAGAGAAATAGGCAACATTGTCCATCACAATTTTGGTTGGGATCCCAAACCTAGAAATGATGTTCTCCTTAAGGAAATTGCATACTACTTCTGAAGTAGCATGTTTGGTTGAAATTACTTCCACTCATTTGGTGAAGTAATCTATCACTGTGAGGATGTATTCATGTCCAGAACTTGAATATGGGTTTACAACACCAATGAAAATGATTCCCCATTGTTGAAATGGCTCTTCTATCACTACTAACTTGAGAGGTAGGGCAGCCAACTTGGTTCTCCCAATGAATTGTTGGCACAGTTCACACTTTCATACCCATTTGTATGCATCTTGAAACAAAGTAGGATAGTAATACCTAGCTCTAAGAATCTTGTAGGTAATTATAGGAGAAAAAAAATGTCCTCCATAGGCCAGATTGTGGAAGGACCTCAAAAGTTGGTTCTGCTGCTCTTTATCCATGTAGTGAAGGAACACTCCATCAAGGATCCTCTTATATAGGCTGTTGTTCCAGAGGACAAAATTGGTAGATTTCAATTTAACAATCCTCCTTTCTTTATGAGATAAGTGAGTAGGTCACTCACCATAAGTAAGGAAATGAGCAATACTTGAATACCACTCATTTGTGGTGGAGACAAAGAGGACTTTTGGCATGTTTTCTACTTCTTTTTCTTCATACCTTGCTTCTTCGGGTCTATTGTCAGCAATCAATTGACAAAGGCCCTTTCCCCACACCAGCTTTTTTGATTTGATAACTAGATGAAACTCCTAGATTTTAGCAATCTAATTGCTCCTTTTGGTTCCAAACTCCTACTGAGTTAGTATGGATTTGACCGTGGTATCAGGAACTAGGGTAGTAACATGTGAGTTCAGGATATAAAAATGGAAATGCTTCACTACCTTGACCACCACATAAGCATGTTTTTCCATGTTTGAATACTTCAGCTCATGAGCTTTGAGAGGACAACTCATGAAAGATATGGGAGATTTCACACCTTCTTCATTTTGTTGAACTAAAATTGCTAAAAGTGTGTGCTTGGAAGCATAACTATACATTATGAAGCCTTTGGTGTAATCTAGACAAAATAGAGTTGGGGCATGGGCCATAGCTATCTTGATGTCTTGAAATGCTAACTTGCCTTCATCAGTCTAGCTGAAAGTGGCCTTTCCCTTCATCATGTCCACAATGTGGTGAGTCTTCTCAATCAAATCAAGAATGAACCTTCGTAAGAAATTCACTTTTTCAAAGAAAGAGTGAACTGTAGTCTTACTCATGGGTAGAGTAAGCTCCTAAATGGACTTGACTCTTTTTGAGTCAATCTGTATGCCTTCACTAGATATAATGCGTCTGAGAAGCTTCCCTTTTTTTACTCTAAAAATAGACCTCTTGGGGTTTAGAGAAATGTCATTTTGGTGGCAGCATTCCAACACTTGTTTCAAATGGCGAACATAGTCAGGGTGATGCTTGGAAAAAATGGTCAAGTCATCAAGGTATAACATAATGAACTTACCCATTTCATATTTGAAAGTAAGGTCCATTGCTCTCTAAAAAGTAGCACCAGCATTTATCAGGCCAAATGGCATCCTTCAATATGCAAAAGTGCCTCAAGGCATGGTGAAGGTAGTCTTGTGCTAGTCTGCTTCACCAATTTCTACTTGATTATATCTTGAGAAGCCGTCTAACATTGATAACATCTCAGAACTAGTCACTGTCTGAAGTACTTCATCCATGATGAGTAAAGGATAGTTATCCTTTAAGGATGACTAATTTAGATTCCTGAAATCCACACAGAGGCAAATTTTGTCATTCTTCTTTCTCACAGGTACTATGTTTGCAATCCATGTGGAATGATGGATTGGGAAGATTATCATGGCATTCAACATTTTTTGTAATTCTGATAGAATAGTACCTAATATCTTCATATTTTACTACCTAGATTTTTGCTTGTAAGGTACTGAATCATCCTTGAGAGGAATTTTATGGTGAATTTCTTCAAGCCTGAGCGACTTTAGATCATCATAAGAGTATGCCAAAATATTCATGTACTGGTGAAGTAGGTTAGTAAATTTGAGTGTCTTTTATGAAGTACAACACTTTTCAATGTTCACCATTCTGGGATTTTCCTTGGCACCCAAATTTATCTGATTAAACCCCTGGGAGGAGCTTGAATCCATTTGTTACTGTTTGATGACCCTGTCATGCTTGTCAAATAATTTCTCAAGAGAAACTAGTCCTCTGGGAATTTTATTCCCTTTTAGCTGTAGGAATTCTTCACCTACATCTGAGTTCATTTTAGGAGCTTATTCAATTTTCTAGAGCTTACTACCTTTCAAGTGAAGCTATTCAAAGCTATATTTTTACTCTAAGAAGGCAATGATTTGGTTCTCATTGTTAAATACCTACCAATGACTGGCATTATCAAATATGCTTGGTCAGAATAATAGCTCGATGGTGTACTTGTCTCCTATGAAGTTTGGGTGAGGGATTAAGAGAGTTTTTGAAATTGCTAGTGCATTAGTGTTATCATTGAATTCCCTGGGTATGGCAGAGATGTTGAAAGCATTAAAGCTTTCAATTTGATCCTAGACTAGATTACGGTAGTGGTGCAATCTCTCATTTTTGGTTTGGTACAAGTTTTTCACCTAACAAACCACCAATTCGACATCTCTTTTTGCATGAAGGAGTTTGACGCCCTTGTCTTTAGCCACTTTCAATCTAAGCAGAAGAGATTCATATTTAGTAGTATTGTTAGTATTGTTGAACTGCAACTTGTATGATGAAAGAAAAATATCTCCTTGAGGAGATATCAACACAATTCTAGCTCTTGAACTAGTAGAGGAATAGCTACCATTAAATTCCAGCATCCATACCTTATTTGAAACTGATCCTTTCTCAGATTTCTCTTTACTTGGAAGGGGGAATTCTTCTGCATTTGCATTACACTCTATCATGTCTTCTATTGTTCTATCTAAACTAATTTTTAGACTATCATTTTTGAGAGTTTCATCAGCTAAAACATGAGTATCTTCTGTGGTCAAAAAATAATTACCCATGCCTGAAGATTTAAACAAAATTTGGGTTTTAGGCACTAATGTCTGAGAGACAACATATTTTGATTCCTTTTTAGGAAGCAGCCTCTGCATGATGCCTTTGACAAGGATCCTCACTTCAGACAGGTCCATGCTCAATTCTCCACCAACATCCTTACAAAAATTTCACCCTAAAATAATTTCGTATGAGGCTAAAACATCGGCCACCAGGACTGTCATCTTGATTATTTTGTTTGGGAATGCTAAAAATGCAAATTGGGTGTCCTTGATTTGTCCCAGTAGAAGTACTTATTTATTATCCATAGAGAAACATCTCCCAAAGTTTTTGGTCAGCATAAATCCAAGAGATTCTGCCACCTTAGTAGGCATGGCGTTGTCAGATGCACTTGAGTCTATGATGCAATTGCTCAGTTTGTGACCATTTATCAATAGGGAAACATAGAAAGGCTCTATTTTCCTAGGGGCAGCTAGAGGAGTAATGACAAGATTATTTGGGATGGACATGTTCCTTGAGGGATCATGAGTTACCTTTTTAACATCTTGTCCTGTAGGGATGGCTTTATTCTTAAAACACTGAACTAACCTATCCAACTTTTCAAGATTAAATTACAAAAATTCAAATTCAGACATTTGAATTTTGGTCTTCTTGACATGGTCGATTATGTCAAATAACTGAAATGGACTAGGAATAGAGGAAGGAGGTTTATCTTTCTATTTTTTAGGAGGGGTGGTAATGGTCTATGGAATTAAATTTGAAGATGGAGTAATTCTTGATGTACTTACCTTTTTATTACTCAATGGGTCTTTTAGTTGGAAAGGCAGAGAAGTTTCTCATTTGGCAATTGAAATTATAGGCTGAGAACTTTCCCTTGTTTTTATTTTATTAGCTTGCTAGGCTGACTGGTTCTAGGACCAAGTGAATATAGCATATAATCCATCAATTGCTTCACCTTTATCTCTGGGTTCATCCTGGTAATTCAAGAAACTAATGTTGGAGTCATCAACTAATTCTTCTTGGTCTTCTATAAGGAGATTAACATCATTTTCTTGGTTTAATTTAGGCTAGAAAGAGAAATCAAATTCTATTTTGAGATATCCAACTGCTGAATTGGTTAGGGGTGCTTCAATGGCAAGTTTCCCCTATGGGTAGGATAAACCTTCCATCTCTCTTTTTTTAGAGATGATGCTGATAAATAAGGAAGAAATCTTGAGTGATGGGGAAGGTACTTCTCTTCTTTCAGAAGTAACTTTCAGCTAGGAGTCAAATTCCTTCCTAAATAGTAGAAATCCTAGTGCAATGATAGAAGGCACTTCTCTTCTTTCAGAGGTGTTCTTTAGCAAGCAGAAAGAATCTTTCAAGTAGAAAGTAACTGGTAACAGGGGTGTTGAGTGACCAACAACTTGAGAGATAAAAATGAAGAATAATGGGGACACCACATCATCCCAAGGCTCTTTAGGACACCTTCTTGATCACCTCCACTAGTTCTGCTTGTTAAATCAATGGACAAGAAAGCTCTTAGAAAATAGACATACGAACAATCTCCTAAGATAGCACAAGCTATAACAGTACAAAGTCTACAAGTAACTTGTTTTCTCATTTAGATAAAATAATATGAATTACAATCTAAGCTCAAAGTCTCAATAATGCCTTTTAATTTAGGCAGAGTTTCACTTCTGGTAAGGGGAAGATCTCCCTCTAACAATGAAAGAGTTTTCATTATATAGAGGCTAGGAGAGACTTGGCACTTTCTCCCAACGAAGTGACCTATTCTGCACACTCAATGCCTTGGATGCATTCTTGGTTTTGTTAGGAAGGGCCCTGCTAGAGCAGGGTGGCTACCTTAAATGTGGCATGTCAATTCCTCTCTTAGTGCCTCCTCTTTAGCCTAAATTACTCATTCGTTTACTTGCTTAGCCATGTAACTTTCTACTCTATCTTTACCTCCAAGAAGACAAGTAGATAGCGCTCTCAATGTTACCAGCTCCCTAAATATCTACCTAGCGAACTGCTTCACCTATCGGTAGTAACTCCTACTGAGTTTCCCTCTCTATCTCTTCCTTTTCTTGATCCTAGCATTAGGCTTTTTGAATGCATCTAGGTTCATCTTTTGAGTTTGTAAAAATCAACATACACTTGAATGCAGTTGATTTGGCATTCACAGGTCTTTTATTTATTGAAGGTTAACAGCTAGCCAGTCACTTTAAATTTGATGTCCACGGGCCTGTCATCATGCCGTGATGTAGGTGAGGACATGTGGTGGCATCCACTATTTTGAAATAAGCTTATTGGAATAAGATTTGAAACTTGTTAGAGGCTGGAGGCATGGACGTAGACACGTGGTGATTTCCACTACACTAGGATGGGACACGCGGTAGTATTTGCTCCAAGAAGCTTTATTTGAAACTATGCCTCGGCATGTGACACTTGGCAGCATCCACTTGAATTTTGAGGTTTGACCCTTCCTAAAGGGAACTTTCCCTTCGAGATCTTTAATAGGGTACATTTTATGTGTCAAGTATCCCTCTATAAGGGTCTCTGTCCTTCTGGATCCTCCCAATGACCTTCAAGATTTTTATCTTTGGCTGCCCTATTGTTCCATGTATTTCCTTCATTTTCTTCAAACAAAAAGTCTAAAGAAATTCCTTTATTTGGCTCTATGCCTCCCATAAGGGTATCCTTCTTTGACACATGGTAGTATCTATTGCTTCTTGCCAAGGACACATGGAGTCTTCCGCTGCATCGTGTTGAAACCCTCCGCCATCGACACCTAACGCTTTCTACTATCAGGCTTTTGTAGCATCATAAAAATGCTTAGGGCTCACTCAGGCTCTCACAGACGATGACACTTGTTAGCCTCTACTGATATCTATAAGGGACATGTGGTGCAGTCTGAATACATTTGTTAGTCGCATGGATGCAGACACATGGCACATTCCACTTAAGTTAGTCATTCATCCTCAGGACCACCATGGTCTTTGCTCGAAATAGTGAAGCTAAGGGAAGAGACTATAGATATTGACACTTAGAGGCTTCTAACAAGCTTCGAAGGGACACGTGGCATGTTCCACCACTCTTAGATGAATACATTGGGGCCTTCCGTATTTGCCACTTGTCACCCTCCATGAAAATCTGAGAGAAGATTTATCAAAAGAAGCCTTGTATCTTATAAGAAACTTTGAGAAGTGAACCTTGACACTTGTCACATTCTATTGAGTCACAATGGGGCATGTGGCATGGTCTGCATATTTCTAACACTTGCAAAGATGTAGACACATGGTGGCCTCTGATGATTTTTCAAAAGAGACACATGGCACCTTCTGCTACTTCTCTGAAACAAAGCATAAAGGGGTTCGATCGTCGACACTTGGCAGCATCTGCTTAACTCTTTTTGTTGTGCACATTTCTCTTCATAACTGAGGTAGTCTTTGAATATTTGAACTTGGTGCGTTGAACTGATTGAATGTTGAACCCGTTGAACTAATGAACCAAAATGGTTTAAGGTTCAATGGTTCAAGCCTTTGAAACTTGTTAAGTGCTTGGGTTCATAGAACTTTGAAATGGTTGAAATTTGAACCTTGAACTCTAGACAAAGCACTTGACCCATTATAATCTTGTCATTGATATTGAACCTTGAACCCGTTGAACCTTTTTTCGATTGAACCAAAATGTTGAACCTATCTCAAAAGGGTCCAAGTGTGAGAAACTAGTCCCTTCTGATTGAACTCGCCTGTAAAAGCCTTTGAACCTATTGAACCTGTTAGTCTCTTTACCAAATGCTTTAGAAAATGATAAAATTGAATGTTTTAGAACAAATTTTGGAAAGGGGAAAAACAATTTTGGCCATGCAGGACCAAAATAGTCTTATGTTGTCTAAAAAATGAGGAATCACTTTTCAGGGACAACAGCTGGCTCCTATTGGAGAACTTTCTTCAGATGACAACTCAAAATAGCTGAGAGGAGTAGAAACTAGAATCTGTAGTGCCTTAAAGTGTGCCATTAGGCTACAGAGTCATGCTACCCAAAAAGAAAGGCTCCAAAAAAAATGAAAACAAAATGAATAAAATAGAACAAAAGACTATACAAATATACATATGTACAGGGGAACTCATCTGATACTTCAAGAGTTGAAGTGCTTCAGATGTTGCCCATTGTGAGGTAAAGAAAAGAGAGTGCCATCTTGATATTTCAATAAGAAACTATTTTTACCATTAAACTGATGAATAGTAAAATGGCCCCTCCACAAGGAATCAAACTTTTCGTGCATCACCTTTGGTTCTCTTCTCTTATCCCATAGCATGACTTGATCTCCAATCTGGAAATCGTGATTCTTTACTTTCTAGTCGAAGAGCTTCTTTACCAAACTTTCATGGGTGGTAATTCTATCCACCACTGTAGTTCTTTGCTCATTCAGCTCAGCAAGGCACATGATCCTCTTCTCAAGTAAGCTCTCATACGTTTGATTTTCAATCACTTTAGCCAATTTCAATGCTGGCAATTCCAAGGTGATTGGTATCTCAGCATTTACACCATAAAAAAGTTAGAAGGGAGACATACCAATTGCTCTTTTTGATGTAATTCTATTTGCCCAAAGAGCATCAACCAATGCCTTATGCCAAGTCCTTTGGTTGTCATCCACCAACTTCTTGATGATAGTCACCATGTTTTTATTACTTGACTCAGCCTGTCCATTCCTTTGTGGGAAGTAGTCAGAGGAATGGGAGAGTGTAATTCCATAGTGGAAGTAGAATTGAGTGATCTCCTAGGAAGTGAAGTAGGTGGCATTATCAATGACAATTTTGATTGGGACCTCAAACCTGGACATGATGTTTTCTTTGAGCAAATTGCATACTACTTTTGAAGTAGCATGTTTGGTTAAAACTGCTTCCACCCATTTGGTGAAGTAGTCTATTGTTGTAAGGACATAATCATGTCTATCACTTGATGATGAGTTCACATCACTAATAAAGTCAATTCTCCATTGCTCGAAAGGCTCTTCTATGAACACTGGTTGAGAGGCAGGGTAGCTAGCTTGGGCCTTCCAACAAACTGCTGGCATAATTCACATCCCTTAACCCACTTATATGTATTTCGAAAGAGAGTTGGCCAATAGTACCTAGCTCATAAGATCTTATGGGCAATCAACAGGGCAGAAAAATGTCCTCCACTGGCCAAATTATGGAAGGACTTCAGAAGTCAACTTTGTTGCTCCTTGTCCACATAGCAAAGGAATGTTCCATCAAGGTGCCTCTTGTACAGGCCGTTGTCCCAGAGGGCAAAATTAACAGCTTTTAGCTTGATGGTCCTTTTTTTATGAGATAGGTTTGTAGGACATTCACCATAAGTAAGGAAATGAGCAATACCTGAATACCACTCATTTTTAGTGGAGACAAAGAGGACTATAGGTGAGTTATCCACTTTTGGCTCTTTATGTTCCATCTCTCTTGGCTTGTTATCACCAATCAGTTGGCATAGCCCCTTCCCATGCACTAACTTTTTTGGCTTGATGATTAGATCAAACTCCTAGATTTTTGAAACCCAATTGCCTCTTTTCATCCCAAACTCTTGCTGAGTCAGTATAGATTTCACTATTGTGTTAGGGACCAAGGCAGTCACTTGAGAATTAAGGATGTAAAAATGAAAATATTTCACAGAACTCACCACTGCATAAGCATGCTTTTCCATATTTGATTACTTCAGCTCATGAGCTTTGAGGGGATAGCTCATAAAGGAAATGGGAGATTCCACACCTTCTTTATTCTATTGAACTAGAATTGCTGAAAGCGTATGTTCTGAAGCATAGCTATAAATAGTGAATTATTTGCCATAGTCTGGGTAGGCTAGAATTGGAGCATGGGCAATGGTAGTCTTGACATCCTCAAAGGCTGACTTGCCTTCTTCAGTCCAGCTAAAGGTGCCTTTTCCTTTCATCATGTTTACAATATTCCTAGTCTTCTCGGCAAACTCAGGGATGAACCTCCATAAGAAATTCACCTTCCTAAAGAAAGAGTGAACAGGAGTCTTGCTTTTGGGCAAGGATAGTTCTTGGATAGATTTGACTCTATTTGAGTCAATCTTTATGCCTCCTTTGGACACAATGTGTCTAAGAATTTTCCCCTCTGTTACTCCAAAAATTGACTTCTTGGGGTTCAGGGAAATGCCATTCTGGCGGCAGCATTCTAGCACTTGATGAAAATGGCTCACATGATCTGGGTGGTGCTTAGAGAAGACATTCAAGTCATCAAAATAAACTATGATGAACTTACCCATATCATGCTTGAAGGCAAGGTCCATTTCTCTTTGGAAGGTGGTGCTAGCATTTATCATGCCGAAAGGCATCATTTTATATGCAAATGTGCCCCAAGGTGTGGTGAAGGTGGTCTTGTGCTGGTCTACTTCACCAACTTCGACCTGATTGTATCCTGAGAAGCCATCTAGCATTGATAACATCTCCAAGCCCGTCACTATCTGCAGCACTTGATCTTTGATTGGTAAAAGATAATTATCTTTCAAGGATGTCTGATTCAAATTTCTAAAATCCACACAAAGACAAATTTCACCATTCTTCTTCCTTATAAGCACTATATTGGCAATCCAAGTGGAATGATGGATTGGGAAGATTATCCTGGCATTTAGCATTTTTTGAATCTCTGACAAAATAGTACCTGATATCTTTGGACTTTAATCCTAGGACTTTTACCTGTAAGGTGTTGAATTAGCCTTGAGAGGAAAGTTGTGTTAGATTTCATCAGGCTAGAGTGATTTTAGGTCATCATAGGAGTATGCTAAGACATCCATATATTCATTAAGAAAAGTAGTGAACTTGAAATGTTCTTCAGGAGTATAGCACTTCTCGATGTTCACCATCTTGGGGTTTGCCTTGGTTCCAGATTTACTTGATCAAACTCCTGGGAGGAGCTTGAATCCATTTGCTACTATTTGATAAATCTATCATGCTTATCAGACAACTTCTCAAGGGAAACAAGGCCTTTGGGAATTTTATTCTCTTTCAGTTGCAATAACTCCTCACCTATGCTTGAAATCAATTTAGAAGTCAGTTTAGGATCTTGAGGTTCACTGCCTTCAAAATGCAATCATTCAAAGCTGTCCTTTTACTCCAAAAAGGCAATGATGTGATTGTCATTATCGAATACCTACCAATAATTGGCATTATCAAGCACACTTGGTCTATATACCAACTCAACAGTGTACCTGCCTCTTTTGAAATCTAAGTGGGGGACCAAGAGAGTAGCTGAAACAACCAATGCATCTACCTAGTCATTGAATTTTTTGGGAACTACAGAGATGTTGAAAGCATCAAAGTCTTCAAGCTGGTCCCAGACTAGATTTCAATAATGACACAATATTTCATTCTTGGTTTGGTATAGGTTCCTTACTTGACAAACCACTAGTTTAGCATCTCCTTTGGCATGAAGGAACTTGATGCCTTTGTCCCTAACAGCTCTTAATCCCAGCAACAGAGATTCATACTTGACTATGTTATTGGTGTTGTTGAATTACAACTTATAAGATGAAGGAAAAATATCTCCCTAAAGAGATATTAACACAACCCCGGATCCTGAACCAGTGGAAGAACAGTTGCCATCAAATTTAAGAATCCATACCTCATTTGATATTGATTTTCCTTGGGGTTTTTATTTATTCTAAGGAGGGGATTCTTCCACACTTACATTGGGCTCAACCAATTCTTTTAATATTTCACCTGACTACATTTCAAGGTTGTCACCTGTAGGATTTTCATCAGACACCTCATGAACTTCATTCGTAGATAGAAAGTAGTTACCCAAGCCTGAAGACTTGAACAGGATTTGAGCTTCAGGTGCTGAGGTCTGGGTAACTACGTATTTTGATTCCTTTTTAGGAAGCAGCCTCTTCATGACACCTTTGACTAGAATCCTCACCTCTGATAAATCCATGCTCAATTCACCACCAACATCCCTGCATAAATTTTGCCCAAGAAGGATATCATATGATGCTGGGACATCTGCTACCAAGACAGTCATCTTGATTCTTTTGTCTAGGAAGGTAGCAAAGGCAAATTGGGCATCTTTTATTTGCCCTAGTAGTGGCACTTGTTTGTTCTCCATGGAGAAGCACCTACCAAATGTCTTAGTCAGTGTGAGACCAAGGGATTCAGCTACTTTAGTAGGCATGACATTGTCTAAAGCTCTAGATTTGATAATGCAATTATTTATCTACCATCCATTTATTAGCAATGATACATAAAAAGGTTCAGTCCTACTAGGAGCGGCAGGAGGGGAAACGAGAAGATTATTTCTAGTGGATGCATCCTTGGGGGGATCATGAGTCACTCTGTGAACTACTTATTTAACAAGGACGTTCTAGTTTTTAACATACTGAACCAATTTATCTAATTGTTCAGGATGGGACTGCAGGAATTTAAATTCAGACATTTGAATCTTGGTTTTCTTAATATGATCAATTATGTCAAATGATAGAAATGAACTAGGTACAAAGGATGAGAGCTCATCTTTTTGAGTTTTAGGGGGGGAAGTACTGGACTATGGGTTTAAAGTAAAAGGCATAGGGGCATTTGGGGTACTTACCTCTCTTGCAATTGTCAAACTCTTTGGCTGGAAAGGGAGAGTGGATCTCCATTTAACAATCAAAACTACTAGTTAAGGTTGATCCTCTGCTTTCTCTTTATCAGCTTGTTGATTTGACTAATTCTTAGACTAGGTGAATATAGCATATGACCCCTCAACTGCATTGCTTTTACTCCTAGGTTCATCCTGATAGTTCAGGAAACCAATATAGGAGTCGCCAGCTAATTCTTCTTCTTCCTCAGTGAAGAGATTAGCATCTTCTTTAGGATTCAACTTAGGTTGGGATGAGAAGTCCACTTTAACTTCAAGATATCCTATTGTTGAGTTAGTTGGAGGTGCTTCGAGGGTGAGATTCCTTTGTGGAGGAGGAAGGTGATTTTGCTATCCCTGATTCCTGGTAGCATTGCCCTGGTACGCCTGATTCTGAAATGTCCTCCTAGGTATATCTTTGTATGTAGGAGCGGATGACATTCCTTACGCCACTTGCCTTCTGAGAGATAGCACTTTATTTACTAGGTTTTGCATTATAGGATCATTGGTTGTGGGAGGGGAATATTCTAAAGAAGAAGAAGATTTACCTTTATTTGGGTCCCTCCTTATCTTTGATAAGGTCATCTTTGACTTCAGTAGCCAAATCCTAAGTAGCTTTGAGATCTATGTGACTAGCTCTTCTTAACTGGAAACTCACTTTGGAAAGTTGTGAGTTAATGAAGAAGCATTTGAGGTTTTTAGGGGTCAATTAAGTAATAGCAGGAATCCAATTTTTTAGCTTATCAAACTTTGCTATGAAATCCCTCATAGGCTCTTGGGGCTCCTTCTTCATTTGTGTGAGCTGGGCCAACAAGGCATGTGCATCCTCTTTAGGCTTGAATCTAGCCTTGAATTTGGCTTTGAGTGTGTCCCAATCAGTTACTGATTGGGCTTGCAAGTGGTAAAACTAGTCTGCAGTAGCACCTTGCAGTGTTTTTACAAAAAGCCTAACTGCCACGTCCTTAAATTTTATGCCTATCATGTCATAGGCTATGCTGAAGGTAGAAACGTGTTCATCAAAATGGACTTTTCCATCCCCAAAGAATTTGGGGAGATTCTTTATTGAGCTTTGTGTAAGTTCATGCAGGGGTGGAGTTAAATTAAGCAGGCCAAAAGAGTTACCCCAAGGGCCTCGAGCTGCCATGATAGGATTATTGAAAGTAGGGATAACAAATTTGGGTAGAATTGGGATAGGCAAGGCTCTGATAACTATAGAAAAAGTAGCTCTACCTTGTGTTGGTGTCTTGGTATGGGTAGGAGGGACACTCCTAAATCGTTGAACTTGGGGTTGGGGAGAAAGCAAATCAAAATCTCTTTGCTGCGCCAACTCAAAGATAGGACTAACAACACCTTGAGCTCTCTAGCTTCTAGTATAGCATGGGGTTGCTAGATTGTGGATCAAAAATGGAAAAGGACTGGTCACACTTTAAATTGAATCTTGAGGCTTCAAACTGCTTGTCCCTCCCCAACGGAGTCACCAAAAATTGTTGCGTGAATATTTTGTCGACCAGCTAATTAGTGTTCAAAATAGTTCCTATCACCACAACATAAGAAGATTAGTCGCCCAGGTGTGCAGCTTTACTACATCAACTAGAGACAAATCTATCCTCTCATCAAGGGGAGGTTCCCTATTAAATATGTGGTGGCTATATACTATATACATAAGCAAAAAGTAAGACACAGGGGTAGGATAAACCATCCATCTCTCTTTTTTTAGAGATGATGCTGATTAATAAGGAAAAAATCTTAGGTGATGGGGAAGGTACTTCTCTTCTTTCAGAAGCAACTTTTAGCTAGGAGCCAGATTCCTTCCTAAATAGTAGAAATCCTAGTGCAATGATAATAGGCACTTCTCTTCTTTTAGAGGTGCTCTTCAGCAGGAATCTTTCAAGTAGCAAGTAACTAGTAATGGGGTTGCTGAGTGACTAGCAACTTGAGAGAGAAAAACAAAGAATAATGGGGGCACCACGTCATCTTAAGGCTCTTCAGAACACCTTCCTAATCACCTCCACTAGTTTTACTTGTTAAATCAAATGGACAAGAAAGCTCCTAGGAAATAGACATACAAACAATCTCCTAAGATAGCACAAGCTATAACATCACAAAGTTTGCAAGTAACTTGTTTTCTCATTCAGATAAAATAATATGAATTACAATCTAAGCTCAAAGTCTCAGTAATGCCTTTCAATTTAGGCAGTGTTTTGCTTCTGGTAAGGGGAAGATCTCCCTCTAATAGTGAAAGAGTTTTTATTATATAGAGGCTAGGAGAGACTTGGCACTTTCTCCCAATGAAGTGACCTATTCGATGCACTCAATGCCTTGGATGCATTCTTGGTTTTGTCAAGAAGGGCCTTGCTGGAGCAGGGTGGGTGCCTTAAATGTGGCATGTCGATTCCTCTCTTAATGCCTCTTCCTTAGCCTAAATTACTCATTCATTCACCTGCTTAGCCGCGCAACTGTCTACTCTATCTTTACCTCCAAGGGGACAAGCAGATGATGCTCTCAATGTTACTAGCTCCCTAAATATCTACCCAGTGAATTGCTTTACCTACCAGTAGTAACTCTTACTGAGTTTCCCTCTCGGTCTCTTCCTTATCTTGATCTTGGCCTTAGGCTTTTTGAATGCATCTAGGTTCATCTTTTGAGTCTAAAAAAATCAACAGACATTTGAATGCAGTTGATTTGGCATTCATGGGTCTTTTCCTTATTGAAGGTTAATGGCTAGCCAGTCGCTTTAAATTTGACGTCCGCAGGCCTATCATCATGTCATGATGTGGGTAAGGACATGTGGTGGCATTTTCTATTTTTAAATAAGCTTATTAGAATAAGATTTGAAACTTGTTAGAGGCTGGAGGTGCGAACACAGACATGTGGTGATTTCTACTACACTGGGATGGGACATGCGGCATGTTCTGCTCTAGGAAGCTTTATTTGAAACTGCACCTCAGCATGTGACACTTGGTAGCATCCACTTGAATTTTGAGGTTCGACCCTTCTTGAAGGTAACTTGCCCTTCAAAATCTCAAACAGGGTATATTTTATGTGTCAAGTGTCCCTCTGTAAGGGTCTCTATCTTTCTAGATCCTCCCGATGACCTTTGGGATTTTTAACTTCAGCGGGCCTGTTGTTCCATGTATTTCCTTTATTTTCTTCAAACAAAAAGTCCAAAGAAATTCCTTTCTTTGGCTCTATGCCTCCCACAAGGGTATCCTTCTTTGATACATGGCAGTATCACTCACTTCTTGCCAAGGACATGTGGAGTCTTCTGATGCATCATGTTGAAACCCTCTGCCATCGACACCTGACGCTTTCTGCTATCAAGCTTTTTTATCATCATAGAAATGCTTGGGGCTCACTCAGGCTCTCGTGGATGATGACACTTGTCAACCTCCATTGATCTTTGTAAGGGACACATGGCACAGTCTAGATACATTTGTTAGTCACGTGGATGCAGACACATGGTGCATTCTGCTTCAATTAGTCATTCATCCCCAGGACCACCATGGTCTTTGCTTGAAACAGTGAAGCTAAGGGAAGAGACTATGTATATTGACACTTGGAGGCTTCTGACAAGCTTTAGAGGGACACGTGGCATGTTCTGCCACTCTTAGATGAATACATTGGGGCCTTCCATAGTTGCCACTTGTTGCCCTCTGTGGAACTCTGAGAGAAGCTTTATCAAAAAAAGCCTTGCAGCTTATAAGAAACTTTGAGAAGAAAATGCTGACACTTGTCACATTCCACTAAGTCACAATGGGACACGTGGCATGGTCCACATATTTCTAACAATTACGTAGATGCAGACACATGGCAGCCTTCGATGATTTTTTAAAAGGGACACATGGCACCTTCTACAACTTCTCTGAAATAAAGAATAAAGGGGCTTGGCAATCGACACTTGGTAGCATCTGCTTAACTCTTTTTATTACGCATGTTTCTAATCATAACTGAGGCAATTTTTGAATCTTTGAACCCAGTGTGTTGAACCCATTGAACTGATGAACCAAAATGGTTCAAGGTTCAACGGTTCAAGCCTTTGAAACTTGTTAAGTGCTTGGGGCCGCAGAACTTTGAAACAGTTGAACTATAAACCTTGAACTCTAGACAAAGCACTTGACCCATTAGAAGCTTACCACCGATATTGAACCTTGAACCCGTTGAACCTTTTTTCAATTGAACCAAAGCATTGAACCTATCCTAAATGGGTCCAAGTGTGAGAAACTAGTCCCTTCTGATTGAATTTGCCTGTAGAGGCCTTTGAACCTATTGAACCTGTTAGTCCCTTTACCAAAATCTTGAGAAAATGACAAAATTGAATGTTTTAGAATAAATTTTGGAAAGGGGAAAAACAATTTTGGCCATGCAGGACCAAAATAGTCCTATGTTGTCTGAAAAATGAGGAATCACTGTTTAGGGACAACACTTTACTCGGTAATGAAGATTTAACTTTAGTAGGAGGAAAGCTCCTAGTTCATTGGAGGCAAGATGGTGGAGGAAACAAATCAAAATTACTTTGTTATACCAACTCAAATACAAGATCAACAATACCTTTAGCCCTTTAGCTTCATGTATATAGTGGATCTGTCAGAGTGTAAAAATAAAAATGGAAAAGAATTGACACTACTTCAGCTTGAAGCTTGAGGCTTCAAACTTTGCATTCTTCCCCAGTGGAGTCACCAAAAACTATTGGCATGAAGTTGAAAGGAAAAATTAAAATGGGAAAGCACTGGAGCAACTCATTTTTTCATAGTGGGATAAATGGATAAGGCTATAATGATAATGGGTAAGACCCAGATGAGAGTCGCCAGAGTATATAATGGATAAGGATAAGAACTGCTTGTTTTAATCCCCAGCGGAGTCACCAAAAACTATTGGAATGATGCTGGAAGGAAAAATTAATAATGGGAAAGCACTGGAGTAACTCGTTCTTTCACAATGAGATATATAGATAAGGATATAATGATAATGGATAAGACCCAGATGAGAGTCGCTAGAGTATATAATGGATAAGGATAGGAATTGCTTGTTTGAATCCCCATCAGAGTCACCAAAAATTGTTGGTGTGAAGCTGGAAGTGTTCTTTCCTACTTCATGTTGTTCCCCAGTGATATGAAATACTTTGATTTGAATAGACTAGAAAAATATTGGAAATGCTCGTCATTCCCCAGTGGAGTCACCAAAAACTATTGGGTGAATATTTTCTCAATCAACTAACTGATGAGTAAAATATGTCTCTTCAACCACAACATAAGGAGATTGGTTAGACAAATGTGCAGGTTTACCACATTAGAGGTGGACAAATATCTCCTCTCATCAAGGGGAGGTTCCCTATAACTATAAGGTACTATATATATATATATATATATATATATATATATATATATATATATATATATATATATATATATATATATATATATATCTGCTATAAATAAGCTGAAAATAACACTCAGGGGTAGGATAACACCATCCATCTCTTTTTTTTAGAGATGATCTTCACAAATCAAAGGGGAAATCTTGATGAAATGATTGAAGGCACTCCTCTTCTTTTAGAAGTGTTGTTCAATAGACAACAAGAACCTTTCAGGTAGTGATAAGTAACTGTAATAGGACACAGTAACACAGTAGGATGAAATGTAGCTCAAAGTCTCCACCGCAACTGCTAAAGAGTGAAATACGAAGGATAATGAGGGCACAAAGTCATCCCAAGATCCTTTACACAAAAATAGAAAATAGATAAACTAAAGACAATTGTGGTAGCACAAAGTCTCTCCACATCCGGCTTCAAGACACCTTCCTAATTACTTTCACTAATTCTACTTATTTAATTAAATGGACAAAAAATGTATTAAGGAAACAGACATAAGAAAAATTTTCCCAACAACCAAGCTATTTCAGCACAAAGTTTGAAAATTCACTTGTTTTCTTACTCAAATAATGAAATATGATCAACAATCTAAACTCAAAGTCTCAGTAATGCCTTTCAATTTGGGCAGAGTTTTTGTTTCTGATAATCGAGAGATCTCTTCAAATCCATTAAACTCATTGAACCTGTTGAACCCATTGAACCAATTTGGTTCAAGGTTTAATGGTTCAATGGTTCATTAATTTGTTCTTCAAAGCCTTCTTTTCTTCACTGCCCTCTGCAAGGGCACTTGGTCTCTTCGCTTTAGGGCATTCTTTTGAATCAGCTGATTGAGCTGACTGATCTTTGGTTCAACAGTTCAGCAGTTTAATGATTCAATCTTGTGCTCACTTGACTACTTAAACCAACTTCGTTAAACCAACCACATTGAACTAACTGCTCATTGAACCTTTGAACTTTTGAACCTGTTTCGTTCACAGTTCAACAGTTCAACGGTTCAAGCCTTCTTCTTTTCACTAAGTCTTTTAAAGCTGTTTGAAGCTATTAAACTTACTGAAGTGATTGAACTTTGTAATTTTACTGAAGTGATTAACTCTTTAAGCTTGTCGACGTCATTAAACCTTGGAATTGAACTCATTGAACCTTGGCATTGAACCTAACCTTAAAATTGCATAAGTGTTGAGAGCTTGTTTCTTTCCTACAGAGTTTGTAGATTTAAACCTACAGAGTTCATAGATTTAAGCTTGCAGAGTCCATAGAAATCAACTTGTTAGTCCGTTACTTGAAAAATATTGAAAAATGGAGAATTTGAATGCCCAGAACAATTTTTTGAGAAGGGAAGAAGGAATTTTGGCCTACAAGACCAAAATAGTTCATATGTTGTCCCAAAACTGAGTGACAAATTTTGGGAACAACAGATTGATAGCTTCCAAGGAAGCTTATGCTTCTTATATCTAGCTTGATAGGCAATCCACCCTATTATCTAATTAATCAACCATTTCTTTAGTGATTTATTAGCTTCAGGTCATTCCTTCTAAGTTAAAGAGGAGTATTTATAACCATTGGATCATGGAGCATAAACCAAATCTAAGTTAACTAACCTCACCCTTCTTTTAAGTTTTATAACTTTCTTATTAAGGAAATAATCAAAATTTACATGAAACATTATGGCACACTTGGTGGGACCCTTGAGTCTTTTTTTGGGTTCATAGTTGCATCTAGGTTCTTCTTCTTCTTTTCTTTCTACTCATACAATGAAACCAAAATTTCATTTTGGGCTTAAAATTGACTGCATCCATTATTTACTTGCTTATTTTAGCTCATATAACTTAATTAATCAAGTGAATTAATCATAGCTTCACTCTTATCACACACACAAGACCAAACCACTTACACTTAATCAATCATAAAAACATTGACATAAGGCCCGACTAGGATTTCATCACCTAGCGATCACCTTTCCTAGCTATCCTACTTAGATTTAATCACCAAGGGGAGAACCAACTTAGTTCATTTGCTGAGTATAATCTCTAGCAATTGATATATCTAGCTAAGCACCTGATACCCTCATTGTTTTGGTATTTGAAGTGAGGGGGTAGGCCCCAATATCAAGCCATATACTGATTTCTAATACATATCCCTTTCAGATCCTAAACACAACCTAAAACCAACCATAGACTTCTTTTCTAGTACCCACTCTACAAGCCAAGTTAAGTCACATAATTCTTAAATCTTAATGCATAAGTCACAAGAGAGACTAAAAATAACCTTAAGATTTAACATGCTTTAGTGTGTCTTTTGTTTCCTTGACTTTTTTTTGTCTTCTCTTTGTTTTATTTGTGATATTATTTGTATCTTCCTCTTTTCCTTATCTACATGGTTTTAACTAGGCAATAACTAAGAAAGCAAACAAATCAAGATCTACCTCCTCATCTTCCATCTTCCTCTTCTCCATTATCCATGGAATACATTTTAAATGTAGAGAGTTCTCCCCATGATTTTGGAAGTTGTGCCATCCCTTGAATGGTTGCCCAAAGTGATGCAAGTTTCACCACCTTTGTAGATAACAACCACATAGCCCTCCAACATTACCTTAACACCATATCTTACCATGCCCCTACTTTAGTTCTACCTATTGACCTACCCTATGGCATGCCATCTCACCTTATGGGTGACACTTCTATTACCACCATTTCCACCTAACCTTTAGTCACCTAGGCATCATATTATACCAATAATCCCATTGATACCACCATCCAAAACCAACCCACTCAACCAACCAATACCCAAACACCTTCCACCCCAACCAATAACCCTTATATTATAGGAACAACCCAACCTTTGGGCATCAGCACTCCACTTACCATGGGAGTTCCCTCTACTAGTGTCATCACCATTCCTCTTATTCCCAATCTACCTACCTCCACTCCATTCAAGAGTTTAGTGGTAACCATACCTTCTACACTTATACCCATCAGTACCAAAGGCTTCACCTATCATTTATCTACCAACTCAACCATACCTCATATCCAACCTACGTTAATCCCTCAATAGGTGCCCATTGTACCAAACCTGAGCTACATCTCTAACCCACAAGGGTATATGCCTCTACCCTCCACCCAACCACCTATTTCTATATATTCATATGTGGCATTATCCAAACCACCCATATCCACATACCAATATGTTTCATCTTCTCAACCCCCCACCAGCTATCCATATGTTTCACCTACCCAAACCCAACATAATATACACTACAACTATGGGGATGCATAACCACAAATGGACCTGTTGACCAAATTTTATCCCAAGTCAGATTTGATAAACCCATACTATTTTTTAATTTTGAATAAGGTTTCATGTGTCTTATGGGGTTTCTTATTGTCCTATATGTCCCACTTTTCCTTACCCTAGTCCTTGTTGAAGCCCATCCTCCTTGTACTAGGCTAATCAACCAGAGTCAAAGTTGGTCAACCATGGTCAAAGTTGGTCAACCATGGCCAAAGTTGGTCAACCATGGTAAAAATTATTCAAAGGGTTAATTTATTTTTAAAATGTCCTAAAATGGTCTTTGATATGTTTCAAGGTGTCTTCAAGTCATAAATTGGTTACTAACTAGGTTTCATGTGTCAAAAGGGTCATTTGGCCACTTTTTTAGCTCAATTAATGACTTGTATAGATGGTGGATTTACAAAATTTGTCACCAAAATAAATATAAATTTTTAATAGGTCATAATATGTTAGGATTAGTTATATGTTAGTTAAAGAGTCAATTATATGCAAGAAATGGTAGTTTCTCCTAAAAAATAAGCCATTTGTAGCACTTGTACGGACTTGTGGAACTCACCTTTAGCTAAAAAAAGTGGGTGGAGTGACTCTTCACCTCCCCAAACACTTTTACATGCTTTTTTTAAAATAAATATGCCAAAAAGTTCAGTTTTTCTCTTGTTTATTCTATTTTATCTTTGCAAGCCAATGAAGGTTAAATACAAGCACTCGGTATGGGCCGTACAAGTAGATTTAGGAGGAATGGTCTTGGGGGTGAATATTACTCTGATTTTAATTAAAATACATATAAATAAATTTCAATTTGGTACCTTCTCTTTTGTGAACAATTTATAACACTCCAAGTAGCTTTTTATGCACTTGCATCCATGAGGGGGTCACTGTTTGCACTTGTTTCAGATTTTATTGATTTGGTTTGATGGTTTTATTTTTTTAAATTGTTTCTAAACAATTTAAAATAAATTTCCATGGTTATATTGGTTTTGAAAATCTCAAATTCCTAAGAAAGCTTTTTCTAGGCTTATATATGCTTCCAATTGCTCTCTTTGCACTCTCAGTTGTCTCATGTGCCATTAAAGAGATTTATCACATTGGATGAAGGAATGGGAAATTTTTAAAAAGGTTTATATACATTTAATGTTAATTTTTAGGTTTTGTTATAAGTTCTAGATCATGAAATGCCAAAATAATCCTCAAATAACTATGTTTCTCATACTTAGTCAGCTCCCATCTACTCTTCAGCTTTGGCCATGATTTTTTGAGGTTATAAGGATGTCCATAAAGGTGTTTTGAAGGTTTATAAATATTTATTTATCATTTATCAACATTTATTTTTTATCAAGCTTCTATATAGTACAATGAGAGTGAGAATTATAGTCATATGTAACTTTTTTAGTTTAGCAGCCATTGCAGGTGCATCTACAGATATTCAAAGAAAGAATCATGTGAGGTGAAGCTATATTGATGTTCCAAAAGTATACATAGGATATAAAAGAATCATTTTAATTTTTAAAGGATATCATGTTGTTAATAGTTCATCTATCATGGATATGGTTCATGTTCTTCTCACTGCCCTGCTCACAGCCATTACTGCCTACAAGTGCCTTAATTGAAGAGTTGTGGTGCCATTTTGAGAGTGTTGAAACAAAAATTGGAAATTTTATTAAAGCTATATCATGTTTTTTATACCATTACTTCAATTTTTAAATAGGTATAATGACAAATTAAATGAAAAACCATGCTAGAATCCAAGTGACTAAACTTAGGCTCACAGTCCCTAAGTGGACAAAATAGAGCTCCTGAGTGTTTTTATTGTTTAAATACAATGAGATTATTGTGGTTTTTAAGGATACTAATATGATAACCTTATATACCTATCCACATAAAATTCTCATACCAATTTTGAGGGTCAAAAAGTGAGTGAAGGATGAATAATTGGAGTCTAAAGTTGCCCAAAAAACCACTAGATTTTAACAGTAAAACCTACAAGATGTTGATAAAAAAGTGACCTTGCACTTCATATTGAGAATAATAAAATATGATATTAAGGGGGAATAATACAAAAGGTTTAAAAATACACTCCTAATACAATATTTCAAATAAGATATGGAATTTTATGTTTTGACCCCTAAGCACTGTCCCTTGTCCTTACATAGGCCTAGGAAGGATCACCTATAGCAGGCTTTAGTAAGTTTTTATTTCAATTGGGTAGATAGTGACCAAATTAAAGTTTTAAGGTGAAAATGGATAATTTTATAGAACTATTCCTAAATTTAATTTACTTCCTATCAACCACATGACCTAAAAGAGCTCAAGTACACATACAGGTAGACCTAAAGTCCATAAAACATAGTCATGTAAGAAATACAGTCAGTAAGATAGAAGTAGGGATTCCTTTATAAGAGAAGAGATTGTGTTGGTGAAATTTGGATTATAAAATTGAAAATTGACCTTAGGGAGCTCCTGTAAAACCAAAATACACCTAATATAAGGGTGGATAAATCCAAATCAACGTACGGGTAAGACAAGTTGTCTCAGCCCATAATAAGCAAATTGCCTAATCTTGGGAATGAAAGATAAATTAGTGCAAGGGATGGAGCTCAATATTGGAAAAAATTATGGATTACCATCTAAAATATATTATAAAAATTTGAGGAGGTTTATATTGTGTTATTAAATCCTAAACCAAGCTCAAATAACCTACAGGTAGGCCTAAACAATGGTCTCATTCTAGGTAATTGTAGACCTAGTCTATGTTTCTAAAAGCATAGAAAGTGTTTGAGAGACCAATAGGATATAATATGGTTTCAATTCATCATGAAATATTAATAGGCTGATTTCAAGGAGCAGGTGGAAAAAATATCTCTCAAACAAAGATGTAAAACTCAATCATCCTTCAAAACCCCTGTAGATAGTGCATTCCTACAAGTCTATCTTATCTTTTGGAAGTTTTGGAGGGTCAAATGGATGAGTTAAGTGATACAATTTGGTACAGAGTATCATTAGGAGTTTAATAATATACTAAAATTATCAATTTTTCAAGGCTAATAGGGATAATACTCTCTATTTTGTCTTAGAGGTAAGGTACTTTTCCCATGCATAAGACTAGTAGTTTTGAGGAAAAGTGATGATTAGGTGACCAAAAGACAATGAGAGATAAAATGGAGGTTGTTTAATATATATAACACCTAAATTTTTTTTAAAAACATTTCTATAGGGTTTTAAGTCAAACAAGGAAGCTTAAACAAGGAGGTCTGCAAGCAAACTTAGTGAGGCAACATACAAAACTAACCTCAAATGAGATATCACTTTTAGTTTGGGCCTTAAGAAATATTTTAAATGAATTGGTTCATCTTAATATAGGTATATTTGAATTTTTTAAACCATAACCTTATAGGAGAATCCATTTTGGAGTCATATTGAGTCTAATGTTGTAAGCAGACCCTTTGGAGAAGGCCTAGGTCAGTTGCTAGATACGGTCACTCTTCATTTCTATCTCAAAGGGAGATATTATAGTGATGGGAACATGTTCTTGGTATGTATATAGAGGTGACTAAGATTTTATTATGTATAATATGTCACATATTAATCAATTTTGGACCCAACACCATGACAAGGTATGCAAATTAAAGGGGTGCAATTGAGAGGTTAACTTAAAATGCTCACACCTACTTGGAGACATTACATGGGATTCTAAGAAGTTAAAATATGATGAAGGAGGTCCCAAGAAATAAAATCAGGGTGTTATTTCATAGTTCTAATGTTAGAGGTTTATGAACAATCCCTTAAGGGCTAGTGTGCTCAAAACACTCCCAAAACCTATTTTGTGACTTGATGGAATAAATGAGTCTCAAAGTACATCCAAATGGACAAATTTAACCCTAAGAGTTAAAGATAAGTTGTTGATGACTTCATGAGGTCCAGATCCATGGAATTAGATTATATGAAATCCATATAGATCAAGAAAAAAGTAAGTTTGTTTGAAAATTTATTGTGTTTTGTAGGTCCTAGATATGATCATGGGATACCAACCATATTGGAGGATATATTGGGACTTGAAACAACTCCTTATGCCATTTACAGAGATGATAAATTCTCACAAGTGTCCTTACTAGGCCCCTCACTTCAACTAGTCTCTAAAGTGACATAGTGAAAAGAGTGATAACCTAAATTTAGAGACTTTTAAGATGTGCCTGATGGAACCAAGTGTATGAAGTGTCCTACCATATGTCATGAGACTCCTGGTATGGATCAATTAGGAAGGATAAAAAGATGTTTTTGATAATTGTCAAGAAAATCCTATTAGAGAGTGATTAAGGTTGTAGATGATGATTTTTCTTATGTAAGGGAATGTCAATGATTAGGAAAACTTCCAATGTAGGTGGAGGCCTCTTTGTAACTTCCTCTCCTCAGTGCACATGAGACACTTGTCCCTATTATATTTTTATATGCTCAAGGAAGCCCATGATGAAGGCAGTTCCAAGGGAGAGTGATTGAAAAGGGTTTCAATGCCACATGTGAGTAAGGTGCTTAGTTTGGGATGGACACATGTTCACATAAATTCTTGATCTCTATTCCACCTCATTTCCATGCATTATAATTTATTTTCATATTTGGAAATTTGTCCTTATTCCTTTTGAACTTTTCCTTTCTCTTTCTTCTTCCAAGTTCGATAAAGGTGAGCCATTTTAGCTATTAAAAGTGACCACACCTAGTATGGTGAAGCCCTACTAGTTTGATATTGTAATTTTCCTTTGAAATAAGATATGAAGTCTAGTTTTAATCCTAAAAACTATCTTGTCTAAGTGTGTGAAGAGATGTATAGTGAAAATTCAATTGATTGATATCAATCTTGCTTCCTCTCAATCCTTCCATGGCTGATACAAGTTGTTTCATTCTAATAGGTCACATGAAGTGTTGTTAAGTGTATGAGTCTATTTTTAAGTGTAAAAGTAGCCTTATTGTCTAAAAATTATCTTTGGTTAACTCACCTAGAGTATTCTTTCATGTATTCCACCTTCATGTTTGAAATTCTAATGTTAGAGTGCTCTAAGAGGTAGAAGCTATTTTTGTGAGTCTTATCTCTTAGTGTATTTGTATGATAATCTTATGGAAATATTCATGGTGTATCACCCCCTAGAATAGTTTACTTTCATGAAAATCCTATCCCTTCTCACATAAGAAAGTATTAGATTAGGTGACAAGTACATCAAGACATATCTAGGGAGATAACCCTCATAAAATAGAGATTCATCTCTCTTACAAGTATCCCACAACTTGATAGATGATTCAATGTTGCATCAAATTATAGGATGTTGAATAGAGTGTCCTTGGGTGAAAATTTTGATGCCAATATTTTTGGCACACCCAATGGAATAATTGAATTCAAGTGAAGGAATTATTGGTTCTATCCTTCAACTTATTATCCCTTAAAGGCAATCAAAGAACCAATGGTGACTCCAAATGATTTCAACTAGTGTAAGCAGTCTTAGTGATTCAAAACATCAATTCTATTATGTATACTTCATCATCCAATAAGCATGTACCTCCCTATCAAGATGATCCTACTTGTGTTCATGGCTTCTCTACAAGCTACCCTCAAGAGACTGCACTTCATGAAGGTTCATATTAATCATTCTAATCTCCTCCAACATCAACTCACTACTATTACCAACTTGTTGCTCTTAATGATCAGTTTGAGCAAGATGAGAATGAGTTAAACCTTGATTTAAAGGGTTTTAAAATTAAATTGAGGGAGTTGAAAGAACTTTTGAAACAGCAGTAAGACATGTAACATCAATATCATGTTCCTCAACAAGTCAAAGAGGTTTTTCCTTCTCCTTTCATTACCACCATGATCATTGGTAATGTCTTGATTCATAATTGTGCTTTTAGTATTGCTACAAGTCATTATTTTATTCCTAAGGAAATAGTTAATGATTTAAACTTATAGTATGAGTGTGATCCTAGAGTTGAATTACAATTAGAAGGAAGAGATGTAAACACTCTTGGCATTGCAAGAAACATAAAGGTGTCTTTCAATTTTCTTGCTTATCCTAATGTTAGAATCCCACAAGATATAATAGTTACAGATGTATAACTATACTTTTATTTATTCTTAGCTGATGAATTCATGGCTAAGATTCAGGGAAGAGTGTCCAATGATATGTCTCAATTTATCTTCAAGTTTAAGCTTGGTTGGAAAGGTCAAATTGAGTCAAAACCACATAAAAAGTTTCATTTGTAGCTCCTCCCTTCAAGAAAACCAAACATTGATCATTCTCATTCTTCTACTCCTATGTCTCCACCCAAGCTTACTAAGCCTACTCAAGAGCTTTCCATAGATTCATATTGTAGTCCATATTGGACCAAGAACCCAAACTATGTCATGCCTAACCTTGAGAGGAAGGAAGATCCTATGCCTTTTTAGATTATGAAGAAGGAGAATTGTGTTGGAAAATTTTCAAAAGGCCCTACAAGTTGTTCTAATTCTCCATCTACCATCTAGGATAGAGCTTCTCATAAATTGAAATACATACCAAAGGTTGACAAGGTACTTGAAGGATTACCATTTAGTACTTCTTCTCTATTGCTTTCACAGCTTGAGAATTAGTTGATTGTTCCTAAGACTCTTCAAGAGTTGGAGGATGATCCTACCATAGATGAGTTCCTTAAACATATTGAAGATGATACTTCAAGTAGCTATGATGAAGAGATTGAATTATCACACCTCTTCACCCTAGTAGATCAGTTTTTGAGCTTCAGAAAGGAGCTAATGATATGGAGAAACAAATGGAGGTTTTGGGAGAAGAAGACACTTCAGCTATAAGACAAGAAGAAGTAGACTTTGAGTGGATTGATGAATTGCCATGCTTCATGGAAGAAGATGATGATGATCAACTTGCAACACAAGATGAAGAAGAGACACTCATTAGCCAACATGATGTTCCAAAAGAAATTGGTAAGAATGTTGATGAACTTCTTCAAGTCCTTTCTATTGATCATGGAGAGTTGGCATTTTGGGATGACCTTGAGAAATTTTATTTGAGATTGAATGATGCATCTTCACTTTATAAATATATTGAGAAACGGTTTAAAGAATATGTTGTAGTTAAACCTTTTGAAATTCATAAAGTACCTTAAGAAGAAGACATAGGTCACACATATATGCTAATGTTCATGGAATATGAAGATGAGATAGATTAGTTTAATATGTCAAAATTGGATGATGAAGAATATAAGCATGGTGATCTCTCTTCCCCTTTGTTTGATGAATTTCCCTTTTGATTTGATGAAGATAGTGACCAATACATGGGACATGGATTGGATGAATTTCAAGAGCATGTTGTTAAGTAGCTAGAGAATCTTGTGTTTGAGCAAGAAGGAGAGAAATAATATTGGTGTGATAGAGGCATTTAATAAGGAAATATTGAACAAGAAAGTGATGATTTTTGAGATAAATTAGAGGAATATTGTCTCAATTCAAACATCATACTAGACACCCTTCCTCAAGAGAATCATGAAGAGGGTAGGGATCAGTTTGTCAAACTTATTGAAGAAATAGAGAAAGATGAGTTGGTCCAAGACACATACTAAGAAAGACATGAACAAAATGAGCCTTATAATGATGAGATTGTAACCTTTGATGCATTGATGAACTACATTAGCATGAAGGACCAACATGATACATGCTTCAAATATCAATAGGAATACATGAATGTTGAAGATATTTCTAAATCTGATCCATTTGGATACAATAGAGAAAGATGAGTTGGTCCAAGACACATACTAAGAAAGACATGAACAAAATGAGCCTTACAATGATGGGATTGTAACCTTTGATGCATTGATGAACTACATTATCATGAAGGACCAACATGAGACATGCTCTAAAGATGAAGAGGAATACATGAATATTGAAGATATGTCTGAATCTGATCTATTTGGATACATGCCAATCAAGGTGGTAAACAAGAAGGATGAGTCACCAAGATTCTACTTCAGCAAATCACTTGTTTACCACCATAAGGTTTCATATCATAAAACATACCTAAGAATATTCCACTTTGATCTAGGAGGAAGGAGAGGCATTCTTGGTTAAGTGTACATAACTAGTTTCATTTTAGTTTGTCTTATGTTTCCTAAGTGCTTCATAACACAAATGTGTTTCCTTCCTTTTATTTGGTGTGTGTCTTTGTTTTAAGTGTGTGGGTTAACCATATTTTTTTCCTTGAGTCAAAGGTATTTTAAAGTCAATTTGAGTGCCCATACCTGTGACTCTATGCCCAATGGAAGGACTAGGCAATTGGTCTTAGGCATAGCGCGCATGCCACCCCTAGGAATTGACAAGAATGTTGACAAAATTTGACCCCAAGTCAAATTGGATAAACCCATACTATTTTTAACTTTTGAATAATGTTTCATGTGTCCCATGGTGTCTCTTATTGTCCTATATGTCTTACTTTTCCTTCACCTAGTCCTTGTTGAAGCCCATCCTCCTTGTATGAGGCTAGTCAACTAGAGTCAAAGGTGGTCAACCATGGTCAAACTTAGTGAAAGGATCAATTTATTTTTAAAATGTCATAAAATAGTATTTGATATGTTTTAATGTGTCTTCAAGTTATAAATTGGTCACTTACTAGGTTTTATGTGTCAAAAGGGTCATTTAGACACTTTTTTAGCTCAATTAATGACTTATACGGATGGTGGAGTTATAATATTTGTCACAAAAATAAATATGTGTAGTAGGTTATAATATGTTAGGATAATTTTGATGGTAGTTAAAGAGTCAATTATATGTAGGAAATGGTAGTTTCTCCTTAAAAATAGGCTATTTGTAGCACTTGTATAGACTTGTGGAACTCACCTTCAGCGAAAAACAAGGGTGGAGTGACTCTTCACCTCCCAAAAATATTTTACATACTTGGGTTTCTTTCAAGGAGGATGCCAAAAATTTTAGTTTTGCTCCTGTTTCTTCCATTTTCTCTTTGCAAGCCAAGGAAGGTCAAATTCAAGCACTTGGTATGGGTCATACAAGTAAATTTTGGAGGGATGGTCTTAGGGGTGGATATTAATCTGAGTTTAATTCAAATAAATATCTATAAATTTAAATTTTGTGCCTCCTCCTTTATTAACAATTGCTAACACTCTAAGTAGCTTTTTATGCACTTGCATCCATGAGGGGGTCACTGTTTGCACTTGTTTTAGATTTTATTACTTTATTTTTATGGTTTTATTTGTTAAAAATGTTTCTACATTATTTCCAAGAAATTTCCATGGTTTTATTGGTTTTTAAAATCTCAAGTGCCTAAGAAAGCCTTTTCTAGGCTTATATATGCTTCCAACTATTCTTTTTGCATTCTCAATTGTCTCAGGTGCCATTAAAGAGATTTCTCACATTGGATGAAGGAAAGGGATGTTTTTTAATATGTTTGGATCCATTTAAGTTTAATTTTTATTTGTTGTTATAATTTCTAGATCATGAAATGCTAAAATAATCCTCAAATAACTATGTTTCCCATACTTAGTCAGCTCCCATCTACTCTTCAACTTTGGCCATGATTTTTTGAGGTTCCAGGGATGTCCATAAACGTGTTTTGGAGGTTTTTAAATTTTTATTTATCCTTTATCAACATGGAGTGGTGATCAAGCCTCTATATAGTACAAGAAGAGTGAGGATTACAATCATATGTAACTTTTTCAATTTAGCAGCCATTATAGGTACATCTATAGATATTCAAAGAAAGTATCATGTGAGGTGAAGATATCTTGATGTTACCCAAGCCTCCATAGGATATAAAAGACTCATTTTACTTGTGAAATTATATAATTTTTTTAAGAGTTCATCTAGCATGGATACGGTTCATGTTCTTCTCACTGCCCTGTTCACAGCCATTACTGCCTAGAGGTGCCTTAATTAAGGAGTTGTGATGTCATTTTGAGAGTGTTGAAACACAAATTATAAATTATATTGAAACCATATCATGTGTTTTACATCATGAATTCCATTTGGAAATAGGCATAATGACAAATTAAAGGATAAACCATGCTAAAATCCAAGTGACCGAACTCAGGCTCATAGTCCCTAAGTGGACAAAATAGAGCTCCTAAGTGTTTTTTTTATTTTTATACTATGATACTATGGTGGTTTTTAAGGATAATAATATGCTAAAATTATATCCCTATCCACATAAAATTCTCATACCAATTTTTAGCGTCAAAAAATTGAGTGAAGGATGAACAATTGGAGTCCAAAGTTGCCTAAGAAACCATTGGATTTTGATAGTGAAACCTAGAGGATGTTGATAAAAAAGTGACCTTGGAATTCATATTGAGAATCCTAGACTATTCCATAAAGGGAGTAAAATCCCAAAAAGTTCAAAAGACACTCCTGATCCAAGATGTAAAATAAAATATGGAATTTGAATTTTTGACCCCTAAGCACTCTCCTCTATCCGTACACAGGCCTGGGAAAGATCACCTATAGCAGGCTTTAGTAAGTTTTTATTTCAATTGGGTAGATAGTGATAAAATTTAAGGTTTATGGTGAAAATTCATAATTTTATAACACTAGTTATAAATTTAATGTACTTACTATCAACCACATGACCTAAAAGAGCTCAAGTGCACCTACAGGCAGACCTAAACTCCATAAAACATAGTCATGTAAGAAATATAGTCAATAAGATAGAAGTAGGGATTCCTTTATAAGAGAAGAGACTGTGTTGGTGAAATTTGGCTTAGAAAAGTGAAAATTTACATTAGGTATCTCATGGAAAACCTAAATACACCTAATACAAAGGTGGACAAAGCTAAATCAACCTACGGGCAGGACCAGTTGTCTCAGCCCATAACAAGAAGATGGCCTAATCTTGGGAATGAGAGATAAATTAGTGCAAGAGATGGAGCTCAATTTTGGAAAAAATGATATATGACCATATAAATATGATTATAAACATCAGATGAGGTTTTTATTGTTTTCTTAAATCCTAAACCAAGCTCAAATAACCTACAGGTAGGCCTAAACAGTGGTCTCATTCTAGGCAGTTATAGACCTAGTCTATGTTTCCAAAATCATAGAAAGTGTTTGAGAGACTAATAGGATATAATATGTATTAAATACATAATTAAATATCAATATACCAATTTTAAGGATCATGTGGTAAAAATAGGTCTCAAACAAAGATGCAAAACTTAGTCATCCTTCAAAACCCCTGCAGATAGTGAATTCCTACAAGTCTATCTTAGCTTTTGGAGGTTTTACAGGGTCAAATGGATGATTTAAGTTTTAAAATTTGGTATAGATTACCCTCATGAGTTAAATAATATCCTATAATGTTCAATTAGTCAAGGATAATAGGGACAATACTCTTTTTTTATCTTATAGGTAAGGTACTTTTCCCATGCATAAGACTAGCAGTTTTGAGGAGGAGTGATGAGTAGGTGACCAGAAGACAACGAGAGTTAAAATGAAGGTTATTTAAGCTTTATAAAACCTAACACAAGATATAAAAACTTTTATAGGGTTTAAAGGCAAACAGGGAGGCCTAGACAAGGAGGTCTACAAGCAGACCTAGTGAGGCAACATGCAAACCTAGCCTTAAATGAGATATCACATTCAGTTTGGGCCTTAGGAAAGAATATAAATGAATTGGTTCATATTTAAAGAGGTATATTTTAATTTTTAAAACCATCACCTTATATTTTAATCCATTTTGGAGTCATATTGAGTCTAAAGTTGCAAGCAAATCCTTTGGATAAGGCCTAGGTCTAGTTGCTAGACAGGATCACTCTTCGTTTCTATATCTAAGGGAGATATTATAATGATGGTAACATGTTTTTGGGATGTATATATAGGTTATTGAGCTTTTTTATGTAGAAGAGGACACTATTAATCAATTTTTGACCCGACACCATGACAGGGTATGCAAATTGAAGGGGTGCAATCGAGAGGTCAACTTAAAATGCTCACACCTACTTAGAGACATTGCATAGGATTCTAAGAAGTTACAAGAGGATGAAGGAGGTCCCAAGAAAACAAATTATGGTTTTATTTCATAGTTATAATGTCAGAGGTTTATGAACAATCCCTTAAGGGCTAGTGCACTAAAAACCCTTGCAAAACCTATTTTGTGACCTGATGGAAGAAATGAGGTTCAAAGTACATCCAAATGTACAAGTTTGACTTTGAGAGTTAAAGATAAGTTGTTCAGGACTTCATGAGGTCAAGATATTGGAATTATATTGTATAGAATCGATACAAACTAGGTAAAAATCAAGATTCTTTGAAAATTTCTTGTGTTTTGTAGGTCATGAGGATGATCATGGGATACCAACCACTTTGGAGGATAGCTTGGGACTTGAACCAACTCCCTATGCCATTTACATAGATTATAAATGCTCAAAAGTGTCCTTACTAGGCCCCTCACTTCAACCAGTCTCTAAAGTGACATAGTGGAAAGAGTGATAACCTAAATTTGGAGACTTTTTAAGATGTGCTTGATGGAACCAAGTGTATGAAGTGTCCTACCATGTGTCATGAGACTCCTGGTATGGATCAGTTATGAAGGATAAAAATATGCTAGTTCCAATTGTAAATAAAATCCTATTGGAGAGTGATTATAGTTGAATATGTTGATTGTGCTTATGTAAGGGAATGTCAATGATTAGGAAAACTTCCAATGTAGGTGGAGGCCTCTTTGTAACTTCTTCTCCTTAATGCACATGAGACACTTATCCCTAACATATTTTTGAATGCTTAAGGAAGCCCATGATGAAGGGATTTTCCAAGGGAGAGTGATTGAAGAGTTTCAATGCCACATGTGAGGAAGGTGCTCAGTTTGGGATGGACACATGTTCACATCAGTTTCTTAATCTCTCTTCCACCTAATTTCATTGTTCATTTCAATTTCTTGATCAATTTAGTGATGACCTTGATAAATTTTGTTTGAGATTGAATGATGCATATTCACTTCATGAATATCTTTAGAAAAGTTTTGAAGAAGATGTTGCAACTAAACCTATTGAAATTCATAAAACACGTCCAAAAAGAAGACATAGGTCACACCTATATGTTAATGTTCAAGGAATATGAAGATGAGATACATCAATTTAATATGTCAACATTGGATGATGAAGAATTAAAGAAAGGTGAGCTCTCTTTTCCTCTATTTTATGAATTTACCTTTTGCTTTGATGAAGATAGTGACCAATCCATGGGACATGAGTTGGATGGGTTTTAAGAGCATGTTGTTGAGTAGCTAGAGAATCTTGTGTTTGAGCAAGGAGAGAAATAAGGTTAGTGTGATAGAGGCATTGAAGAAGGAAATATTGAACAAGAAAGTGATGTTTTTTGGGATAAATTATAGGACTATTGTCTCAATTCAAACATCATACCAACCACCCTTCCTCAAGAGGATCCTGAAGAGGCTAGGGATCAGTTTGTCAAACTTCTTGAAGAAATAGAGAAAGATGAGTTGGTCCAAGACACATACCAAGAAGGACATGAACAAAATGAGCCTTATAATGATGAGATTACAACCTTTGATGCATTGATGAACTACATTATAATGAAGGACCATCATGGAACATGCTTCAAAGATCAAGAGGAATACATGAATGTTGAAGATATGTCTAAATCTAATCCATTTAGATACATGCTAATCAAGGTAGCAAACAAGAAGGATGAGTCACCAAGCTTATACTTAAATAAACCACTTGTTTACCAACATAAGGTTTCTTGTCATAAATGATACCTAAGAATATTCCCCTTTTATCTAGGAGGAAGGAGAGGCATGCATGGTTAAGTGTACATAGCTAGTTTCCTTTCAGTTTATCGTGTGTTTCCTAAGTGCTTCATAACACAAGTGTGTTTCCTTCATTTTGTTTGGTGTGTCTTTGCTTTTGTGTGTGTGGGTAAACCAGATTTTTTTCCTTGATTCAAAAGGTTATTCAAGTCAATTTAGTACCCATATGCATGACTCCATGCCCAATGGAAGGACTAGGCAACTGGTCTCAGGGATAACTAGCATACCACCCCTAGGAATTGCTAAGAATGTTGACCAAATTTGACCCCAAGTAAAATTGGATCAACCAATAATATTTTAAACTTTTAAATAAGGTTTCATGTGTCTTATGGGGTCTCTTAATGTCATGTATGTCTCACTTGTCCTTCCCCTAGCCCTTGTTGAAGCCCATCCTCCTTGTACTAAGCTAATCAACCAGAGTCAAAGTTTTTCAACCATAGTAAAACTTATTAAAAGGCACAATTTATTTTTAAAATTTCCTAAAATGGTCTTTGATATGTTTCAAGGTGTCTTCAAGTCATAAATTGGTCACTTACTAGGTTTCATGTGTCAAAAGGGTCATTTGGCCACTTTTTTAGCTTAATCAGTGACTTGTAAGGATGGTGGAGTTAAAATATTTGTCACAAAAATAAATATAAATGTGTAAGAGGTTATAATATGTTATGATAGTTTATATGGTAGTTAAAGAGTTGGGTATATGTAGGAAATGGTAGTTTCTCCTTAAAATTAGGCTATTTATAGCACTTGTGTAGATTTTTGGAACTCACCTTCAGCTAAAAATGTGGGTGGAGTGACTCTTCATATCCCCAAACTATTTTCCATGCTTGGTTTTCAATTATGATGCCAAAAAATTTATTTTTGCTCCTTTTTCTTCTATTTTCTCTTTGCAAGCCAAGGAAGGTCAAATTCAAGCACTTGGTATGGGATGTACAAGTAGATTTGGGAGGAATGATATTTTGGGTGGATATTAATCTTTGTTTAATTGAAATAAATAGTAATAAATTTCAATTTTTTGCCTCCTCCTTTATGAATAATAGATAACACTCCAAGTAGCTTTTCATGCACTTGCATCCATGAAGGGGTCACTATTTGCACTTATTTCAGATTTCATTGATTTGGTTTAATGGTTTTGTTTTTTCTATGTGTTTTTCCATTATTTCCAATACATTTCCATGGTTCTTGTAGTTTTGAAAATCTCAAGTGCCTAAAAAAGCCTTTTCTAGGTTTATATATGCTTCTAATTACTATTTTTGCACTCTCAACTATCTTAAGTGCCATTAAAGAGATTTATCATGTTGGATGAAGGTAGGGTATGTTTTTTAAAATGTTTTTATATATTTAAGGTGACTTTTGAGGTTTTGGTATAAGTTTGAGATCATGAAATGCCAAAACAATCCTCAAATAACTATGTTTCCCATACTCAGTCAGCTCCCATCTGCTCTTTAGCTTTGGCCATATTTATGGAGGTTCAAAGGATGTCCATAAAGGTGTTTTGAAGTTTTTAAAAATTTTATTTATCCTTTATAAACATTTATTTGTGATCAAGCCTTCATATAGTATAAAAAGAGTGAGAATTACAATCATATGCAACTTTTTCAGTTTCACATCCATTAGAGGTGTATCTACATATATTCAAAGAAAGTATCACATGAGGTGAAGCTATCTTGATGTTACCCAAGTATACATAAGATATAAAATAATCATTTTACATGTGAAATTATATCATTTTTTTAAGATTTCATCTACCATGGATATGGTTTATGTTCTTCTCACTACCCTACTCATAGCCATTACTGCCTACAGGTGCCTTAATTGAAGAGCTATGATGCCATTTTGAGAGTGTTAAAACACAAATTGGAAATTATTTTAAATCCATATAATGTTTTTTAGATCATTAATTCCATTTTTAAATAGGTATAATGATAAATTAAAGGACAAACCATGCTAAAATCCAAGTGACTGAACTCAGGCTCACTGTCCCTAAGTGGACAAAATAGGGCTCCTAAATGTTTTTGTTGTTTTAATACAATGATTATATGGTAATTTTGAAGGATAATAATATTATAAACTTATATCCCTATCCAAATATAATGATCATTCCAATTTTTAGGGTTAAAAATTGAGTGAAAGATGAATAATTGGAGTCCAAAGTTGCCCAAGAAACCATTGGATTTTGACAGTGAAACCTAAAAGATGTTGATAAAAAGTGACCTTGTACTTCATATTGAGAATCCTAGAATATTAAATCAAGGGGTGAAAATATAAAAATGTTTAAAAATACACTATTAATCCAAGATGTCAAATAAAATATTCAATTTTATGTTTTGACCCCTAAGCACTCTCCCATGTCTGTACACATGCCTAGGAAGGATCACGTACAATAGGCTTTAGTAAGTTTTTATTTAAATTGGGTAGATAGTGACAAAATTTAAGGTTTATGGTGAAAATGGATACTTATATATCACTAGGAATAAATTTAAGGTACTTAATATCAACCACATGACCTAAAAGAGCTCAAGTGCACCTAAAGGTAGACCTAAAGTCCATAAAACATAGTCATGTAAGAAATACAATCAATAAGATAGAAGTAGGGATTCATTTATAATATAAGATATTATGTTGGTGAAATTTGTCTTATAAATGTGAAAAATGACCTCAGGGATATCATGGAAAACCTAAATACACCTAATAAAAGGGTGGACAAAGCCAAATCAACCTACAGGCAGGACAAGTTGTCTCAACCCATAACAAGCACATGGCCTAATCTTGGGAATGAGACATAAATTAGTGCAAGGGATAGAGATAAATTTTGGAAAAAATTATTTATGACCATATAAATAATATTATAAAAATCATATTTGGTCTTTATTTTTTTTCTTAAAGCCTAAACCAAGATCAAATAACCTACAGGTATGCCTAAATAGCAGTCTCATTCTAGGCAGTTGTAGACCTAGTCTATGTTTCTAAAATCATAGAAAGTGTTTGAGAGAAAATAGGATATAATATGGTTTCAAAACATCATGTAATATTAATATTAATATTTTAAGTATCATTTAGAAAAAATAGGTCTCGAACAAAGATTCAAAACTCAATCATCCTTCAAAACCCCTGCAGATAGTGCATTCCTACAAGTCTGTATTGGCTTTTGGAGGTTTTGGAGGGTCAAATGGATGATTTAAGTGATAAAATTTGGTATATAGTAAAATTATGAGTTAAATAAGATCCTAAAATTTTCAATTTGTCAAGGATAATAAGGATAATACTCTTTTTTTTGTCTCAGAGGTAAGGTACTTTTCCCATGCACAAGATTGGCAGTTTTGAGGATAAGTGATGAGTAGGTGACCAAAAGATAAGGAGAGATAAAATTAAGGTTTTTGAATTTGTATAAAACCTAAAATAAATATAAAAAAACCTTTATATATGGTTTTAAGGAAAACAAGGATGCCTAGACAAGGAGGTATGGAAGCAGACCTAGTGAGGCAACATGTAAACCTACCCTCAAATGAGAGATCACTTTCAGTTTGGGCCTTATGAAAGAATATAAATGAATTGGGTAATATTAATATAGATAAATTTGAATTTATTAAACCATAAAATTTTATGGGAATCCATGTGGGAGTCATATTGAGTCTAAATTTGTAAACAAATCCTTTGGAGAAGGCCTAGGCCTACTTGCTAGACAAGGTCACTCTTCATTTATAGCTCTAAGGGAGATATTTTAGTGATGATAACATGTTTTTAAGATGTATATATATTTTATTGATCTTTAATTATGCATAAGAGGTCACATATTAATCACTTTTGGACCCAACACCATGACAAGGTATGTAAATTGAAGGGGTGCAATCGAGAGGTCAACTTCAAATGCTCACACCTACTTGGATACATTACATGGGATTGTAAGAAGTTACAAGAGGATTAATTAGGTACCAAGAAATAAAATTGGAGTGTTATTTCATATTTATAATTTCAAAGGTTTATGAACAATCCCTTAAGGGCTAGTGACTCAAAACCCTCCCAAAACTAGTTTTGTGACCTGATGGAAGAAATGAAGCTCAAAGTACATCCAAATGGAAAAATTTTACCATGAGAGTTAAAGAGAAGTTTTTGATGACTTCATGAGGTTTAGATCCATGGAATTATATTATATGGAATCCATATAGATCAGGTGTAAATCAAGTTTCTTTGACAATTTCTTGTGTTTTGTAGGTCTTGAAGATGATCATGGGATACCAAACACTTTGGAGGATAGCTTGGGACTTGAAAAAACTACCTATTCCATTTTAAGATCTTATAAATTCTCAAAAGTGTCCTTACTAGGCCCCTCACTTTAGCCAGTGTCTAAATTGACATAGTGAAAAGAGTGATAACCTAAATTTAGAGACTTTTTAAGATGTGCCTAATGGAACCAAGTGTATGAAGTGTCTTACCATGTGTCATGAGACTCTTGGTATGAATCAGTTATGAAGGATAAAAATATGCTAGTGCCAATTGTCAATAAAAGCCTATTGGAGAGTGATTATGGACATAGATGATGATTGTGCTTGTGTAAGGGAATGTCAATGACTAGAAAACCTTCTAATGTAGGTGGAGGCCTCTTTGTAACTTCCTCTCCTTAATGCACATGAGACACTTGTCCCTAACTTGTTTTATAATGATCAAGGAATCCCATGATGAAGGTAGTTTCCAAGGGAGAGTGATTGAAGATTTTTAATATCACGTTTGAAGGAAGGTGCTCAATTTGGGATTGACACATGTGGACATCAATATCTTGATCTATTTTCCACCTCTTTTCCATGCATTATAACATATTTTCATCTTTAGACATTTATCCTTGTGCCTCTTTAATTTCTCTTTTCTCTCTCTTCTTCCATGTTCTATAAAGGTGAGCCATTTTAGCTATTAAAATTGACCACACCTAGTATGGTGAAGCCCTTTTGGTTTGATATTATACTTTTCCTTTGAAATAAGATATGAAATCTATTTTTAATCCTAAAAACTATCTTTTCTAAGTGTGTGAAGAGATGTATAGTGAAAATTCAAGTGATTGTTATCAATCATTGCTTCATCTCAATCCTTCCATGTCTAATGCAAGTTCTTTCATTCTAACAAGTCACATGAAGTGTTTTTAAGTGTATGATTCTATTTTTAAGTGTAAAATTATCCTTATTATCTAAAAATAATCTTTAGTTAACTCACCTTGAGTATTCTTTCATGTATTCCACCTTCATGTTTGAAATGATAACGTTAAAGTACTCTAAGAGGTAGAATCTAGTTTTATGAGTCTTGTCTCTTAGTGATTTATATGATAATATTATGGAAATATTCATGGTGTATCACCCCCTATAATAGTTTACTTTCATGAAACTCCTATCCCTTTTCACACAAGCAAGTATTAGATTAGGTGACAAGTACATCAAGACATATCTAGGGAGTTATCCCTCATAAACTAGAGATTCATCTCTCTTACAAGTATCCCACAACTTGAGAGATGATTCAATGTTGCATAAAATTTTAAGATGTTGAATAGAGTGTCCTAGGGTGAAAATTTTGATGCCTACAGGACCTTATCAAAATGTTAATGGATAAAATGACTACTTTGGAGTCATCTATCTTTAGTGTCCATAACCTCTTATCTTATGACCAAATATGTAACAAACCAATTCATCCATCCATCCCCATTCAACCTTATCTTCCTTAATGGGAACTTTCAAAATTTTCAATTTTTTAGAGTAAGGAATACCTTCAACAACATCTGAGAGCATTTAGGCATTCTTTCTATTTGATCATTTATTATGATGCTCTCCTTCTCTAACCTTTCCCATATCTCTATCAGGTCTAGCTCTAGATTGGTATAGTGTTATTACAAGGCACTCCCTATTTTCATTTTCCCAACTAGCTCATACTTTCTTAGATCACTTTTCCATAAACATCTCTAAGAAAGTTTCCATCACCAATCTCTAATCCATTTGGTAATTTGATGATGATTCCATATCCAACTTTGTATCCCATTGGATAATCATGATAAATCAACTCTCTTTCTCTTTGCCCCAACCTAAGTTGATTTAACTCTTTACTTGAGCTTGTGCCAAACACATCTCATCTACTTTATGAGTTTAGAGCTTCAGGACTTTTGATGAGGCTTTTACCATGGCATGAAAATTAGAGAATAGAGTCATTGATGAAGGCAATTTGAAATCAAGAAATAAGAATTCAACCTTGAAATCAAATAAGACTCCCTTTAAGCCTACCAATCAAACCAATATTAACTCCAAAAACAAAGGAATCATGAATGCAATTGTCCTTAAAACCACCCCTCCACCCATTGTTAGCCAACCTAACTCTTCGAGTTCCTCTAATAAGAACACTAGAAACCCAAACCACAAAAACCAAAATCAATTTACTCCATTATGGGAGTCATATGCTTCGGTCCTAGAGAATTTTAAAGTGAATATCATATAACTCCCACCAATCAAACCTCCACAATAATTTGATTCCTCTCATCCTATACCTATTTGGTATAAGTAGAATGAATTGTGCACCTTCCACCATGTCTTTATACATGACATTAGTAGTTGAAATACCTTTATAATGTCATCCAAAATATCATCAAAAAGGAGGAACTTGTTTTAGATAACCCTAACACACACCCAAATCAATCACTTGACATCTTTAGAGCCATTTCTTAACCATTCCCCTATCAAAAATAATGAAAACAATAGAGTAGAATCCTCTCATAACCATGAAGTCCATACTATAAATGAAATTTTTAGTCAACTCATTATTGAGGAAACCATAGACAAAACTACCTCTCCTTCCCTTATGCTTATTGAGGTAGTGGAGTTACTCTCCATTCCTTTAGAAAATGAGACCAAAGAAATAACTATTCCCCTTTCCCCACTCATCAAGGTATTTGAGCCACCAACCTCTCCTTTGGAAGGCATACCAAAAGAGATAGCCATTACCACCATATCCTTCTCCTCTATCATACAACAAACCACTCTTCCTTTGGAAAGTATCCCTAAGGAAGCGATCACTCTATCAGCCTCTCCCATAAGAGACTCATCTTCCCAAACCTTGGATCCTTTGATTGAGGAAAAATATAAGGTAACCACTTCTCTCTCTCCACCCATGGGTTTGGCCTTTGAAATTGGTATCAAAGGGATCAAACCCATCTTTAAGCCCTTATCTATACTAGTTTAAAACTTAGATTACTTATCTCAACCCAATGTAGATCATGCCACATTTTGGCATTGTCTCAATCTTGGTTACCCAACCAAGCAAAAGCCTCCAACCATGCCATTGTCATCCCTACCTTTCATTTCCACTATTGAACCCACCATCACCCTGACCAAACCTTTAGAGGCATCTACCAATCAACCCATAACCAAAAATTTTGAACCAACTCCACCTAAAATAACCAAGTCACCCTTATCATTCCAACCAATCCCACCAAAAACCTTGGCATATTACCTATATAAAACCTTACTCACCCCCTATTTAAATTATACTTAACTTCACCAAACTTATCAAAGAAACCCCAAACTAAACTAACAAATAAGGTAAAACCACCTAAGATTCCATAAACTAAAACTCTACCTCCCCTTTCTACTTTGCCTTATATTTTGGGACCTCACCCTTCTACCTTAGTAAGGAAACTAACCATCCTAGACAAGACCCAAGTCCAACCACCACTTTTGGTTAGACCATCACTTCTACTTTCATCCTCACCTATTTTCACCAAACCTTATATAATTAAAATTCCTACTTCTCAATCATCTACCCCAACACCTTTTTCCTCCAAGCAATCCATACCAAAACCATCCACCAAGAATGCTCCTTCACCCAAATCTCTTACCATCAAACCCACTCTTAAAATGGATTCCACCTCACTACTAAACCTAAGACCTCTACACCTTTTCCACCTTTTCTTGAGTCTTAATAAACCATCCTACAGAGGTTACTACAAGCATATTACTTAACCTTGCCACCTATCAGACCATTTTACCCATATAGTCCTAAACCATCCTAGTATAATGATAAATTAGTATGTTCATACTATAGGACACCTAGGCATGATACTGAGAAATATAAATATCTCCAAGTATTAGCCCATCGACCATATCATAAGGATGACTTATTATCAAATGAACCTCATACATGCCCACCATTAAACTAAAATCTAGGATCCATCAACCAACACTTACCTACTCCCCCACTCTCATCTTAGAGTGAAGTGGAATTGAATCATCCCTCTATCTCGACTCTTTCCCAAATCCATACCATCCATGCAGTCACACGATCATAAGCTCAATCAAAAGATAAGGGAAAATCAAAGGTGTTCTAGACATATCCCTCTTCCACCACCCAATCACCTAGACAACATAAAACACCTTTACCTTCAACCAAACCCAAGGTGTTCATCTTAGGTCCTTCTCAATCTAACTCATATGAATCAATCCAATGAGTAGTTCTAAAATAGCTTCACCAAACACTAGTGAAGATTAGTGTGTATGAATTAATCAATACCTCACCCCATCACCACCAAGAGATGATAGAGGATTTGTAATCCATAGAGGTCCAACAAAAAGACCCATAAACTCTAGAAACCTTTATCAGAGCTCTTCAACTTTCCAACCTTGTTACCTTTAAGGATTTTGAAATACCCTCTATCCATCCAGATGATCTGGATCCTCCCCTCTTCATTATCACATAAATCAACCAAACCCACATCAAGTGGGTTATTATTGATGGGGGAGCTAGCATCAACATTATCTCCTCCCACACATATAACCAACTCAAATTACTTGAGAAAATTATTTTAGAAACCTCATTGGTACTTTGGTTATTCAATGATAATATGGCCACAACTTTAGGAATTATTATCCTTCACATTTACCTAGGACCCCACATGCTTCCTGAGCTCTTCTATCTAGTAGAAGGAGAATTTAATTATAATTTTTTTCTAGGATGCCCTTAGATTCATTCTATGGGATGTGTACCATCCAACCTAAACTAATGCATCAAATTTGAACATGAAGGTAAAGTTGTTACCATATCAGCTGACCTGAGTCCTTTTACATCATGTAATATGATGTACCAACCCAATGAAATTTTCCTTACTCCATCCAACAAGCCTTCGTTAGTAAAATAAGAATCCCCACCTTCCCCTACCAATGAAGCATCCACCAGTTCATCCATCCCTTCATCCCAAATCTCCATAGTGGACCCTATGGAATCAACCTTCTAGCATCTTTCATTGGGGGAGTATTGCCTTTTGACACTATATACCCTTGTTACCCCTCAAGAGTATGGGAATATTTTACAAAAACATATTTATGACCCCAATATTGGAGTTATTATTCCTTTTGGGCCCTCAACTTGTCAAACCAATTTCATCTATGGGGGAATTGATAAACCCCTTGGCACTTTTTCCATCTTTTTCTCATCTCAACCATTCACATCTAATTTCTCCTATCTAGATAAACTAGAGCTTTCCAAGACATACCTTTATAGGTTTACTTGGAAAGGATTTGTTTTAGGTTGATATGAACATGGAAGAGTTGCTTTCAATCAAAACCCAAAAACCTCACAAAAATAATGGCCTTGGTTTCATGCCACCTAAAAATCAAACCAACCCAACTCCCTTTATTGTCATTGATGAGGAAAGCCCATATTCACCTTCCACTCCACCATTGATAACTATATATTCTGACATCATCCCCCCTAATGTTTTTTTCATCAACATGATTAACCTTAGACCCCTAAATTATCAAAAGGATGGGGTGACCATGACTATTCCTCTAGCCCATCCTAAAATGGTAGTAGATGACTCTCTTACCATTAATACCATTCAATGTCATGATGATGATTCCATTATGGCCTATCTAGGTGAAGATAATTCTTCTATCTATAAATTTATTCCTCCTAAGACCTCAACCATGTTGAATGAATCCACCATGGATATCAACTTTGGCACTCTAGATAACCTATGCATTGTCAAAATCGGCCAATCACAAAATTTTAAGGAGCTTCAGGACTTCCTCTCCTTCCTATAAGACCACAACATAACATTTGTTTGGTCTTGTATTTATATGCTAGGAATCAAACCAATTTCATCTATGGGGGAATTGATAAACCCCTTAGCACTTTTTCCATCTTTTTCTCATCTCAACCATTCACATCCAATTTTTCCTATCTGGATAAACCCGAGTTTTCCAAGACATACCTTTATAGGTTTACTTGAAAGGGATTTGGTTTAGGTTGATATGAACATGGACTACATGAGTTTCTTCCAATCAAAACCCAAAAACCTCACAAAAATCATGGCCTTGGTTTCATGCCACCTAAAAATCAAACCAACCCACCTCCCTTTATTTTCATTGATGAGGAGAGCCCATATTCACCTTCCACTCCACCATTGATAACTAAATATTTTGACACCATCCCCCCTAATGTTTTTTTCATCAACATGATTAACCTTAGACCCCTGACTTATCAAAAGGATGGGTTGACCATGAATATTCCTCTAGCCCATCCTAAAATGGTAGCAAATGACTCTCTTACCATTAATACCATTCAATGTCATGATGATGATTCCATTATGGCCTATCTAGGTGAAGATAATTCTTCTATCTATAAATCTCATCCTCTTGAGACCTCAACCATGTTAAATGAATCCACCATGGATATCAACTTTGGCACTCCAAATAACCTATGCATTATCAAAATTGGCCAATCACAAAATTTTAAGGAGCTTCAGGACTTCCTCTCCTTCCTACAAGACCACAACATAACATTTTTTTGGTCTTGTATTGATATGCTAGGAATCAATGCCTCCATCTGTACCCACAAAATGGTCATGAACTATGATGCCAAGACCTTTAGGCATAAAATTCAATGAATACACTCTCTCATAGCCCTTATTATCAAAGAAAAGCTTTAATGTCTGTTATCCATCAATTTCATTTTTAGCCCATTAATTATCCCCAATGAGTCTCAAATGTCATATCTATCACCAAAGCCATAGGGGGACTTCACATTTATGTGGGCTTTCATGACCTTAACCTTGCTTGCCTAAAGGATGACTTTCCTTTGCCAAGCATTGGCCAACTTGTTGACCTTACAGCTAGTCATGAGATGCTATCTCTTATGGATGGATTCTCAAGCTACAATCAGATCCTAATTGCCCCTAGAGATCCACACAAAACCACTTTTATCACCCCATGGGGAAATTTTTGCTATAGGGTCATGCCTTTTGGACTAAAGAATGCTAGTGTAACCTACCAATGCACTATGACGTACATCTTCTATGACCTTATTCATAAAATCATATAAGACTATGTCAATGACCTTCTTTGAAAATCCAAATGTCATAAAGATCATTTGGCCATTCTTAATATTATCTTTGAGTGAATCATCCATTACCATGTTCACCTTAACCCCAAAAAGTCTATTTTGGGGGTCTTATTAGGAAATATCCTTAGCTTCATCATCTCCATTAAGAGAATTGAATTCAATCCCACCAAAATCAAAACAATCCTCAACATGCCTCCTCCCAACCACCTCAAGTAACTCCATAGCTTGTAGGGGAAGTTCTAATCCATTTGTCACTTTATCTCTCAGCTCACAAATCAATGCCAACCCTTCCACCACCTTATGAATAAGGAAGTATCTTTTAATTGTAATAATTAATATTTAAATGCCTTTGATTCACTTAAAGAGTACCTTTTATCTCCATCCATCCTCATTCCTCCCAAGGAAGATCAACCTTTTTACCTTTATATCTCTACGACTGACCAACTCAAGTACATGCACTCCAAGCCATACCAAAACCAATGTATGGCCAAGTGGCTCATACTTTTATCTAAGTTTGACCTTGAGTTCTGTTGACGCTGGAAAGTGCACCCAGCGGCAGGAACACGGATTCCTGCCCTCTCCCCGCAACATGGAAACCCCTCTCTCGCCTGTGGGATGGCGAAGCAGGAGAGGAGAGTCTCTAGATATGGGCTAGTTCCCTCTGATGTATCTTGTTTGTTTCAGGTAATGCAAAATGTAGATATATAGGTATACACTTGGAGGGGGTGAAAAGAGAAAGAGAAAAGCTTGAAAACAAACAGCCTACTCTAAAGGAGGTGATACACCAAAAACATAAGTGACCTTCCAGATCCACTCTCAGAATCAGGGGAAATGCAAGTATACTCTACACATCTGGTAGAGGGATCAGGCTGCTAACACAAAGGGGGAGGCTATAATGGAAAATACATCACAGAGGTTTACCGAGGTGCTGTGGAATGCACACTTGCAAGCAACTTACTCTGTTTTGTCCTTTTCAAGTATTGCTCTTCTCCTTTCAGCTGTAGAACCGGTCCCTGCAGATAGCTGGTCTGTTGGTATTACCTGTGAAAGCATGAAAGACAATGACTGAACACAGATGATACTCAAGACATACACAGCAAATCAATCCAAGATGGAGGTAAAAACTGTATTTTATTGATTCAGGTGGGAAATTTGCAGAGCAGTGCTCTTTACAAAAGTCAGGAAGATCCTTCGAAAATGACTAAGTCCTTGTATTTATAGCAGAAGAGCCAAGAGAAGTCTCATTGAAAAGTGTGAAAAAACACTATTGATGACGTCACAAGTCTGCCAAGACCATGCTGGTTGCCTCATTTTGCGTGCTGGTCTTCTCCTTTGGTGGCTGGGCAGGTTTTTTCTTGTGCACTGCAGGGGAATTTTGCCGCCCTTATAGTGGGCGGCGATTTTGCCACCCTTTGCATGAACTTCATGTAGGAATACCTGCCGACGTCGGCCGATAAGCTGCCGACGGCGGCAATATTGCCGACGTCGGTTAAAGTAAGCTGCCGATGTCGGTAGAGTTATACTCTGCGCGGCAATTTCCCTTTCCCCGCCATGGGGCGGGGTTTTCCATTTCACCACCATGGGGCGGGGTTTTTCGATTCGCCGCCTTGGTGTGGGCTTTCCTGGTTTTTGTGCCTGCCCTTGTGCTGCCGACGTCGGTGGTTCTGCCGACATCAGTCTCTGTAAGTTGCCGACGACGGCAGTATTGCCGACGTCGGCCGATGTCTTTGCTTTTCTTTGTGTTGTGGGCGGCGAATTCGCCGCCCTTTGCATTTTCTTCGTAGACGGGCTCATTTTACCCGCCCTTGTAGTGGGCAGCGATTCTGCCGCCCTCTGCATTTTTTCTGCCTCTTTTTTGACTAAGTGTCGAACACTCCGTTTTTTCCCCTTCTTCTCTTGCGGACGTCTGAAGACTCTGTCCTTTGCTGCCTATTCTCTGCAACGGCACTGTCAAACCCTGAAAGTGGACCTTGCAACCTGAAATGACTGGGCCTGCGAAGCAGGTGTAGGAGGTGACCGAGATTTTGCCTGAGGGGCAAAATTGGGTCAACAAATTGGCGACTCACGGGGGAAGCGTGCCTGCTATGCTTAGAACCCAGTTGCCTTACATATCCATTGGGTGTGGAGTCGGATGGTGACTTTGAAGCGAGTTCACAACTTTGAAGATTCCAAAATCAAAAATATAGAAATTACCCCCACTGCCAAGGGAAACACACAAGACTAAAAACAACTAACTGTGCAAACTGCACTTAGGGAAAATAGGGAAGAAAACAAGGAAAACTATGTACGGCGGAACCAAAAATTTAGTGACAATGCTTCAGGTGTATCCCATTGACTGGGATACGCAATTCTTTGCCGTCCAACCTGGAGAGCTGGAACGCATTATGCTACTTGCACTGAGTAATTATGTAAGGACCGCTCCAGAGGGCATCAAATTTTGCATGTTTTCCAGGCTTAGCTCTATCTTCGTCCCATTTTAAGACAATGTCTCCTTCGATGAAACTCTTTGACGAAGACTTCTTGTCGAAATGCTTTTTCACCTAATGCTGGCGACTGATCATAGAGACCATGGCCTGGTTCCTTACCTCCTGGAGCTCCATTAGTTCACATAATCTGACCTCCATGCTGCTTCCTTCTTCTAGCTGCAGCTGATGTGTGAGGTCCAGCGCTGGTAATTTGAGTGAGATAGGAAGCCTTGCTTCCCTTCCATACACAAGCGTATATGGAGAATTTCCGATTGATCTTTTCGGAGTGATTCGATCGGCCCATAGAGCTATTTTCAACTTGGCATGCTAATTTTTCTGATTTTCTTCCATGGTCCTCTTTATAATCTTGATCAAATTTTTGTTAGTAGACTCAGCCAGTCCATTCCCCTGCGGGTAGTAATTTGACGAAGTGCTGAGGTATATACCATACCCTAGTGCCCATTCACTAGTTTTGGTTCCCAGAAAAGCCAAGGCATTATCTGAGATTATAGTGGCTGAGACCCCAAAACATGTCACTAAGTCCTCATAAAAATCTAAGACTGCACTCTCATTTGCTTCCTTCAAAGCAATGGCTTCCACCCACCTGGTGAAATAATCCGTAGCAGTCAGGACCCACTTGTGTCCGGCGCTAGAGGGAGGGTTGATCATCCCTATGAAATCCAGGCCCCACTGCATGAATGGTTGCTCAACTTGAATGGGCTATAGGGGCATGGCAGCCAATCGCTGCTTTCCGTCAAAGAGTGCACACTTCTGACACTTCCTTACCTAGGCATGGGTATCCTTGAAGAGAGTGGGCCAGAAATAGCCAGCTCTCATTATTTTTGCTGCTGTGGTCTTAGGGGCGAAATGGCCACCTGCTGGCCCATTGTGAAACTCAGCCAATACCTTGTCAGCCTAACTGGAGTCAATGCATCTCAAGAGAACCCCAGAGAGATCCTTCCTAAATAATACTCCGTCAATCAAAACATAGGGAAGGGACTGAAGTTTAAAATACCTTCTTCCGGCCCTATCGAGACCCTGTGGACATTCGCCCGTAAGAAAGAAATGCCTCATGTCTAGTGTCCAATCTCTTACGACAGCTGGTTCTTCTGCAGTGGCTGCATCATGGATCAGCAAGCTGTCTTCACCCCTTTGTCTCAAATCTGCGGCTAGCTGTTCACACAGGCCCCTTCCTCTAACCAACTTGGTGATTTTGATGTCTATGTCATACTCCATTACCTTGGTGATCCATCCCGCTCTCTTCTCGTTTAAGTCTCGATTGGTCAAGAAATCCTTGATGCCAGGATGTGGAACCATGAGATGGATCCTGCTGTTCGACAACATATATCTGAATTTCTTCAGGCTGCGCACTACTGCCAAGACTTGCTTCTCTACATAGGTGTACCTAGTTTCGAAGTCCTCTAACCCTTGGCTGAAAAAAGTGAGTGGTTGCTCGAGGTCATCACTGTTTGCTTGGGTAAGCATGGCAGATATCACTTCTCCGTTACTGAAGGTATAGAGATTGAGGTCTTTATTGAAGTCGGGGCTGATCAGAGCAGGAGCCTGGGTCAAAGCCTGTTTGATAGCTTCAAAGCTATCCTTTCTTGGCGTTGTCCATTTGAATTCTTCACCCTTCTTTAGCAAGGAGGTTAGGGGTTTAACTATTTCAGCAAAGTTTGAAATGAACCTCCGAATGAAATTTATTCGGCCAAAGAAACTCTGCAGGGCTTTCTTGTGCTTCGGTAGGGACATCTCCAGAATGGAGCGGACTCTCTCTGGGTCAATAGACAAACCTTCCTTGGACACAATGTGGCCAAGAAGTTTCCCCTCATGAACCGCAAATACACATTTCTTTGGATTTAGGGAGATGCCAAATTCCCTGCACCTCTCAAAAATCTCCCTGAGGTGCTTCATATGTTGTCCTACCTCTTTGGAGAAAACTGTTATATCATCGAGGTACACCAGCACGTTTCTATTTATCAAACCACTGAAAGCCATGTCCATGGCTCACTGGAAAGTAGCACCAGCATTGGATAGCCCAAAAGGCATCTTTTGGTAGGCGAACGTTCCCCATTTAGTGGTGAAGGCTGTTTTGTATTGGTCACAGTCACGCACCAGAATCTGATTATATCCCGAATAGCCATCCAGGAGGGAGAAGCGTTCGGAACCAATTACCTTTTGAAGGATCTGCTCCATGTTTGGAAGGGGATAATGATCTTTTAAAGAGACTTTATTAAGGTCTCTAAAGTCGACACACAGCCTGATCTCCCCATTTTTCTTTCTAACTGGAACCAAATTAGCCAACCATGAGGAATGTTTGATCGGAAATATAATGCCAGACTCAATCAACTTGGCCAATTCTTTCCGCATAAGGAGCTCGACCATCGGGTTAACAGGTCTCTACTTTTGTGTGACAGTTTTTGCGCCTTCATCTAATTCAATGGTGTGTTGGGCGAGCCTTGGATCGAAGCCTTTCAAGTCGCTATAATTCCAGGCAAAAATATCAGCGAACTCCTGGCACAGCAGAATGAAAGCCTGTCTTTCTTGAAACGTGCAGACCTTGCCAAGCGCCAGCAACTTATCCTTGAAGATTTCCACTTTTTCATAATTCTCCTCTTTGGTAGTGATGCATGCTTTGTCATTTCTTAGTTGGTCCTCTCCGTTGAAAATACTTTCAAGTGTCATCAGACCCTTAGGGAGTTTATTGTTCTTCAATTGAACAATTTGATTTCCATATTGTTGCTGCAATTTTGCCTGATTGTGGGCCACAAATTCAGCTTCCTTCTTTAGGAAAAGGGCTATTTGTTGGTCGCTTTCGAAGACCTGCCAATTTGTAACATTGTCTGGAATTGAAGGCCGGACCACCACTTTTAAATGGCGCAAACTACAACCCCTGCTTATCTCTTTTGAAACATCAAATTGGGGCACCAACAGCTGCCAATCTGTCAGCCTGCTTATTCTGTTCCCTGGGGATAGAGGTAATGTTAAGAGCAAGGAAATCCTCCATCAAGTCCCAGACTCTGTGCTTGTAAGATTTCAGTAAGGAGTTCTTGGTCAGGTTCAGGCCTCTGATTTGGTTCACTATTAGTTCACTGTCCCCCAGGATTTGCAATTTTTTGATCCCCCTCTTTCTTGCCCACTCAAGTCCGTGAATCAAAGACTCATATTCTGCAACGTTACATGTGCAAGAGAAATGGAAACGAAAAGCTGAAAAGTACCTTTCTTTGGAAGGGGAGACTAACATTACCCCACCACCAGCGCCCAGTTTGCTTCTAGAACCGTCGAAATATAGCTGCCACAGGCCAAGATCTTCTTTGTTTTCTTTCATTATATTGGGCATGACGGCACTCTCTTCATGCAAGCAATAGACGCCAAGGTCTGCCTCCTCAATAAACTTATAAGGATCATGTTCAAAGTTATCGCTTCCCCACTCATCCAAGAGTAGATCTGCGACTCCTTCAAGAGCAGAAGATGAGGACTTGTCTATTTGAGAGTCTTCTGGATCAATGATAGTATAACTGACATTCACTGCCTTGGGTGAATAGGACTCTAGGTGGTCCTTATAGAGTGGCTCGGATTCAATTTTCACTTTGGTCCCATACTTGGTTTTGAAAACCAGGTATGACCAATTTGCTGCTAGATAACCACCTATCTTGGACGTAAAGTCCCTAGACAAACAGATTGCAAAATATGGAGGAACGTCTGCTACCACTATATCTTGAGGGATTGAGAATGTCGGGCAGGCATGCAATGTTAAACTCAATCCTTTCAGGACTCCGACTGTCTTTGCGGGTGTCCCATCTAGTTGTAAGACTCCTTTGTTCATTGCTTCGTACTTTAACCCCATCTTATCAGCAATGCATTTAGGCATTACTGAAGTGCTGGCCCCGCTATCAATTATGCAATTATGTACTAAGAAATCTCCAATGATCAAAGATACATAAAAAGGGGGAGTCTTTTCTTCTTTCCTTACCTGACCTGGAGCAGAAGGCTGCCCATTCATCATTAGGACATTATTAGTGTCTGTTGGGATGGCCTGGCGGTCTAGCTCATGCAATTCTTTCTTTAATACCTCCTTTTGTCCCGAAAGAGACAATGAATCCCATAGAGAAATGCTCACATGCAATTTCTTCATTTGATCAACTATATTAACTTGGGGACTGACTCCTTTCACGTTTTCCTTTGGGCTGATCCCGGCTGGAGCTTTAGACTGAGGAGCTGGGGGTACAGATGGTTCACCGGAAATTGGGGCCTTTTGAAAAGGGTGTGGTGGAGGATTCGCTGCTGCCCGAGAGGAAGCCTGCACTTCTCCAACTGCTCTTCTTTTAAATCTCGTATTGGCCGCAATGCAATCAGCATGATTGCCTGCAGCACCTCCATGATTAATTGCACAGAGCTCGCCCTCTTCGTGATTTATCAGGGAAGAATCTAACTGAGTCTGATTATTGCTTGTGCTGGTTTGAGTTGGGAACTCAAAAAATTGAGAAAAATCAGCACCCTGATTTTCCGAATTCTGAAAAAAATTCATCATGTCATTCGGGTGGACAGCTTGCTCTTGACCTTGTCTCATGTTTAAACAACCTGGCTGCTCCTGCACTAGATTGTTCTGTGTAGGTACCATGGCTTTAGATGATGAAGGAGGGCCTGGGTTATAATTTTGATAAGGCCTAGTTGTAGTGAGCTGCCCCTGACCTTGGTTATAATTTTGAAAGGGGGGTCTAGGGGCATGGCCATAATTTTGATAACTCTGGTTTGGCTTGTGGCTTTGAGCTTGCTGCCTTTTAAGGGCAACAAGTTCATTTGACATGCTCTGCAACAGGCCCTTAACTTCACTTAATTCATTGGATGGAATAGCAGTTGGCTTTTCAATGACAGGTAGGGGGGCAATTGTAGGAGAGACTGCTTGAATTGGGGGCAGCGATTCTGGGAAAAGTGGCATGTGAGGTCTAGGGGCGATTTTCCCAGCTTGAATCAAGCAATTTTCGGCCGCAATGGCTATGTCATACGCAGCTGGCAGTATGTGTCCCCCCATAGATTGAATCATCATAGCAATGTCACTATTCAATGCTTTTAGATAGTACAAGAAAGCGTAGCTGGGGGTCGGCCTTACCAGGATGGGAATTCTATCCCAAGTCTTTTGAAACCGCGTATTGAAGTCCTGCATATATTCATGCGGAGCTCTTTTTATAGTTGTCAGCTGCTCAGCAAGAGAGAGGCCATCACTTTTTTCCCCAAAACGATCAGTTAAATGAGTGCCCAATTCATTCCAAGAATGTATGGAATCCACAGGCAAGGTGCCGTACCAGTCGAGAGCTTTCCCTTTCAGAGATAAGGCTAACAGTCTGATGGCAATATTTTCTTCTGTTATATTATGAATATTGCAAAGGTTGGCAATATTTTTTATATGCTCAACAACTGTAATAGGTCCCACTCCATCAAAAAAAGGCACATTTTTTAGAGCTGTTCTGGGGATCGGACATAGCGTGGGAGGTTTAAAGGGCTTTCACCACGAAAATCTGCAAAAGGCAAGGCCATGGCTGGAACAGGTTGTATTTGTGGTTGAGCTGGGTTGGTGTTCCTAGCAACAGGTCTAGGAGGATTTATCAGTGGATAAGGGTGAGTTCTTCCAAACTTGAGTCTTTTAGCGGAGTTTAAAGGTAGTTCAATGAACTCAAAGGGGACCCTTCTTGAAGCTGACCTGGTGGTAACTTTTGGCATATAAGCTAAGTAACTGGTCTTTAAAAAAAAAGAACTGAGCTCTTACCAGTGGAGTCGCCAGATGCTGGAAATCTTTGAAAATCACTGTAGCAGGACCAACATCAATCCTGAAATACTACTGTGTTAGAACTTGATAAAATTGCAGTCCCACCAGGCGTGCCAGAACTGTTGACGCTAGAAAGTGCACCTAGCGGCAGGAACACGGATTCCTGCCCTCTCCCCGCAACATAGAAACCCCTCTCTCGCCTGTGGGACGGCGAAGCAGGAGAGGAGAGTCTCTAGATATGGACTAGTTCCCTCTGATGTATCTTGTTTGTTTCAGGTAATGTAAAATGTAGATATATAGGTATACACTTGGGGGGGTGAAAAGAGAAAGAGAAAAGCTTGAAAACAAACAGCCTACTCTAAAGGAGGTGATACACCAAAAACATAAGTGACCTTCCAGATCCACTCTCAGAATCAGGGGAAATGCAAGTATACTCTACACATCTGGTAGAGGGATCAGGCTGCTAACACAAAGGGAGAGGCTATAATGGAAAATACGTCACAGAGGTTTACCGAGGTGCTGTGGAATGCACACTTGCAAGCAACTTACTCTGTTCTGTCCTTCTCAAGTATTGCTCTTCTCCTTTCAGCTGTAGAACCGGTCCCTGCAGATAGCTGGTCTGTTGGTATTACCTGTGAAAGCATGAAAGACAATGACTGAACACAGATGATACTCAGGGCATACACAGCAAATCAATCCAAGATGGAGGTAAAAACTGTATTTTATTGATTCAGGGGGGAAATTTGCAGAGCAGTGCTCTTTACAAAAGTCAGGAAGATCCTTCGAAAATGACTAAGTCCTTGTATTTATAGCAGAAGAGCCAAGAGAAGTCTCATTGAAAAGTGTGAAAAACACTATTGATGACGTCACAAGTCTGCCAAGACCATGCTGGTTGCCTCATTTTGCGTGCTGGTCTTCTCCTTTGGCGACTGGGCAGGTTTTTTCTTGTGCACTGCAGGGGAATTTTTCCGCCCTTATAGTGGGCGGCGATTTTGCTGCCCTTTGCATGAACTTCATGTAGGAATACCTGCCGACGTCAGCCGATAAGCTGCCGACGGTGGAAATATTGCCGACGTCGGTTAAAGTAAGCTGCCGACGTCGGTAGAGTTATACTCTGCGTGGCAATTTCCCTTTCCCTGCCATGGGGCGGGGTTTTCCATTTCACCGCCATGGGGCAGGGTTTTTCGATTCGCCACCTTGGTGCGGGCTTTCCTGGTTTTTGTGCTTGCCCTTGTGCTGCCGACGTCGGCGGTTCTGCCGACGTCAGTCTCTGTAAGTTGCCGATGATGGCAGTATTGCCGACGTCGGCCGATGTCTTTGCTTTTCTTTGTGTTGTGGGCGGCGAATTCGCCGCCCTTTGCATTTTCTTCGTAGACGGGCTCATTTTACCCGCCCTTGTAGTGGGCGGTGATTCTGCCGCCCTCTGCATTTTTTCTGCCTCTTTTTTGACTAAGTGTCGAACACTCCATTTTTTCCCCTTCTTCTCTTGCAGACGTCTGAAGACTCTGTCCTTTGCTGCCTATTCTCTGCAACGGCGCTGTCAAACCCTGAAAGTGGACCTTGCAACCTGAAATGACTGGGCCTGCGAAGCAGGTGTAGGAGGTGACCGAGATTTTGCCTGAGGGGCAAAATTGGGTCAACAAGTTCCTTGTATATAATTAAATTAAAGGAGAATTCATTGTTGACTAATTAGTTTAAGCACCATTAGCATAAAACTGACCTCCTCCTCTTGAGTTTCTAAATGAGTCCATCGCAACCTTCTCTTAGGTAGACTTCACCTATCAAGTGACCATGTTCTTCAATGGATCAAAGTGTCAACATGATGGGGGATATAGAATCATCATTATCCCCTTTTATATTAAAATTATTCCTTTATCTTTCAAGATATATTTTGAATGTACCAATAATATGGTTGAGTATGAAACCCTAGTGATAGGCCTCCAAACTACGTTAGCCTTGGGAATCAAAATGATCAACATTTTTGGTGACTCTAAACTCATGGTCAATCAAATAAATGGATCTTATCAATGCAATAATGATGTTTTAAAATAGTACAAACAATTAAATAGCTTACTCTTATCATAATTTAAACACTATCATATCCAAACCACTCTCTGATCTATGAATAAGTTTGTCATACAATAGCTTCCCTCACTTCCTAAATATTATATGCACCCTTTGAATCTAATCTATCTATCATTATCTATCAACTTACCCATACATCTTATGTCAAATTAGACTCTCCCACCATCTTCAATTTGGAGGAGACCCAACTTGACCTTTGACATCAGTAGACCTTCGACTATTTCAACCTTGCCATCATTCCTTTTAGTCTTTCCAGGAATGCTCAAAGAGCATTTATTTAGAGCACCTCTCACATTATACCATACTAGGGGGAATTATTTATAAATTTGGCTTTTATGGTCTCCTCTTTTTTTGTCTATGTAGTCACAAAGCCTCTCATGCTATCAAGGAAATGCATGATAGGATTTTAGAGGGACACTTTAATGGTCTAGTTGTCACTAAACGCATCCTTTGCCTTGGCTATTATTAGCCCACCCTTAAATAATATTGTTGTGATTATGTGAAAAAGTGTGTCAAATGTCAAACACATGTTAAATTACATCATGCACCTAGCCATAGTCTCCAAGTATCCAAAGATCTTTGGCCCTTCTCGTAATGGGTTTTAGATCTCACTGGAGAAATTAACCCCCATTATTTATAGTGACATCATTATATCATCACTACAATATAATATTTCACCAAATGGGTAGAGGTTGTTCCTCTCATCTCAACCAAAGATGAAAATATTTTTGACTTTATCAACCATCGCATCATCTATCATTTTGGTGTCCCACATAAAATTATCACTGATAATGGCAAATATTTCAAAAACAAAAAAATTCAAGGTCTTTGTGATGCATTCAATATCAAGTTAAGTTTCTCATCACCCTATCATCCACAAGCTAATGGATAGATGGAATCCTCTAACAAGACTCTCAATAACATGCTAACTAAAATGGTTAATGCATTTGGTTAAGATTGGCACTTATACATCCTTTTCACCTTATGGGCATATCATACTAGCATTTAAACCCATATAGGTGCTACCCTTTTCTCTCTAGTTTTTGGAGAAGAGATTATCTTGTCTCTTGAAGTCCAAATTCCCTTTCTTCTCATATCCCTACAAGATCTCATTTTTAAGATCAATTATCATCAAGAACATTTATCCCAACTTACGCTACTTGACGAACATTGTTTAGTAGCACTCACTCATCTTCATGTATATCAAGAAAAAATTAAGTGAACTTATTAAAAAACACCTTAAAGTATGATAATTCAATATCAAAGACCCCATTCTAAAGGAAAATCAACATGTCACCACTATGGAGAAAAACAAGTGGGGAAAGTTTTATTTCAATTGACTTGGACATTATATAATAATGCATAAGTATGGATTATGAGCTTACCGGTTGTCCTATCTTGAAGAAAAAATAGAACATGAGCCCCTCAATGTTTTGCATCTATGTCCTTTATTTTTTTTAATAGGATTAAACTCACATTTTATCTAACTTAAACTCATCCCTTATTTTCACCAACATTTACCCCCTTCTTTTAAAGACAACTAATTAAAGTTGAATCATATAATTATCCATTATAGTCTTCACCTAATATTGAACATGGGTACCATGGCTCTACCAATGGCATCATGGTACTTTCCATCTCCTTATAAGATGAATTCTCATGGTTGTTTTCACTTAAAACCTCTTTTACCCACCATCAACATTCTTGTGATTTAGTTTTGCCTTCATAAAGGTGAACCTCTAATCTTATATAAGCAAGTTTATGTCATCAAATGCAAAAATCAAAATAAAAATCACGCAAAAAAAAATTAGGGGTCATTTCTAGTATTCACATATTGCTCCCTTGAATGATAGCTACCAACACATATCAAAATTGCTCAATATAAGTTAGACTGGTCGCTTGAAGGATAACTATCAAAATATTTAAATAGGCTCACAAACTTATACCACTCTCTTGAAGGATGGATGAGTAAATCATTTTTCAAAGCATAGCAATCTCTTGGAAGCTTCTCGCGTCGATCAACTTCCCCCATCCCTCCAAGAAATAATAAAATAGAAAAAGACTCATTATCAAAAATAAAAAAATGCAAGCTTAATTTTGGAAGTCATTATTGACTTTCATAAGAAGACTTCCTGCATCGATCAGTCTACACCTTGTATGACATGGACTTGTTTATACTAGCTCTTTGGTGACCTATAGAAGAAGAATGTTAGTCTCCCAAGAAGGTTCCATTTTCATCCCCCTCCCCTTTATACACTCTATAAGTAAGGTATTTTGAGCTTACTTGAAATTATGTAATCAAGACACCTTTTTAACCAGCTAACAAATGTTAATTCAAAGCATTCAAAGGGTTTATATTCATAAGTCGATCCAACTTCAGTTTGTTTTAGTCCTTGCCAAAGAAGAAGCATCATGCCTTCTTCTTATTCTCTCATACTAGTTGATACATTCATTAAGATGTTTGTCTTTTGATTGTCTTATATTTATTTTCTCACATTTAGTTTCATTATCCAACCTACTCTATGTGTTTTAAGATTAACACACCTTCATTGAAATTAATTTTTTTTAACCATGTGTTTTTACTTTATTTTTTAAAATGTTTTTAACCATAAGAACATTTTAATGAATTACACATCTCCTAAAACAAACATCTTATAGTGATAAATCATATTAACTAAACCATATATCATATATACCATAATTTAATTATACATCAAAAATAAATGAGTCATTCACACATGTCTAAATCTAGATGAGGAAGCATATACTCATTAAATTTCAGAATGAACATAATCATCATAGTCATAATAACATCCAATAATAAACATCATCATCACATAACCATATCATGAACATATTTCATCACATCATAAATTAAAATCATCATGAACCATGAACAATAAATATAATCATCATGAAATTATCAAATCCATAAATATCATCATCACATAACCATATTATAAAGATCATCATAACATCATCATCATCCTATCATTTATCACATCCATATAACTATGATCCATAAACCATAACCATAAAAATAATCACAAAACATCATATCCATGTCCAACAAAGCATAAGTATCATCATATCATAAACAATATCGATCAAATATCAAATGATGTCATGAACATAAATTAAGTAGCCATCACATCATATGCCTAGCTAGGTGAGTCCATATCAACCATCATATAAAATCATAAATAAGCAACATGAACATCATAACAATGAACCAAAAACCATAGACAATGATCATATCTATAAATCATGAGCTCATAATCAACATAACGATCATATATACAAATAAGTAATATCTCTCAAAATATGTATACACCTCGCTACATCAACTCATAGGCTAGTATCAAAATCATATGATACATCAAAAGTACAATGTCTCATAACAAATTGAAGCCCCTAAATCACCACTACCTCCTAGAACTTGCCCTCCTAAACTTGCATGTCCTCTTATAGAGTTGACCTATTAACCTGGTGTCATAGTACTAACACCTCATGTGATCCCAACTCCATACTTACCCCATTAGGGCTCATTTGGTAGATGCTTGAAGACCAAGGCCTCATAATACCATATATCTTCTCTTGTCACTACATATCTCTGCATAAAGATAGTCTCTAGTGGTCCCATAGTTGTTGGTACTCCTCTTCCTACCTATTAGAGAGAATATCTCTCCTTCATCACCATGGCTAGATGAGCCCTAACCTGGTCTCTCTCCTATAAGAGCAACCACCTGACCCTATGTTGCATCCCTCCCCTGGGTGATTGATACCAAGGATGCCTATGATATAATTAGTGTCACTCATGCTTGGTCCCTCTAAATGATCAGTGCTTGTACATCTAAACAACCCCTCCCACCTACTGACCACCTCTCCCTACTTCAACATCCATGTTTTACTAACCACCATCATCACCTCTAAACCCCACAGAATCATAGTGTACCTCATACCATGCAAGTGTAGACACCAAAACTGTGTCTACTCCTTGGTCGACTCTCCCCCTTGGTCCCCTTGATTCACTTCCAAACATTCCTAACCCACACACTTATTAATTTAAAATAATAACTTATTTTAAATTAATACCACCTCCCTTGGCACCTCACCCTTGGACACACCCCACCTTGGATACCTCTCCTTGGATGCCTCCCATCACCCTATGACCAATTTATGACCTATTTCAACCCTCTCGCACTTATTTAATCCACCTTCAACCATTTTACAATGACAATTAGACCTGGCAATTGGAAGAATGGGCAAAAGGCTAATTTTAGCCCTTTTTCCCATCTTTTAGCCGCTGACATCGGTTACTAGTCGGCCGACGCTGGCGAGATCACCGATGTCGGTCTCTTAAAACAACCTGAAGGTGAATTCTCTTCCCTGGGGGGATGCAAAAATCATAGACCTAGTATTTGACCTCTCTCTCTCTCTCCTAGATGCACACCAAGCATCATAGGTTACAGGGACTCTGCATCAATCACTCTACCTCTGATTGGAACATTACAAAAAGTCTTCTACATCAGCAATAGGTCTTTTACACTTCTAGTTCTCTATCAAGGAGCTAAGTATTCTTCTTTTATGTCATTTCAGTAGCTTAGAATGTATTTTTAATTAGTTTCTTCTTACTCCTCCTAAGCACCATCAACCAGACCCAGCTATCAACCAGACCACACCTGGCTCTCTTCCCAAAAAGGCTGAGAGGCCTTTCCCATATCTTTCCCTCTTTTTACAACTTATCCTCTACTTTTGTCCCTCCTAAGACCTTATCTACTATCTCACCACCCTACACAGACTCTCAGACTACCACAGACCATTTTGTCGACCACAAAATAGACCTGAGACTCGTCCAAAGCCTCATTTCCCCAATCGACACCGGCCACCAGGCCCATTTCCCCTATCGACATTAGCAAGATAACTGATGTTGGCTTACTAACTGGCGTTGGAAACTGTGGCAGACTGACTGCAAAGAAATAGGTACGCATTATCTAATTTCCTCTTTGCTAGTCATTTGTCATTTATTTATTTCTGACACTTTTACTTATTAACAGTGGACTGTCATCCCACAAGGAAGTCTTTGCACTTCTGGGACTGAGCTTTTGCTTGACATTCCACCTTATATCCATCTAAAAATATCTTTGTTTAAGTCTTTCTTCTATAGGTGTTGTCCTCCACAGCCAAAGAGAAGTCCCTTCAACGTCTGGATAATGGTGCGCAAACTTCATCCAGGTACGTACAAACCCCTGACCATTAATCTTAGTTTCTTACTTCCTTTGAATGTAGAAAAGCAAAAAATAGTTAGAAACAGAAAGATAGCCATCTATGACACCTACATCATCTACTACCAAAAAATAAAAGTGATTCAGAACACATTTTTAGCTCAGTATCTTTGTCTCCCGCATGGTTCTTCAGATTGATTTTGTGTTACACATGATTCTATATTCCATTTTCTAATCTTTAATGAACATTTTTGTCTTTTCAAGATCCTCACTCTCATCAATTTGTGATCATGGGTCATTACATCTGGCTTAACTATTATATTGGAACTTATACTCTCTGATGAGTATCTCCTTGACTACATAGTCCCACCTTATGCATATTTTATCCCAAAAACACCAAAAACATTAAAAAATGATCCACAAAAGAATTAAAAAAATTGTCGTATGTTTTTTTACATTCTTCGTCTCATGATATTTCCACTTTACAATCATTTTATCCTACTAACTATCCATTATGCAAAGTCATCTTGTCTCATGCACTTGCCATTTTGTAATATTATTTTTTTTCATCCCACCAACTTACCATTTTGCAAGACCATTTCTCATTTGTTATGTCTTCCATTTATTCTACAACATTAATCCTATGTTTTGATCATCCCCTTTTCCTTTTATCCCACTTCCTAAGACAGCTACATTTGGCCTGAAGTTCATATTGGAACATGAGTCTATGGAACTATGTAGGTAACATCCACTTGTCTTGTACATTTGGATTCAGATCAGCCAACCCTTTTCTTCTCTTCCCCCATTTATTTTACCATTGTTTTTATTTAATTAGGGAACAACTTTTGTGTCCTTATTTTTTGTTATGTTATGGTGGAACATAACACCTCTACCACATGTGCATGAATAACTATTTTTTTTTAAATTTCACTAAGTTGGTTTCTATTTGTGTGTATTTATTTGAGTTTTATTGCTATTTTTTTGTTGTTTTTTAGTGTTTTATTGTGCTTCCATGCCTCTTCATTTATTTCTTCTTATTTTCCCTTTTTATTAATTCTTGTCTCAATTTGGTCTTGTGTTTCCCTGTATATTTTTGCTTGTCTCTTTTATTTTTAAGAACATCTTGATGGTTTGCATGGATCTTGATTATTTATATTTTGATCTCATGTTCTTAAATTGTTTTTAAACCTTTTTATTTATTTGATTTTTATTGGTGTTTTGTTTTCTTATTTGATTTTTGTTATTTCATGTTTAATAATGTCTTAATGGTCCACATAGATCTTGATTCTTTATATCTTGATCCTATGTCATTAAGATTTTCCTGCTTTTCATTTTTAAACATTATTGTTCCTACTTGAATCTTGATTCTTCATATCTTGATCTTAAGTTTGGTTTATTTATGTTTATATTTTTATTTGTCTTTGATTTTTTGTTTAAATGTAAATAGTTATAACTCTAGTCTTGGTCATTATTTTACCATTATCCCTAGTTATAGCTATTCATATTTGAATCAGCTCCATGAAATTGAAATGAAATGTCATTATGAGTTTTTTGTACTTATGATGCCTAATTTATTTTTCTATAGTAAGCACTTTGTGATATAGAATAAAGTCTTAACATTAACATTGCTTTGATGAATAGATCTCAAGATCATTATGCATATAGGTTTAGCACCTGACTCTATGCTTAGACATGCATCTATTCACATAAATCATGAGTCTAATCAATCTTTGGTCAGTTTTTCTTTATCCCTCATTCCATTCTCTCCCATTTTTGGGTGAACTACATTAGATTGAGAACCATTTTGACTATGTAGGTAGCACTTGGATACATGACATATCTCAGGTCATCTTGGCCATCTTCATTCTTCTTTTCATCTCTTTCATCATGTTGTGCATTTTCGTATGCCTAGTTTTTTGTGGCTTTTTCTAAGCCATTACACCAACACATATATGTTTGTGCCCAATCACTTCAATCTATGTTTTCAGTTATATACTTGAGCTAATTTATTGCCAATTTGCCCATGAAGGGGCATCCCATCTAAACCAAGTCATAAATCTAAATCAGCCCTACTAGGGAAAGACCATTATTTATTATTTATCATGATCAAAACTAGCCCTACTAAGGTACAATTATTTTATCACAAGTCTACTAGGGCACTTCTTATTATCTCTTTGGAGACCACATTCTCTTTTTCATCTAATTCTAAGCTCTCCACACTTTTTCCCATGATGTAAATGTTTTAGTGTGAAACTTGTCTCGGGATTGATCAATGTCATAAGCTTGCAGGTTGTACTCTCAAATTGGGTGCATTCAAAGTGTGTTTCTTATATATTTGTATTGAATCCTTCTCATTCCCCCCATATTTGGGGTGCATTATACCTCTAATTATATTTTCATCATTTATAGAATAAATTCATACAAGCATTAGTTTGTTTGGATGTGATCTATTCCATGGGTTAATCTCTCACTTTCCCTCTCTTTTTGAGCACTCATCCTTCTCTTTCATCCTAGTAAGTTATCTCAGGGGGACATCATGGATAATTTCTAATTTCTTCCTAACAAATATTTTCTTTGAAAAGATGTTGCTTCACCTCAATTTCTCTCTACACCTCAAATAGGGAGAAAATGTAGACATACAATTCCTAAAAGCATTTGTGCTGAAATTGTTAATCTTACTTGCATTGCACTCAAATACCCAATTTAGGCCAAAATCCATAAAATGTGCTAAATGGTTCGATATTATCATATATAAGTGTCAATTTAGGCCAATTTATCCCTAAATAGGGCAATGAATTTTATGAGATACCTAACTTTGATCAATTAATTTTGAGTCAAAATGATGATTTCACCTTTTTGTGCTCTAGATCACTCTTTTCTTCTAGTTTGTTAGTAAACATCACATACCTTTGTTATTTTCTGTTAGAAACATCCTAAATGGTAATATGGTTCCAATGTGTCTAACATCATATTCTAATTCTTCCTGAGTCAAATTATGATCCAGTAATATGACTTTATAACCATTTTGATTAATTGAGGATCAATTTCTAAAAGAATTGCATAAATATTGATTAATCTTGTTTAAATTTAATTAATTCAAATCAAGAGATTAAGTGGATTTTTCATGGAGGTAATTGATTATTTCAATATTGGAAATTGATTATGAATATCTACATCACCTAGTGACATCATCTATGGGGTGGCATCCATAAGCCATAAATGCATAAAATATCTAAATTATGGGCACCCATGCTTAATTAATGCTCCTTCCCCCAAAATCATTATGAGGATATTTATAGATTTAATTACAAATATTAGGCTAATTTATGGACATACATCTTAAACTTAAGATGGATGGTCATGGTTGATCTTAGACCATTTACAAAATATATAAATAGAAGGGCATATAACATAATTTCTTAAGATTTTTTTTTGTAAAGTTATAATGCTAAAATCTCTCCATAATTCCTTTGTGTTGTGATTAATTTGTTATTTGAATTTGGATTAGCTTAATTGATAGGCATATTGGATAGTTTATATCATGATCCTAGGTTATGTATAGAGTTATTGAGGTAATGGAGGAGTAAAGAAGCCATTATTGATGAAGACTAGAGCTCCAGAGCAAGGAGAGAACATGCTTGGAGCCACTTTTGAGTATTGGATCCATTTGGGAAGGTAATGGTTGATTATTTTATTTATTTTGTATCTTGTTATCATTACAAACCCCCACATGAATAGATTGGCTTGATTTATTAGTTATTTATGCATTTCTCTTTGATTTATTGACTACTGATTGACTAATCAAATTTCATAATCTGCTCTATAGTTACGTTGACACACATGTGTACTCTTAAACATTACTCTTTCAATTTCAATTTATTTAAAGTAATTTTTACACAGATTATATGCACTGATTATATATTGTAACATGATCTTTGTTTCATGTCATTCACCAGTAAAACACTCAAATTAAACTCTAATAAAGCACTCAAATTCAACTCAAGCAAAGATAAGGTGTGTATACATGCCTAGGTACTTATTCCTTTCATTTAAAATATAAATTTCATTACTAAATTAAAGTGGGGGGAATGTAGATGGTATTTTATGATTATGTAACACCTCAATCTTTTACACTTGGCAAACTCAGACCCTAGTTTTTTCTCTTAGTTTTATACATGCCTTGATTCTATAAACCTTGTATATACTCTATATTGTGTCCCTTATCCTATCTCTTAGTTAGACTAGATTTATATTGATGACACAGATATCCATCTTATTTAGAATGGTTTAAAATGTACTTATATTACACCTCTATAATTTCTAAGCTTGTGCCTACTCTCCTTCTCCTTAGAAACTAATGTCCAAGATAGATAGTAGCATCAACATTATTGTCTTACCCTGACATAAGTGTCTAGTGCCATAAAGTCATCCAATTTAAATTAAAATGGTTATCTTAAGTGTTTTAATGTGACTTATCTCCAAATAGGATTGGTATAAATAAAATATCAACCCTCAATCATTCCTCACCTAACAATTAGACAAAAAGAGCATTCAAGAAGCACTCAAGTTACCAAAAGCTTTCCTATTCTACCATATTTTGATATCAATTAAAGGAATATGATAGATAAAGTTCTAAGGTATTAAAGGAGTAGTCATAAGGTCCTATTTTCTAATTTATAATCTAGTTAAATGTTGTACTTACTTTACACACATTATTTGATTCACACACAAGCCAACACGTAGGGGACAACTACATGAGTCTAAGGCCCTCTTCTAGAGTATTGACTATGTAGGTAGTGCCCTTTGATAATAGGGTCATTACAAGTTAGTTTGACACTATGTACTCACTACCCCATTTTTTCCCAAGGTGACATTGAATATAGAAAGGTAAGGTTTTGCAATTTCACTAGGAGCGATAGTCCATGACCTAAATTTGAATGCCCTAAAGCAAAGGCAAAGATAAACCCAAAAGCATCCAGGTGGTCACATCCTATTTTAGATTATATTCTATACTAAACACTAAAATTAAGCCTAGATGGTATCATTGATGCAATCATCCTAAGATTATGCAACTATCTAGAGAACTAGAGGCATCAGATCTAAAATTTGATAATTATTCTAGAACTATCTTCCCACCTACTTTCTATCTATTCTAGATCCAGCACTATGTTAGCATTAAAACTAGCTAAGTACTCTTTGTTATGTTGTTTCTATATCTAGCATAATTATACTTTCCATTAATAGCTTATCTTAATTTAATAATTTTAACATATGGTACATTTGAGTTTAGCATATTAATTAGCCCACTATAGATCTGATATTCACCCTTGTGACCTATCATTTATATTTCCTTAACCCTATCTACCCAAATAAGGATAGGATCCTAATATAAATTATGGTTAAAAAACTTATTAGTTAAAAAATATTTATAATATCACATGGATGATGTTGTGTGGATTGAGCTATCTCTCATTGTAGAGATTATATTGGACTATATATTAGTAGGAAAATAAAAGACTTGAATCATAGAGGCTTGTATTCTTATATTCTTATGTAGAATGGTGTTTAAACCTAAAATGTAAATCTAAGGTGATATTATCATTAATCCTAGATTTTATTAAAGGGGTATATAGAAATGAAATGACACAAGGGTGATAATTAGATCTATAGCAATCCAATTAGATGTTAAACTCATATATAAGCATACAATAAATTTATTATCTGAGATAGTATAAATATAGAAAGTACAACTATGTTAGATATGGAAATGATAAATAAGTAATATATTTATCTTATTCTCTTGTTAATGAAATTTTGGATTTGGAATAGGTAGAAAACAAGCTAAAAATATATTCTAGAATATTCATCAGATTCTAAATCTAATGTTTCTAGTGCTCTGGACACTAGCATCAATGTTTAATATTTGTATCAATGCTAATGTATGGGTTCAATGTAAGTGTCATGTATGAAATACCTACTAAAAAAGGATGCAACCATTTGGATGCTTATAGGTTTTTATGTATCTTTGCTCTAGTTCATTTATATCTAGGTCATGGACTATCGCTTCTTATGAAATAGAAAAACCCTAGTTTTCCATCTTCATAGTGACCTTAGGAAAAATGGGTTAGTGGGCACACAATGTCAAGATGAACCTAAAGAACCCACTTTTAGAGGGCACTAACTACATAGCTAATACTCTAAAAGAGGGCCTTAGACTCATATATTTCTCCCCCACATGTTAGCTTGTGTGTCAATCATATAATATGTGCAAAGTAAGTACAATAGTTCCCTAGCTTATAACTTGGCAAATCAGGATCTTAGGCTACTCCTTTAGTACTTTAGACCTGTAGATGTGTTATACCTATGACTAGTTTAGAAATAGGGAAGCTTTATTCAATTTAATCTTAATATAATGATTTTGATAAGTTACCTTGGTTTTTTTGGTCTTTTATTAGGTGTAGCTAGGTGAGGAATGTATGAGGGTTGATCTTGTATTTATAACAATCCCTTTTGAGTAATAACTCACATTAAAACACTTAGGCTAACCATTAGGATAATTTAATTTAAAAATTGGTGGGATTTAGATCTCTAGACACTTATGTCAGGACATGATAGTAGTTTTGATGTTACTATCTATCCCAGACATTAGTGTTTAGAGAGAAAAAAAGTAGTTACAAGTTTAAATTTTGTAGAGATGGAAGATAAGTATATTTTAAGTATTCTTGGCAAGATATAAGACTGGTTAGACTAAGAGATATAGGCTAAGGGGCATAAGATAGAGTAGATGCATGACATGTAGAAGTGGTAAAGGTATAGAACTGAGAGGAATAGTTAAGGTCTAAGTTTTCCAAGTGTATAAGATTGAGGTGATATATAATATATAAATATAGTGTCTACATTCCCCCCTTTTAATTTAGTAATGAAATTACTAGTTTTAATGAAAGGAATGCCTATGTGGGTATATGTGCACACCTTATCTTTGTATATGCCCAACTTGAGTATTTTTCTAGTGACTGACCTACAACCACGAGAATGTTATAGTATAAAATTAGTGCATATAATTTGGGATTGAAATTGAAAGAGTGAGGTTTAAGATTACAACTATGTGTCAATGTAGCTACCTTACCTATTGGCAAATTGTTTTGAAAAAAATATATTATTTTAAGGCTCTAAAACCAAGATGAGGACAAATATAGATAAATCTTAAAAGTGTATATATCCAAGGGGATAGAGAAAGAGAGATATTGGAAGGCACATGCCCCCAAATTTGGAGCAAAAGTGAGTTGCCGCCTAGCAATTGAGATTAGCTCAACTGTACAACCTAATGATACATATAACCTAGTGAGGTTGGATGATAAAATCAATTACAACCTAAAAACTTGTCAATATTAAGTTATCTTATCACCTCAACTCTAACAAAAGGTGAACCAACTGTTGTAGTAAATTGGCTCAATAAAGTCTATAAAATTTTGTGGGCTATAAGTATAAAAAAAATTGTGATGTGGTAATATTACATAAAATAGTTTTATAATTTGAAATTGATTTGGATTTTTTAATATTAGGCACATGTTTCATAGCTTATTCACCTTAGATATGTCTCATGTTGAAACTATATATATATATATATAAATGATACCAATGTATAGAATTCTACCACAACTATGAATCTGAATCATGTAATTATGTGCTTTGGCTAATTTATAAAATTGTGTAAGTGTAGAAAATAAGATTATAAAGACTTCCACCACTATATATGGATAAATATAAAAAATTATATAAGTAACAATGTGTAAAATGTGTTTCCAAAACATACCCCCACTGTAAACTAGAATTGTTAAATATTGAATAGGTGTGAATAACATGCTTCTAAAGCATTCTCCAATTGAATCTAAAAACTATGAATATGTGAAAGCCATGCCAATATGACATGCCCCACTAAATCTAAAAATTGATATATATACCATATAATGAATGAGTCTAGATAACATGCTTTTAAAGCATGCCCCCACTCAATATGAAAATTATGCTAAGTGTGGATAAAATGACTCTATGACATGCCCCACTAATATGTCCCCACTTTAAAGTGAGGAAAAGATAGGAATTGGTATTTAAATCACCTCAAAAGGATAATACAACTATATCATCTATTAATGTAACTGTCTATCATATAAAAGGAACATGTCTAGGTAGATATAGCATTGAATTGCATATAACCAATGCGATCACATGTAGGCCTAAAGTGCATGATAAGATCATGAAAACATCTAGATAATAGTAGTATAAGCTCAAAAAGTAAACAAACACACACACAATAGCACTTATAATAAATTTAAAAGGTAATGGTCTAAGAAAACTACAAACAAAGGGCATGTTCAAATACTACACAATCAAAGGGGCATGACTTAGTCAAATGTCAATAAAAGTAATAATGACATATTAAAATGTCCATACAACAATTAATGACACGTGAAAATGTCAATGAAAGTATACATAGGCACAAGGACCATAAGAAAATGATCATATTCAAATGTTAAAACAATAAATATAAGACACTCAAGGAAGTGCATAAAGTAGATTATAATCAACAAGCATAAACATGTCATAGCTGGACATAGATCCAATGTGTTAGGAAAAAACATAAAGTGTATAAAATATCAAGTACCCTATGTAAGATATAATCAAGGATAATAGGCATGTGTAATTACATATGTAAGTTCAAACATGATAATATATAGTGATCATCAAATCATATAATCTATATTTATCAAGATCAAAGAAATGGATGCCCTAATTTTTATGTGACATAAGTAGAGGGAAAGCCCAACATTAAAAAATAGGAGTAGATCATGTATCTATATATGCATGTATCACACTCAAGTATAAGTGTGACGTATATGTGTATGTATGAGTAACTAAATATGCCATCCATCAGTGTGGAACTAACACATAGGTGCCAAGGAGCTAATATAGCATGTAGTTGCTAAAAATATGTTTTAGATTTTTTGATGCTTTTTTCTATTTTTTTCTATTTTACATTATTTGTATCATGATTTGATAGGTTGAAAAGGTATATATCATGTAACTTCTCATGTTTTGAATGTGTATTATAGTAATTTATGTTATCATTTGAAATATTTATTAATTTACCTTCATGAGGAAAGTAAGTACCTTACCGATTTTGATCAATTTTTACTTCCATTTGGTATATACAAATAGTTCCTAGTATAAGAACACATGGAGATGTGTTAGGCATAACCCAAACCCATGTTTGAAGGAGTATTTCCAACCTCTTGTATTTTAAATTTTTTATATTGAATCTAATTTGTTATAAGCGTATTACATTGAAATTAATTTTTGATTTTGTAGGATCAATATGGTTATACCAAAAATAAGCACCACCCATGTATAAGGTAATTGTTAAATCTTGTTGCATGGATGATTTTTATTCTATTCACTTTGATATTCTTGCATAATATATGTACCTTGGATTGGCCCCATGTGGAAAAAAATTTGCAAACTAGTCATATAGAGATTAGGGATACCACATTTTTTTATAATGTTCCTTGGGTAAGTTATCTCCATCCTTTGTGTGAAGGATAATTTTTTTGTATTTGGAGGAAGATATGTTGAGTTATATTGAATGAATATTTATGAAGGAATAATTTATATGCACATCATTATGTAAATGGGTAAATGACTCATATTGTTTATGCAATGGTCTTTCCTTTAATAGGGAAACAATGCATCTACTAAAGATAATTTTTAATTCCAAATTTGAGGGTCTAAATGTTATCTCATATGATGTACTTTTGAATTGAATAGTATAATATTGAAGTAATTCACCATCATTTTGTTTAAAATTATACAAATGATCTAATTTAAATTTTGACACCTTGTGGATATTGAAATCCATGAAGAATGCATCTTCAAATTGTAAAAAAGTGGTTAAGGAACCCTTTGGTAAATTATAGAACCAATTTTGAGCCTCATCAAAAATGTTTATATGGAATACTTTTATTAATAATTTGTCATCCTGTTCCCATTATATAAAATAATGTACATAGTTAATCATGAGGTTGAATGGGTCCTTGTGTCTCAAAAAGAGAGTTAAATATGGTAATTCAAAATATTGTGGATAAGGATATTCAAGTATACATTTCACAAGAGTTTGATCATTGAATGAGGTTACATGTGCATTATTATTATTGAAATACACTTACATTTTGAGTATAAAAACTTTATTTTCAAGATCCCTAATAGTGGTCATCGTAGACATTAGATATTCTATGGGGATAGAGGTGTTTGTCATAGGTGTTATCATTGGTTGTAACCCACCACCTTTTTTGAATCTAGGCATATAAGTATCATCATCCTCATGTATAACAACTTCAAGTTCATGATCACTAAATTTAGGACCTTTTGGTAATGATATGGGATATTTTATTTTTGGGTATGTTTGGTAAATCATTTCAATATTGTGTATCATTTAAATAATTTGTTTCATTTTCTTTTGTTAAGGATATAGCAATTTTATCTTGGGAAATTTTTGGTAAGGACACATTTTTTGATATAGAATTTGTTTTAAATGAAGGTAAAAAAACCCATCACCCTTGAATATATGGATAATGTTTGGGAATGTATAAATTTTTGGTGTTTTAATCAATTTTCTTGAAGACATGTCCCCCTTATGAGTTGTTTGTAAATCAGCCATAATCTCTTTATTTAATTATTGGAATTTTTAATGATCAAATGAAGGAACCTCTTGGTCATATGTACCCACTCTTTTGGTAAAATGTACATGTTTGGTTGACTTGAATGGTTATAAATCAAGGATGTTTTTGAAAACCCCAACCCGTACCTATTTTTACTATTATGTTTAATATATATAGGGTAGGTTATACCTTGTTTATGTTTGCCCATTTTTTGGCCTTAGTATCCATACTTTTACAAGTATTAAATTCCAAAGTCATAAAATTTTAGTGTAGGAAGTGTAGATAAAGGTTTGTTATCTTCCTTAAGATGGATCTAATAATCTCTTGAAGTAGTGGGAGCGTGTAATTGATTAGGATTTTATAATACATGCTTTATCAATTGGAATAATGTAATATTAGGCAATTTTAATTCCTTGAGTGAAAATTAGATAGTTTCATAATCATAGTCATCAAAGAAATGAATATCATTTATGATAAAATATATTAAGTAAATAAAGATTAGGACAAAGTAAGTAATAAACATCCTATAGAGTATTCTTAGGTTGAATGACATTCAAAGATCAAGTTCACCAAATGTTAAATCCTAAAATGTAAATATAAGGTGATATTATTGTTAACCATATATTTGTTTAAAGGGGTATATATAAATGGAATGACACAAGGGTGATAATCAAATCTATAATAGGCCAATTAGATGCTAGACTTATATATAAGCATACACTAAATTTATTATGCTAAGATAGTCTAAATATAGGAAGTAAAACTATGTTAGATATGGAAATTACAAGGAATTAATGTACTTAGATTATTTTGATGCTAATGTAGTTATAGATTTAGAATAGGTAGAAAACAAGATAGAAGGATATTCTAGAATAGTCATTAGATTCTAGATCTGCTTCTAACATTCTAAACACTAACATTAGCCTAAGATGGTTACATCGATGTTATTGTTTGGGTTTGACACAAATGTCCTATAAAAGATACTTATTATAAAAGGATGAAACCACCTAAATGATTCTATATTTTTCTTTGCCTTTGATTTGGTGTATTTAGATCTGGGTCATGGATTATCACTCCTTGTGAAATGGAAAAACCCTAGTTCTCCATCTTCAAAGTGACCTTGGGGGAGCATGGATTAGTGGGCACATGGTATCGATATGACCCTAAATAACCCATTATTATAGGTCAATACCTAAAAATCAATACTCCATAAGAGGACCTTAGATTCATGTCATTATCCCCTATGTGTTGGCTTGTGTATCAATCATACAATATGTGTAAAGAAATTACAATAGTGACCTATCTTGTAATTTTAAAAATTGGGCTCTTGGGTTGATCCTTTAGTTACTTAAAACTTATATATGTGATGTATATATGATTGGTATATAAATATATAAGGCTAATTCAATTAAATGCTTGATAGAATTCTTTTGATAAGTTACCTTGGTATCTTTAGTCTTTTATTAGGTGTAGCTAGGTGAGGAATGAATGTAGGTTGATCTTGTATTTATATAAATCCATTTATATTAATAATTTACATCAAATCATTTAGGAATACTATTGGGATATGTTTCATTTGTAAATTGGATGACTTTAGAGCACTAGACACTTGTGTTGAGATAGGACAGTAGCATCGATGTTATTATCTATCCTGGATGTTAGTGTTTGGGGAACAGGAAATTAGGTATAGGTTCAAAAATTGTAGAGATGGAAGATAATTAAATTTTAAGAATTATGGATAAGATAAAAGACCTGTGTCATCAACATAAGTCTGGTCAAAATAAGAGATATAGGCTAAGGGGCATAAGATAAAATAGATACAAGACATGTGAAAGTGAGAAAGGTATAGAATTAAGAGGAATAACCAAGGTATAAGTTTACCAAGTGTACAATAATGAGGTGATTTATAATTCATAAATATAGTGTCTAAAAATGGACACATGCCCATTCTATAAAATATAATAATATTGGATTCCTAATTGATAATTGCCTAATTATTCTTTGATTCTTGGGTATAATGGGCACATGCCCTTTCTATAAAGGAATAAAAATATTGGATTCCTAATTAATCATTACTTGATTATTATTTATTCTTGTGTATAATAATCACATGCCCATTCTAGAAAATACAATAGTGTCAAATTCCTTATTAATAATTACTTATATTCTTAAATTTTTATATAGAATGGGTATGTTCCAATTCTATAAAAGATAAGAATATATGTTTGCTAATTCATAGTTGAATATATTATTAGACTCTTGTAGAATGGTAACATGACCATTCTATAAAAGATAATAATCTTGGATTCATAATTGATAATTGTCTAATTATTCTTAGATTCATGTGATAATTGATAATTGCCTATATTCTTAGATTCTTATATAGAATGGGCATATGCCTATTCTATAAAATATAAGAATATTTTCTTCATAATTGATAATTGCCTATATTATTAGATTTTTATATAATGTAAAAATTCCCATTTTAAAAAAGATAATAATATTAACCTCCTAATTTATAATTGCCTAATTATTCTTAAATTCTTGTGATAATTGATAATTGGCTATAATCTTAAAGACTTTGTTGTGACCAAAACATCCCCATGTCTATAGGGACCCACTAAATTAATAATGAATCATTATGAAATAATTATATTACCCACTAAATTTTGTATACATTTCTCTTATTAATTTTCAATATACATTAGATAGTTTTTGTAGTCATAAACAATATACATTCACAACAATAAAAATAATGTTTATCACATAACCATAACAATAAATAATAATAGAAACAATATTTTATTTGTTATATAATATTTAATCATTACATGGCCATTCATGGGTACAAGTCACTATTGACAATAAAAAATGTCACATCAACAAATCAACCATTTGCATATCTTGAAGGTCAAGATGAAATCACACTAGTTTAATCCTTGGTGATCTATGGAGTAAATGTTGATCCTAAGGTGTGCAGAGGGGTTTTTTAATAGTTATAGGAATAAATTGGAAAATTATAAAATGAATTAAGCATCATTTTATTTTAATACTAAAATAATTCTTTCAATGTAAAATTAGAATCAAATATAATATATATAATCTAAACTATCGAATAGAATAAAGCCTATAAGAGAAGCAGTACCTTGAAGGAAATATCTATGATCTAATGATATAAATAATATTTTTTTTATTGGATTCAATGAAAAATAAATTAAAATAAAGGAAAAATAATTTATAAAACCAAAATATAAATAAAATTAGAAACCAAATAAAGAGATATAAATAACTACTAACATAATCAACAACTAAGAACATAAATCTATCTAATAGCTAGTCTACAAATACTTTAATTAAGATGTAATATAAATCTTAGAAAATATGAAAAGGTTACTTAATAAACATATATGAAATAAATAAAAAAATGATAAAATAAGATCAACTTAATCAGTAAAGAAATAACTTGAAAATAATAAACTAAATATCAATAATGACAAATCTAAGATTAATAAGAATTAAAACTAAGACAATTAAGGAAATAATACTTAAAATGACTTCACCTCCTGTCCATAGATAATAAAATGAAACTATATGGTTTTTTATGACCTTATTTTATCATAAGAATGTGATGGCACAAGAATTGTAATAATGGTGATGTAATGTAAGCTAAATGTGCAAACTCCTTGGGTTAATGCACATAACTATTGATAAAGATTTATGATCATGCACTAGAAAAATGGCTTGTAATAAATTGAGATAATTTCAAGATGAGGAATGAATAAGGATATATTTATATGTATAGGGGTCCCTAGGACACTTAAAACATATGCTGACCTTAGAGAATACTAATAATTGAAAGTCAAGGTGCAAAGAATCAGGCTAAGGTATAATGAAACGATAAAAAGATGGGGTAAAAATTAGTATAGGGCCACTTTTCATTATAAATTAATTGGTGAAGGGTTTATTATAACTATATTAATAAAAAAATTAAAAATAAATATCAAGTTGAATAGATGATGATAATGCTTTTGCATCATGAATTATGTCAAAATTGGGGCTTATTTGCCTAGAATTTTTTATGGTCTTATGAAAAATTCAATGTGGTGCAATTTTAATTAGTACCACAACACAAACTATAGTATCATTACATTAAATGTAGATTTGGAAAATATTTTATTGATGTAGCATATCACCAAAATTTGAATCAATAAGTGCATCATGTTTTTTGCATCAAAGTTATTTATTTTCCAAAATCAGAATTTGTTAATTTTAAATTTTTGAAGGAAAAAAGGATGGGAATGAAAAATTGACACCTTTTTGCATCATATATAATAGAATTTGTGTTAGGGGTGATAAAATTTGCATCATAGGTAACATTTTTATATGTGAACAAGTTGTGTAATATTTTTATTTGTAACACATTTTTATGTTGTGTCATATTTTTAATATTACAAAGTTGCATTGCATCTAACTAAATACATGGGTAGTAACATGTCTCCATCCTTTACCAACATACAATGTTTCAAAGTAATCAAAATATATCAACCATGTCAATAAAAACTTAATAATTTATATTATAGTGGGATCCCTTCTCTTCATGAATCATGATATCAATCATTCTCATTATTTTAGTGTCATGTTCATCTCACACGCTTTAAATAAATGAATTAGAATCAATGATAATAGATGTCATGATTGTGTTTACAAATGCAACCAAATAGTTTCAAACATTCATTGTTAATGTCTTATATCTCTAATCTCAATCTAAATCTATAAAGAGACATTAAATAGAACTAGTGTAGACCTTATTTCTAAAAATAATCATATCACCATGTGCTCCTTAACTGTTGACCAAATGTAACCCAAAAAACATATCCTTATATTGTGGGTATCTCAACAACCTCTAAACACAACAAAAAAATCATTAATTTGTGTCAAATTAATCACTAAATATAAATGTATCATGAGTTTGAGTCACATTACTGACCCTCCTCTATTTTTCCCATGCATTCCATCACACCTCCATAACATAATGGATTTTTTCAAATAGTTCAAAGAGTTTGAGGGATAATAAATGAAAATAAATAACATATTTCCTAAAATGTATTCATATTGTAACCAAATTACATGGTTTTTGAAAATGTATATAAAAATGATCATTTCACTTTATCTAACACACTCTTAGCATGTGTCAAATTTTCTAATAAGTAAAATCCTTCTTTCTCACATTATGCACTGTGAAAGTCTTAAATCTATATTTCCTAATTATTATTTCAATAACTATATTTACACATAAAATGCATTTGAACTATTTGATTTGTATCCATAAATTGGTCAAATTAATTTTGTGTTAATCTATGGGCATATGATCATACCAATCATACGATAGGAGTTTAATTTTATAACTTATGGTTTGGGATAACACAAATGATTCAATAATTATGTGATAAATTTGAATTTATATTTTTTTAGGGTGTTATTATAAAAAAATGTGAGAAATATTTATGTTAGAGTTTGTGTCACATTTTCTGTTACACTTCCTTTTTGGGACACTGATACAGTCAATGCCATGATAAAATCATCGATGTCACTTGTTGATGCAAAATTTGTGTCATAAAAAATAGTTGATGTAAATTTTAATTAGAGGAAAATGTGATTTCATTTTTTATAACACAAATATTAATGTGTGTGCATAATTAAAATAAAACCCATCAAATTAGAATAATTTTGTCTAACTAGATTTAGTGTAATCATGCCTAATGCAATTTCTAGAAGGAAATATTATTGATGCAAATTTTACATTAGGCATTTCAAAAAAAATGAAAATTTGAAACAAAAATGTTACAAATTCATGAAAATATAAGAGTATTAGATGGGATCTTGGTATTGAAAATTGACATATTTGAGGTGTTTATGAGGAAATAAGATGAATCAACGCCAATGAGACTAGTGTGGGAAAAAAGTGTCTAAATTTAGCCAAATATACATAAATGGACCAAATAAAATAAATCATGTTAAAGATGTTATGCAAAAGGGTATTTAACAAAAATTATTTGTCTGCATAATATTCCACTTTGATGGGTATGTGTTGGATGCATGTGTGTGTCAAAATAAAATAAAATTTAAGTAGATACCTAAACATACCTAAGGGATGTAAGTATGAATAATTTTGATGTTTTGGATAGGTTTCACTCATATCTTGGTAAATATGATGAATCTATAATGTAACTACAATGATGATGAATGTGTGAAGTTATAATGTCTCGATAAATCAATGCCAATATAATAAAATAAAATAATAATAGGAATGAATACACCTGATGTTATATGAACTAAGTTATCACTCATAGGAATCTCCTTATGGGTAGTGTATCAATTAAAAATTCAAGGGATTAGGAGAAAACACTATAAGAAAAAATTCCACTTCTTGATAAGGAAGTAGAAATTTGGCACTTCTATATACGTATTTGTGTTTAATCTAGTTTAATTGAAATGAATCAAATTTTAGACATTATTTTATGATTATATAGCACTGTAGTCTTGTAAACTTGAAAAAATCATACCTTTGTTGTTCCTCTCAGTTCTATACCTTTAACACTTATTCATGTCTCATATCTGCTATATCTTGTTTCCCTTATCCTATATCTCTTAGTCTGACCAGTATTTTGTTGATGACCTAAGACTTATATATTCACCACAATGCTTAAAATGTACTTATCTTTCACATCTACAAGTTTTGATCCTATACCTAATTTCTTGCTCCCTAGACACTAACGTCTAGGATAGACATTAGTGTTAACGCTAGTGTCCTAACCTGACATACTTGTTAAGTGCCCTAAAGTCATCAAATTTTAAAATGAAACATATCATAATGGTTGGATTAAATGATTTAATGTGATTTATTACCCCAAATTTATTGATATAAATACAATATCAACCATCATTAATTCATTACCTAGAAAAATACTAAAGATATCAAGGCAACTTATCAAAATCACTCTCTCAACAATTAAATTAAATAAAGCTTCCCTATTTCCATATGAGTCATAGGTACAACACATATATAGGTCTGAAGTACTAAAGGATTATCCCAAAAGCCCAATTTTCCAAGTTACAATTTTAAGTCACTTTTGTACTTACTTTGCACAATATTGCACGATTCACACATAAGCCAACATGTAGAGGAGAACTACATGCATCTAAGTCCCTCTTTTGGAGTATTGACTATATAGGAAAAATCTTATAATAACATGGTATTTGGGGTCAACTCAATGTCATGTGCTCAAGAATCTATTTTCCCCAAGGTCACTATGAAGATGGAGAACTAGGGTTTTGCCATTTCATAAGGAGAGATAGTCTGTGACCTAAATTTGAATATACTAGAGTGAAGGTGAAGTAAAATATAAAATCATCTAGGTGGTTACATCCTTTTCTAGTAGGTATTCCCTACATGACACTTGTTTTGAAACCAAACATTAGTATTGATGTAACCACTCCAAGCTGATTTTAGTGTCCAAAGTACCAAAAGTATCAGATCTAAAATCTAAAAAATATTCCATAATCTCCTTCCAGTGTGTTTTCTACCTATTCTAGATTCATAACTACATTAACATCATAACAAGCTAATTACATCACTTATTTATCATTTTTATATCTATAATAGTTGTACTTTTTATATTTAGATTATCTCAACATAATAAATTTAGTGTATGCTTATATCTAAGTTTAGCATCTAATTGGCTTATTATAGATCTAATTATCATTATTATGACTTTAATCAAAATATAGGGTTAATGATAAGATCACCTTAGATTCATATTTTAGGGTTAAAAATTTGACCTAATTATTTTTAATAACCCCTACTCCTATTACTCTTACTATTATTTCATGACCATAGAGTCATATTTTACATATAAAAAGCACCATTGATACCACAATGATAGATATTGCACCTTTACATGTTCCTCGATAGCATAAATAGGGTATTACACTAGATTCATAGTGGGGAGATATTTATGACCATCCATTGGATGGAATCATAGGATGATCTTTCCTCTTCAAAAAATACAAAAATACCAAAAAATCAAAAACATTGAAAAATTCAAAACATTTTCAACATTTACATGTTCTATTGGCTCTATATAATCTATGTGTTAGTTCCATATTGATGGATGGCATATTCAGTTATTTATACATACACGTATGTGTCACACTTATACTTGAGTGTGATACAAGCATACATAGATACATGATTTAATCTTATTTTAGATGTTGGGATTTCCCTCTACTCATGTCACATAGACATTGGAGGCATATACTTCTTTGATATTGATATGCATAGGATATATGATTCAATGATCACTCTACATTATCATGTTTGAGCTTACATATGTACTTACACATGATTTTATCCATGATTATATCTTATATAAGGTACTTGATATGTTATACACTTGGATTTTTTTCTTAATACATTTGATCTATGGGATATTATGACATGTTTATGATAATTGATTCTTTCCTTTATGCAATTCCTTGAGTGTATTGCCTTTATATTGTATTACTTATTAAGCATTTTAATATGCTCCTTTTCTTGCGACCCTTATGACTATGTATGCTTTCATTACCATTTATATATGTCATGGTTTTTTGTATGAATATTTGAATATGTCATCCTTAACTTTATGTACATTTTACCAATTGAGGTCCATTCGATTGTGCAACATTTGAACATGCCCCTTGTTTGTAATCTCCCTAGACCATTACCTTTTGACTTGATTTTGAGTGCTCTTGTGTGGGTGCATGTTTAATTTTTGAGCTTGTATTGTTACTATCTATATGTTTTCATGATCTTTATCATGCATCTTAATTCTATATTAGATCACATTAGTTCTATGTACTTTAATGCTATACTTACTTAGACATGTTCCTTCTATATGTTACATGGTTACATTCATAGTTTATACAATTGTCTTATCCCTTTGAGGTAAGATAACTACCAATTCTTATTGATGTGGGTTTTATGCACACCAAATAATAATTAATGAGGTTGCCTCTAATGTTTTAGGATCTCTATGGAAATGAAGTTCCACTCCAAGACATAAGTTGTAGGTATGTGGTTAAAACAACCAGTTGGTGGAATAGCAAGTTGAGTTTGTAGGTTGTTTAACTAGTTTTATGGATGGATGTATGGAATCTAAAATAAATCAAATAGTAAGTAGGTTATATGGCTGGATAATTAATCTATAGTGGGTAGATCTCAAAGAAAATCAAAAAGGAGAGAAAGGTAAGGTAGAAATGAAGGCTCTGTGTGTCCTAAATGGTCACTTCTTAGGTTGTTTCTTTGGTGTACAAGTATCTCCAAGGTTAATGTTTGCCACTTATAGCTATTACACATTAAAAAATAGGCATGATTAGTAGTCTTTGAAAAAAAGTATAGGAAGCTTAATGATTTTAACTGAAGGTTTCTCTCCTTAGAGTTGTTATTGCACACCCTTATTTGAGAGGTTACATCTCAAACCATGAATCTATCTAGAGTATCTAAAGCAAATGCCTAGAAGACTATACCAAATAAAATACTCTTACACACCTCAAATTATCAACTCAATCTATACTAATTACTTAAACTAATAAAATTTACCAATCTTTAATAGTTATTACACATCTAGGATTAACATTCATCATTTAAGATGACCAAATTTATCCTGCATTAGCACACTTAAAAATTATCGAGTTGATACAAACAAAGAAATTAAATTTTTAATAACATAGAAAAGAGAAAAAACACAGTTACATGACAATCAATGTCTTGATTTATTCTTGTATATTGATCAAAACTCTAACCCTTTTAAATAAGGTAATACATGTATTTAAAAGACTTGGGGAAGGGGTCACCTCATTCTCCAAGTGTAGTGAAACTTCAATTTACATCAAAATGAATAGAACCTAAGTTATAATTTAGTACATAAATGTATGTTATAACTTAGATTAAAATAGACATGCAATGTGTGCATGCTAGAAAAATAATTCATTTAATTATAAAATAAATGTAACAAAGCTTAACTAGCTATGGTTATTCTACATAAACATTACATGCAAAATTATATATAAAATTAGCCTTCAACTAAAGCTAGCTCAACTTCTGCATGATACTACTCATTGTTATGGTTGGAACTAAAGTAGTACATTGTATCTAAACAGGTGGCTTGAACTGAAGTGGTATTTATAGCAAATGTGGTAACTTGAGTTGAGGAAGTAGTTTGAGTTGATACACTTGTTCAATTAGTAAGTGGTGTTGAATTGGACTTGTTCTTAACCTCTATCTCCTAATAGTGTTTTTATCCACTAACATGATGTGCTTGTATTATGCTCATGTCAAGAAGAGAAGGTCTAGTTACCCTTTCCACTAGTTCTATCAACCTTATATGCTCAATTTTGATAGCTTGGAAGCATACCTAAAATACCTCTACTTCAGTGGCTTTTTTCCTCATTGAACTCAACTTTACCTCAATATCTTCTAAAGTCAATCCTTGTAAACTTTGCTTGAAATTATCTGAGGCTTGATGTAACATCTAGTCAAAAATAGACCTGACTATTGACTTCCTAGCACTATCACATGCACTTATTAACTCCAGTTCATTCAAAATTTACATTTCATGTTTCTTTTTCTTGGTGATATTTTTGAGTTAAGAATTAGCAATATTTTCCCATTCTTGGGCTTAGTAGGTCCTAATGACCACTAGATTCAATGCCTTTGCTACCTCCAAGGGGGTCATCAAATTCAAATGGATGAATGCCTTATTGGTAGTATACAAAACCAAAAAATTTAGTATGTTCTCATATTCCTTGAGAACCTTAAATAATTTAGTTATTGTAGTTGCTTGGGGAGCCAATTGTGCCCTCAAAGAATGAATAGTATCTAATATCTCATATAATCTCAATGTTGCATTTTAAACATTTTGTTTTATCTCCAAAGGAACATAGATCACCTATTATTATTCCTTGATGGTATCCATATCTTGTTTCAACTCTTTTCTTGCCTACTCTATGCCATCATAGATGGCTATCAATGCTCTAGAGTGGGTCTCCATATAGGACTTAAAGTTCTTAAAGAAAGGGGACTAACCCTTCTTTCTATCTTATCTCTTTGACAAAGAGTTTATTTCTTCTCTTTCTTATAAAATTATACCTCACCAAATGTTGTCTTTTTATCTTCCCCTTCCTCACCCTTTACATAGAACCAGTTGATTTATTAAAGAGTGAGCTCATAGTGGGAAGCTTAGTGATCTTCAAGTTTGGCCTCTTAGAAGATGATGCTCCTAAATACTTGACCCAATATGGAAGAGTCAACTTTGATGGATCTAGTGGTTGTGCCTCTATTTGGGTGTCTTTTGTAGGCTCAGTCTCAGGGGCTATCTTGGGAATTAAAGGCCATATTATTTTAGACCAGTCTACGTGCCCTATATGTGGCATCAAATTAACAATGTAGACTATATTATTCTTCATATCTCTCTTGGTGTCCACTAATTTTATGGTTTGCACAAATCCTGAGGAGGGCATTGGTGAGCTCAATTGAGTATAAAAAGTTAACACTTAGGTGATGGGCTAACTAGTGGTAGTGGAAGCAGAGGTAGAGACTAGAGGAGTAGTTGTAGTAGCTATTATAGAAATAGTATTGAAAGGAGGAGATAATATGATAGGAAATAAAGAAATAATTGGAAAAGAAAAAGTAGAGAGAATTGGTGTTAAAATGATAGGGGGATGGCCTAAGGGAGTATTAATTGAAACACCATTACCTTATTGGTCACCCTCAAGGTGTGCCTTTCCTTTTAGTCCTTGAAATATTATAACTTTAGCTTGTTGCAATTCTTATTCATCCACCTTATGGCTTGGCTCACCTTCAATTAAAGGTCGTTCTTACTTACTTTGACCCTCTATAGATTGATAGTGATACCTTCCTACCCTAGTTTTTATCTTATAATAAATTGCTGTCTTTTTAGCCTAAGGAGAATTCACTTGTTGGGTGAGAAGAGGGAGTATCATGCTAGATGTTATGGTTGTTGGAGTTGACATATTAGGAGCAATGTCTTATTCATTAGAGGACTCTAGACAAATTAATCTCCTCTTATCTCCCAATAGTGTTGTCATTTGCCTACATTAGTTCTAACCATTATTTTTTTACCTTTCTCAATTCAATAGTGGACATTTTAACTTGAGGAGTCTATTCTGCCACTTGTACTACAATAGTTGGTGTTTCCCCTTCAACTTACTCTTGGTCTACAACTATCATTACAGTGGGTGGGTTTTGGGGGTCATATCTCTAGTCTTATGGCTACTAGAAGGGTCTAATATTATATAAACATGATGATGTCCTTCCCCCTAGTGGTGGGATCCTAAATTTTTCTTGTCCTAGTGTGAGGGAAGAATTTTCTTGGATTACCTTCAATAAGTATTCACTCACACCAACAATTTTATCCCTTTCCTTGACTTTTGCATCATATTTTGTGTTGAGAAAAAATAAGTTATGATAAAAAAGGCTCATGCTTGTAGGTAATACTTAGGTTTTGAACTCATTGTTTCACTTTCCCATGGGGGTCCTAGTCCCTATGGGGAAGATTAGCTAAGGAATAGGCCTTTTTGGAACCACCAACCTCTCCAAAGTGTATATAGTATGTATATCAAATCCTCCTAATTGTGATATGGGAGCCATGGAAGGTGATCTTAATCTTGGTCAGGTCCTCATCTATCCCATTCCACAACTGATAGGCAATTTATTGCTCAATAACCTTATTTAGGACCTATTTGGGGAGATGAATAGGGTTAACCTTATGTCCAATGGCCATGATAACAATATATTTTAGGTACATACAATAATCACCCAAAGTCATAAGCATATTGTCAATGTTTTTGGATATCCTAGTCAGTGGTTCACCATGAATTTCCATACAAACTTGAGGATATAAATCCTCTATAATTCTAGATATGTTCCTTGTGTATGAATAGACGTGAACAAATAAGTAGATGTCAAAAATTCCATTATTGATGTATTTAGGGTTTGGATCCCATTAATCCCCATTGTGTCTGTAAATAGTCCCCATGATCACATCCAAAAGATATGACATCATGTAAAAATTGCCACTTTAGGGGCTCCCTTCCTTGTGCAACATCAACTCTTACAGGTGGGTGCTAACAATCTCTCTCATTACATAGGTAAAACTAAGGTGATCAATAGATTGAGCAATGGTACCCACTCTAAATGAAGGAATTAGATGCTTGGGTGGACAAATAAATAGTTTAGCAATGCCATACCAATGCATATTCCCATCTAGAACCTAGTAATAGGCATAAGGTTACTGGTGATTTATTTGAGTATTAGGTATCTCCAAAAAGAAGTCATTTCTTCACTACTTGCTATATGTTATTGTTCTTCCAACCAGCCACACTATGTAAATCAAAGGTAACATATGGAATGGGTAAACATAAATACCTCTAGAATGCATCACTTGATATATATATGATGATGGTGTTATTTTTGACATAGTGTAGGAAACCACCATCTAAAATCCTCCCTTCAAAAAATAGGTCTCACAATAAGTCAATGCATGGCATGACTTCAAGCTTGACATCTACATAATGGAGTGCTTGGTGTTTGAAGGGCATTAAGTCAACTTCAACTTGTTGTTCTTATATAGACACATCTTTCTTTCAAGTGAATGGTTTGACACTATCTATGACCTCCCATAAAGTTGAGTAACTAGTGTAAATACCCCCAAACACTATTGCATTAAAAAATATATGCATGCATTATATTGAATCCTTATCGGAGAATTAGATGGTGATTGGGTTCCCCTATATGCTCTAGATGAATATGCCAATGTTGGTTCTTAATGATGCTAGGATTCAAGCTCTTGGTTATGGTGGCTTGGCACTTTTTTTATGTAAATTTCATCTTGATTGAATGTACCTAAGGATTTTAAATCATAGAAGGCAATATATGCTTGAGCTCGATGATAATCAATGGATGTGAGTTTGTTTAGTGGCTTGATGTTATAGCCTTTTGGCATTTGTGTTCATTTTGTGCACCATTAATCACCAACATATAAAAACTCTTCACCTTCATTTAATTCAAACTTGACCACCTAGGTCTAGTGGGAATGCCATGTAGGATGCTTACTCATTCAGGGATACCATAGTGTTACTCCTTTTGACACTTGTTAATATATGATTCAGTCAAAAGTCAGAGACTACATTCAAGATAAATCATTTAATTTTTTGAGCCAAAATTCTTGTATAAAAGACTTTGAAGACCAAAATTTTATTCAAAGAGATTCATGAAACTTTTGTTGAAAGCCAAGACACTGAACACTTTTCCCCAAAGACTAAATTATCATTTGGGAGGATTTATCAGAGAAAGTTACTGACAGTCAAATTTCCAACCGAAAAGATATTGAATGAAAGTTGTCCAAGATAAAGTTCCAAAGACCAAAACTTCCCAAAAACTAAATTTTATGAAATAAAGTTGCCATATAAGAGGTGCCAAATAAAATGATCTAAAGGAAAGTTACCATCTGAAAGTTGTTAATCAGAATAATGCCCAAAATAAAGTTTCTAAATGAAATTTCCCAGCCAAAGGTTCTCAAAGACCAAAATATTCTAAAGACTAAAGTGTTGAATAAAATTTCTTGAACAAAATATTCTAAAACCTAGAGTGTTGAAGGCCAAAGTGTTTATAATGATGAATAAGTGAGCTCAAATAATAAACCCAAATAAGTAAATTTGAATACCTATCATACATATCAAACTTCCAAAATTTCCATTAATAAATTAGTTCTAATAAGCCCTTTCAATGGAAATGAAAAAGAAACATAGGTGCAATAAAATTGGTTTAGTGTTGAAAAGTGAAAATTTTCATAGATAATAAAACCCACCAAACACATATGCATAGCCCTATGATAAACAAACCTTCCAATTTTCAAAAATGGGTCCCCTCTCACAAGGTGGAGTGTGTTGAATACAACAATTCCTATATTTCCCTTAACTCCAATGGTGGGCATATTAGTGGGGGCATGTCATAGATGCATGTTTTCCACACTAAGAACAATTTTTAAATTCAATGGGGGTATGCTTTGGAAACATGTTATCCACACTCATTAAATATATGGTGCTTATATCAATTTTCAAATTTAGTAAGGGCATGCTTTGGAAGCATGTTCTCTAAACTCATTTAGTATATGGTGCTTATATCAATTTTTAGATTCAGTGGGGGCATGTCATATAGGCATGGCTTACACATATTCACAATTCCTAGATTCAATAGGGGCATGTTTTGAAAGCATGTTCTTCACACCAATTCAATATTCAACATCTCCATATTATAGTGGGGGCATGTTTTAGAAACATGTTATCCATATTGGTGTGTATATCAGTTTTCATATTTCTTCATATATAGTGGGAAAATGCTTTGGAATAATGTTCTCCACACTTACATAGTTTTTTAATTGTCCAAATCACATAGTTATGTGATTTAGATTCAAATTTGTGGTAGAATTATATACATTGGTACCATTATTATACATAGTTTTAGCATGAAACATATCTAAGGTGCATATGTTATGCAACATGTGCCTAATATTAAAAAATATAAATCAATTTTATATTCCAAAACTCTTTTATGGACTGTTACCACATCACAAACTTTTTTTTACTAATACCCCATAGACTTTTACAAATTTTATTGAGCCAATCTATTTTATTAATTGGTTCAATTTTTTATATGGTTGAGCTGATCAAATAACTCAATTGTTTCAAGTTCTTAGGTTGGACTTGATCATCCAGCCTCAAGGTTATAAATATCATTGGGTTACACAATTGAGTTAATCTTAACTGCTAGGTGGAAACTCACATTTTTCTCCAAAGTTTGGGGCATGTACCTTCCAATCTCTATCTCTTTATCTTCCTAGATATATGCACTTTTAAGATTTATCTATATTTATCCTAATCTTAGTTTTAGAGCCTTACAATGATGCATCTTTTTCAAAATAACTTACCAATAGGTAAGGTGGTTACATCGACACATAAGTATACTCCTAAACCTTTCTCTTTCATTCTCAATATATTTTAAGTATCTTCAATCTCATATTATATGCACTAATTTTATACTATAACTTGTTCTTGGTTGTAGGTCAATCACCAAAAAACACTCAAGTTGGGCACATGCAAAGATAAGGTGTACATACACACCCAGGTACACATACATTTTATTTAAATTAGAAATTTCATTACTATATTAAAGGTGGGACAATTTAGACACTATTTTATGATTATATAGTACCTCAATCATGTAAACTTAAAAAAATTAGACCTCGGTTATTTCTCTCAGTTATATACCTTTCCCACTTCTACATGTCCTATATCTACTATATCTTGTGCCCCTTGGCCTATATCTCTTAGTATGAATAGTCTTATGTTGATGACCTAAGCCTTATATCTTTCCAAAAATGCCTAAAATGTATTTATATCCCACCTCTACAAGTTCTTGTACCTATTTTCCTACTCCCTGAACACTAAAATCTAGTATAGACACTAGCATAGACACTAGTGTCCTGACCTAATGCAAGTGTATAGTCCCCTAAATTCATGTAATTTTCAAATAAAATGTATCTTAATGGTTGTCCTAAGTGATTTAATGTAAGTTATTACTCTAAAGGGATTGATATAAATACAATATCAACCCTCATTCATTCCTCATATATCAAAATACTAAAGAGACCAAGGCAACTTTTTAAAATCACACTATCAAGCATTCAATTAAATAAAGCTTCCCTATTTCCATACCAATCATAGGTACATCACATCTATAGGTCTAAATTAATAAAAGAGTATCCCAAGATCTTGATTTACTAATTTATAAGCTAGGTCACTATTGTGCTCACATTGCACAACATTACATGATTCACACACAAGCCAATACATAGGGGAGAAATACATGAGTTTGAGTCCCTATTTTAGAGTATTGGCTATGTAAGTAGCTCCTTCTGACAAGGGGTATTTGGGGTTAGATCAACACTTTGTGCCCACTAACCCATTTTTTTCCAACATCAATATGAGTATGGAGAACTAGCATTTTACCATTTTAAAAGGAGTGACAGTTCATGACCTAGATCTAAATACACTAGAGTAAAGGTGAAATAAAACCTAGAAGCATTCAGGTGCTTGCATCCTTTTCTAGTAAGTATTTTATATAGGTCACTTACATTAAACCTAAATAGTAGCATCGATGTAACCATCTAAAATTGAAATTAGTGTCCAAAACACTTGAAGTGTCAAATCCAAATCCAATGACTATTATAAAATCTCTTTCTATCCTAATTTTTGCATGTTCTAGATATAAAACTGTATTAGCATTAGAAGAAGCTAAGTATATCACTTATTTATTATTTTTATATCTAACATAGTTGTATTTTCCATATTTAGACTATCTCAACATGATAAATTCAATGTATGCTTATATCTAAGTTTAGCATTTAATTGGCATGTTATAGATATTATTATCACCCTTGTACCATTTCATTTCTATATACCCCTTTAATCAAAATATAAGGTTAATGATAAGATCACCTTAGATTTACATTTTAGGGCTTAACATAAACTAATAGATCTAAACTATTGAAATTGAAATACATAAATTTTATAAATCAAATAAAATACAAAATTTATAGAATTTAGAATTACCTAAAAATAGTAAATTAATTAATAGACATGCAAACATCTCTCAAACATATTTTATGTGGACTGTATAGGCTGATTGTGACTAGAAACTACCTATAAAGACCTTCAAATAGTGTCATGGCCAAAAAATATAAATTTAAACTTTGTTGGAACAAAGCCATGTGATGAGGTAAAAGGCACACTTAAACCTTGTTTATTAATTATGGTTGCATCCTAGGTGATTGTGCGACTGATTTTTCAATATGGGTTTGTGCACCTATCTACAAGGATTTATTATTTAATTTTGTGTGCTGACTTGATGCATGAAAGACCTAAAAAATACAAACTCTTGCTCCCACACAATAAACATAATAGAGTTAAAGTGCAAAATATGGGATCAGGTAAGGGGAATAGTTGAGATATCCTAAAAAAACCTCATGTAATCTGAGTGTTGTCTACATATCCCAAATAGACCTCAAGCCAATGTAGTTCTCTCTCCTAGAGTGAGTGTGTGAATTTTAACTTAATTATATGAATGTAACTAGATAAATTGATTTGATTACTTGATAATGAGTTCCTTTGACCTACAATAAAATATATTCAAACTTGGCTTATGACTGTTAGAATGTAACATAATTAAAATTAAAAAGAATAGTGCTATTTTGCTCGATATGCAGTAAAATTTCCAAGTGGCTGCTAGATATGTTTGGAGAAGCTTTATTGTGATTATAAAAATAAAACCTTCAAATACTTTTGTTATCTAACCTTTTTAAAAGTGAGGGATAGGTAAAATGCAATGTCTTGAATTCAGAAAGTTGTCATTGGAGAGTGGGGGATAAGGCCACATTAGTGGACAAGGCTATAGCATAGTCCTATCTGATCTTGTCTGATCCTAACCCAAAAGGATAGAGATTACTAAAATTGGTCTGGTAGAAACCTATGAGTAAAATATGGATGTTTGATTGAAATTAAGTGATTGTAAGATAGTTTTTAGAATAGTGAATACTCCCATAGAGATTTTAAGTTAGTGGAATGGTGAATTGGCCAAGTAGGGTAAATATGTCAATATTAAACATTGTCCAACACTTAATGATTAAATATGTGTCTAAATTTTCCCCCACTTTATTCTAGTAATGTAATGAAGTAAAATCAATAGAGTAAATTAGCTATGAGCCTAAGTGTGTATACACACTTTTTATTTTGATACAAATTTTGATCATGTAATATGCCTTAATGTGAACCCTATAACAATGCCATTAAAATTAGTTATTGCCCATATTTTAAATTTAAAAATATAAAAATTACAATTTAAAATCGAAAAAGAGATTAAGGAAAGTATATGCCTAAAATAGTATCTAATACCTTGTTAGACATTTTGGAGAAGTATTGAACCTATGGTGAATTAAGAGTGATCAAGTCTCAATTATAAAATTATTGAAATCCCTTGAGTTGTAAAGTTTGCATGTTTTAAATCTCATTTGACTATGTAGAGTAATCTATAAAATAATTCAAGGGTGGAATCACCAAATATGGCTTGTTACATAGAAAAAAGGCAATCACAGACATTGAGTTTCACTAGACTCTAACATGGACCACTTGCAACATGAAGATGAATCACACTATTGCACATGGATCTAGATTCTTATTTGAAACTTGATAGATTTGAAATTTCCATGTTGTAGCTTGAATGTTAATGAATATCATACCCCCTATACTATACTAAATTAATATTAAATGTCATTTTAACTTTGTAACTTTTAACATGTAACTATCTAGAACCTATAACATATTTTTCATATGCATCAAGTGTGTGATAATTTATGTTCAAGGATATATAGGAATGAGTTCACATTCATGTCGCATATCCCCATAATATTTAAATTTTAACCATGGTATAATTATAAAACTATACTTTTCCATAAATCTAAAAATTGTATTTCTTATGAGGTTTGAATTCTCAAGATAAGCCCATTGTGATGCCCCCTTTTGAGATGAAATATGTATCCTACAAGTCATTTATCTCAAAATAAATTATATGTGAAAGCTATAATCATGTAATATCACTCTTGAAGATTTGAGTTGGATGCATCATAGTATTGGAGATATCATTGAATAATATATGAAAAAATTGTTAGATAGATATGTAATTGAAACACATAAACAACATGTGCATCATATATATCATGGCACAAGAATAAAATAGAACTAATGCATAATATGAATCATGACACCATAGTAACAAGCAATGTCATGCAATTTTCATATAATGTCATGCATAATCTCCAAGCCACATATAAGGGACATGTGAATGTTGCATAAATAAATAAGGCCAAGGGCCACACATAAATAGTATTAAAATACCATTTAAGCAAGAAAATGTATATATTACACATACAAGGCCAAGGGCCACACATAATAATCAAGCAAGTCCTGACTTATCATGTAGTGAAGTAAGAATGTAAATCAAAGCATATAGAAAAATAGACTAGTTTACATCAATCATATGTATTTATTTCATTGTAATCAAATAATATATCTATATAATACATAGTAAAGTATGAGTGATTAGTTATTTTTTTATTTTGGGAATATTAGAGTTTTATTCCTAATTTAGTTACGAATCTGGAATAATAAATCAGTAAATAATATTGTAATAGTTACAATACTGATTTATATATTTCATTTACCTTTTATAGATTTTTTAAAATATTAATGAAAAGGGAGAAATGCAACATAGCTTAAAACTAGACTAAGACGAATGAGATAGAGGCTGAAACTAGCTACGTAAGACTGGGATAGTGTCATGAACCTAGATCTAACTTTTTTTTGGTGAAAGGATAGGATCACCAAAAATAGGACACTTAGAGGTCTGATGTTATAGTCAAGTTCCTACCACTATTGTCCAAACTAGTCATAGAGATCTGATTTTTCTAATTTTTGTTCATTGTCCCTGTGTGAGTGTGCCTATGAAAATTTTAACCTTGAATGTTGATGGAGTTCTTTTTAAAGATAATTTAATCTTGAGACCCTAAACCTTCATTATGCTTGATAAAACTTGATAAAAATGTGGGTTAGTGTGTGTAAGATGCACTAAAAATATATCTACACCCCTTGCATGGGCATGTTGCCTACATACCAATACTCTGAAGAGGGATCAAGCCATATGTAGTTCTCTCACTTGATCTGCTTTGTGTAATAATGTTATACAGATACAAAAATGACAAACTAAGAGTGCTTGATATGGATATGGACTTCTGTGAGGGTTTGAATATGTTTGTAACTATGTTGGATGCTATATCCAAAGAATATGGAAATTTGCCTTAGTGGTTTATTTGTATTATTTATTACTTTGTAAGATTTGTCACCCCCTTTCTAAATGAACTTTGAATGGACTTTTATAAGGATATATTAGTCATGTGTTAAATGTATTTGTATTAAGCTGACATAATGAAGAATAGGAATCAAATCAAAACAACTATTTGGGCTTGAAATATGATTGGATAAGAGTGCCAAAAATGAGACACTCTAGGGTTTGGTGCTGTAGTTCAAGTCTAGAACTCATGTCCTACATGATTAGGACCCGAGGAGATAGAATTGGCCTAGGAAATGCAACCTGGCTAAGTTGGAATCAGATCTCAAAAGTCTATGGATGATTGATTATAAATAAAAAGGTGTCTAAAAGGGTTATGAGAGCATACAAGAAGGTCCTATGGATTGGGTGTCACAAGCCACACTCAAGCTACCAATCTGGACATTTTATATCACTATATTTTCCCCTTTTATTCTAGTGATGCAACAAAGTGAAATAATAAGATAAAGGAAAGTAAAAACTGTACCTAGACTTACCTTTAAGGTAAAGCCCATGAAGCTATGTGATGTTGAGTGTGTGTAGAGAGATCACATTGTGAAGTGTAAATCTATAAGAGAAAACAAAGAGTAGATCATTTCTTACTAGATACGCTATATCTAAAATAAGAACATATAAAAGTTGGGTAAGAGAGAAAGGGAGAGAAAGGAATGAATACACCACATCAGTTATGTAAACTTATATAAAACCTATTATGTTATCGAGGGATATTGAGTAATGTTGAGTGATGTCGGATATGTTTTGTACCAAAATTAATATTGAAAATGAAGCTGAGTGTTTAATTCCTTGAGAGTGATTTAATAATGAAAAGGTTGCCCCTTTTCCTCCATCATCACCCACTAAGTGAAGTTATGTGATCATGCATGTATTAATTGATGTTTAGATTATGTGTCTAATCCTTTTAAGTAGGTGGCTCAAGAATACAAAGGCTAGCTAGTCCTTTAGATCCATCATTGCCTACTAAGTGAAGCTATAAACTAATATCATTATGAATGTGCATTATATGAGATGGCTCTTAAAGCCTATGAATGCTCTAAAATCTGATAATGTGACATGGATAGTTGAATGTGTACTAGAAACTAGGCCAATCTTGGCCAATTTGAAAGGAGGATATTAGGCTTATATGAAAGCCACTCCAAAACTAGGAACTAGGCTTATGTGGAAGCCACTTAGGAATGTGGAGGTTAGGCTTATATGAAATCCACTCTAAAATGATGCCAACCACCTACAGATGGAATAAGGCATGCATCTGCTAAGAATGCTTGGATAATATATTGAACTTGGAAAGAAAATAAGCCAAATGTGTAATGCACATTGCCCCCAATCATTGATGTTTATAATATGGATTCTGATATGGAAGCTATACCAACTACCCAATCTAAAACTGGAAGTGAGAACCATCATGTTGTGCATGATGCCCCCTATAGCTAGATTCTTTGAGAAAAACTATACCGAATATGAACTGATCTGTATCTAAGAAAACTATAGCTAAGCTTACCTTTCTACCTATTTTTGGAAAATCTAGGTTTTTTGTTGTTTGGATAGGAGCACTAGAAATAGGACACCCTACTATCTAGTTTTATTATCTAGGTTTGGTGCTATTGTCCTTTGTTATTTCTAAATACTATTCTAGAATCATCACTATTGTTTTAGTCTATTCTATCTAGTTTGATCTCTGATTGTTGTTCTGAGTGTTCTAAAAACTTATTTTTTTACTGAAAGGAGCTCTGATCTCTATGATAAAGCCCTTGTTTATTTCCCCCTCTTCTAAGGGTAGGAATGAAGACCCTGAAATGATTACCCTTAGAACAAATAGCCCTGCAAGTGTGTTATGCTATGAAATATATGATATAGTAATGATAATCAAAAATATGTCTCAAGATATAGCATAGTTTGTATTAGAGATTGTTAGATTAACAAAGGTATGCCTAGATAGATATAGCAATGTAATAGCATGTGTAATATACTGAATTGAAATTGAAACTAAAAATGTTAGTTGTTAGTTTTCAAGGAGGGATGGAGAATGATGTCCATCATGGCATAAAATAAAATGAGATAATGCATGATGTAGATCATGGCATTAGAAATAGTTGAGAATAAATCAAGCAACAAGCACATAAGGTAAGAAGCAAGAAGCATATAATAGTGGTTAAGAGGCCAAGAAAAAATGGGACATGGGCACATGCCACTCAAAATAAAAAGTGAGCATACAAGGCATGTTGAAATTCCACATACACATATAATTTAAAACAAGCAAGGTTGGCATGAGGGCCACAATCACATAGGAGAGTACAAGCAAAATAAATTGGAAAATGTCCTAAGGCACACACAAGAATAGAAGCAAAAGACATTAGAAAATGTCCTATGGCACATATAAGAGACAATATAGGAACTAATAAATGCAATCACATCTAGTTATGCAAATTAAGAGAGTAAATCATGTAAATATGTTGGAAATACAATCTCATTTAACTAATCAAAGTAAGAAGTGAACGTATGCAAAATATGTAGTATAAGACTAGGTATATGCTAATAAATACACAAGTGCTATTTATTAGTGAATATTGATAGAGTAATTTATGTAAGATATTGAAAAATGTACATCATCATGATAACTAGAGTATGTAGTGTAGGAATGACATAACTTGGATGGTGTAATAACATATAAGATTCCCCTAGTGGGTAGATATATTGATGTATGTCTCAAATGTAGACGTAGGATACACCCTCAATGGGTAGAGTGAAGTAATCAAGGATTTGGATGTCACTACACACACTCAAAGAAGATCAAGATAAGCATGGTAATGAAGATAAATTGACAAACAATAGCATAAAATAGCAAATGTAAGTCTAGCATGGTAGTAGAAATGTAAAGCATGGATAATTCATACAATTGAAATGTTTTTTTTATTTTGAATTATTTGAATGTTTTTGTATTTTGAAATATTTGAATGTTTTTGTATTTTTAAATATTTAAATTTTTTTGGTATTTTGACATTTTTGAATGTTTTTGTATTTTTATTATTTTGAATGTTTTTATATTTTTGAATATAAGCTATGTACAATCAAGCATAAGAAGACTGTGTATAAGTGATTGAAAATAAGCTATATACAAGTAATTTTGAAATCTTATGTACAAGGCTGAGAAGGGATGATACTAACCAATGAGTCTCATGAGAGAATCCCTATCATGGTGTCTTATATCAAGGAGAGGAATCATGCATGATCATGAAGCATGATGGAAGGGTTGAGACTATGGCTTAAAAAGCTATGTATATTATAAATGCTCTAAAATCTATGTAGTGTAAAATGACTATGGGGTCCCCTTATAACTCTGAGAAGTGGATGCAATTTTAAGGCTCTTAGGGACCCATATGGTATTAGGCAAAACTCTCTAAACATGTTCTCTATGTGTAGAGGCATGAGACCTCAAGGATACTGCTCTGAGTGTGAATACTTTAGTTATAAACTATCTAGAGTCCTAAAACTATGGCTACTCTAAAAAAGACCTCTATGGAAGTTCTTGAACTCTCTATACTAGTGAGGAAGGCCTTGAATATGACTGAATCTAAACTAGAGAAAGAACTATAACTGGTGGAGAAGTTGAAATTGGTGAAGAAGCTAAAACTAGTGACTGTAAGTTAGAAGATGGAACTAAAGTGGGAAGTGGTAACTCATATGAACTCCACCAATTGTAAAAACCTGATTAACATGAACAAATTCCATGCACCAATGAAATTTAGAAGGTATTATATGAAGTTCTTGAATCCATGGTCAACCAAGTAACATTTCAAAAACTCCTGCACTGGGAACAATAGTAAATGGTGTGGCCACATGTGTTGGACCAACTTATAGAGGAAGTATGATCTCACCTAATGAACTCTGTATGTTTTCACTAAATTTATTGATAACTATGTCCATCAAGGTAATATCCTACTTTAAATATCTCAAATGTTGTAGTAATTTCATAGTGCACATGTCCACACTAGATCCATTATCTATGAGAACACTATGAATATGATGATGAAAAATATAATCTCTGATAAAGAGTGCATAGTAATCTAAATCATCCTCAACTATCTCCTACTTTGAAAAAGAGATAGAAGGTCTAGATGGAGTTCTAGAATTATACACACCAATCATGTTACTCAAAGGATGTGACTCAACTGAAGGTGCCTAATATGTAGTTGGTGGAGGATGTGCATGATATGCATGGTGAACACCCGATGTATCCCCTATCTCTTAGTTATAATGTTGTGGGAAAATATCTGAGAAGGTTTTCAAAGATTTGTCCTATGTTTGCTTTGCCTAAGGAGTCTCAACTGGAGTGCCAATGTCAATAAGGTTACCATTTATCAAATCCTATATCTTGTGTTTCAAACTGATGCATCTATTTGTTGTGTGGCCTAGTGCCCTGTGAAAATCACAAAATGCATTCTGATCATGTCCCCAGGGAAGAGGATTTGTTAGATCAACTTCTTAAATAAGAGGGAGAGATATGATATTACATTCCAATAACTATGTAAGACTCTGGCTGGAGATTCTGGTAGATTAGTAAAATTTCATCAAGGAGGTGTTGATAAAACCACTTGTTGAGGGAGTTCTGAAGTTGTATTAACTATAGGTTGATTTTGACTCTTACTATCATTAACCTTTACTTTGTATGGGACTTTGTTATTACTCTTGTTTTTTGTTTCTGATATGCTTGTATGCTTAAGTTTACCCATTGAAATTAATTTGACTTCCATTTCCTTTAGTGTATGACATAAATCAGTGAAAGAAGAGAACATTTGAATATTATTGACTCATGCAAAGCTGGCAAAAGACTCTGTTTGAAGAGATCTTGTAATTGTTGATCAAACATGGGGCTAGTCATTTTAGCCAAGATAGTCTTATATCGAAGAACATAATCTATGAGATGCTCATTTGAATTTGGTTTATGCTATGCAACTAGGGCATAAGAAACCTTGTCACCTATGTTAATGTTGAGATGAACTAAGAACATGTTAGCTAAAGGATTGAATGCATTGATCGACTGATTTAGTAGACTATAGAACCATTTTAAAGCATAATCCTTTAGACTTCATGGAAATAGCTTAGTTAGCAACCAGTCATTTGGAACATATTCCAAGCATGATATGTGAAAATCTCTCAAGTGTGTCTCTAGATCACGTTTTCCATCCTATAGAGTGAGATTTTATTGAACAAAACTTGATGGCAAGGGTGTAGAAGCAATATGACATGCCAATGGTGTATGAAGTAGAGCAAAATCATCTAAGCCCTGTGTAGGTCTAGAAGCACCTTACTCAAGATGTATCACCTTGGATTGAAGAGATTTTATCTCTTACATAAGGGCAGCCACATCATAAGACAAAGATGTACTATCCATAGCTGGTGGTGCCTCATAGGAAGGCTGGGCTTCTATAGGGGTTATTGAGACATAGTTGCCCCCATAGTGTCATTTGCAACTGGTTATTCTATGGTTTGAGAGGATTAACCATTATTCACTTTTTTTTTCTTCTTTTAGTATTTTAAGCATATCATCTTGCAATCAGGATGTTTAGTTAAAAGGTCTTGAAGTTCCCTCTTATCAGTTTCATCAAAACTGGTATATTGGACCATTGTTAATGTAGGAAAACAAATTGAAAATGGATTCAAATTTTTGTAATAAGTTATAATGAACAAAATGAAATGGAAGGAAAGTACTAAATAAAGGAAACGTAATGTCCTAAAAACAAAAAATATATAATATGCATAAAACGGATACGAAGCTCACAAAACATATAAGGTGATACCTCAAAAGCAAGGGGGCCTAGTAAGTTCAACTAGGGTTTGAAATAAAAGAATTTTAAAATTACTATGGTAAATTTAAAAATTAAATGTGAATTTCTAATTTATGTGTAAGGTGATACCTCAAAAGCAATAGGGACCTAGTATAGTGCAACTAGGGTTTGCATGAAATTATTTTTAGAATTATTAAGTTAAATTTTAAAAATTAAATATGAATTTCTTATTTAAATATGTATGAAAGATAACAAAAATTATTGGAAAATATCAGGACCTAATATAGGCAACTAGGGTTTGAAATAAATTATTTTTAAAATTACTAAGGTAAATCTAAAAATTTAAATATAAATTTCTAATTTAAAATATGCAAGAAAAATCAAAAAAAAATTGGAAAAATCATCAAAGAATTTTCCCTAAGGTTTCTTGGGTTTTTGTGCACAAATGAAGTAAGTCAGGTTCACCAAATAATTTAACTATTTTGGGAATATTAAATTTTTATTCCTAATTTTGTTAATAGTCTAGACCAATAAATCAATAAATAATATTATAATAATTACAGTACTAATTTGTATATTTTATTTTCCATTTATAGCTTTTTATGAATAGTAATGAAAAGGGAGAAATGCAACTTAACTTTAAAATGGACTAAGATAATTGAAATAAAGGCTAAAACCAAGTGTGCAGGACTAGGATAGTGTCATGAACCTAGATCTAGATTTCATTCAATGAAAAGATAGGAGCACCAAAAATAGGACACTTAAGGGTCTAGTGTTATAGTCTAGGTCCTACTGCTATTATCCAAAGTCATTACAAAGATCTAAGTTTTTTGGGTTTTGTTTTTTGTCACTGTGTGAGCATACCTATGAAATTTCAAACCTAAATGTTGACAGAGATCCTTATAGATTTGATTTAACATCAAAACCCTAGACCTTCATTACACTTGATAAAACTTGAGAAAGAGGGGGGGTTAGTGTGTGTAAGATACACTAAATGTGTATCTACACCCCTTGTCTAGGAATACTACTTACATACCAATACTCTGAAGAGGGATCAAGACATATGTAGTTCTCCCACTTGATGTGCTTTATGCAATAGTGTTATGCAGATAAAAAATGCCAAACTAAGAGTGCTTGAGGTGGCTAGGGACTGGTATGAGGGTTTGAATAGGTTTATAGTTGTGTTGGGTGACTATATGTAGAGATTAATGAAATTTATCTTAGTGGTTTATTTATGTTCTTGTTTTCTTTGTAATATTTTTCACCCCCTTCTAAATGAAATTTGAATGGAATTTTATAGGGATCTATTGGTCATGGGTTAAATGTATTCACGTTAGGCTGATATAATAAAGAATAGGAATTGGATTGAAATAGTTGTTTGAGCTCAAAAAGTTATTAGATAAGAGCACCAAAAATGGGACACCCTAAGTCCTATAGTCTAGTTCTATCACTCCTATCTTATAGGCTCAAGACCTAAAGGGATAGAATTAGCTTAGGAAATGTAGCCTGGCTGAGCTGTAATTAGGTCTCAAAAGTCTACATATGATCGATTATAAGCAAAAACGTGTCTAAAAGGATTATGAGAGCATGAAAGAATGTCTTATGAATTGGGTGTCACAAGCCACACTAAAGCTACCGATTTGGACATTTTATATGACTATAATTAGCAAAACTTTTGTATGTAATACACAATGAAGGTTATCGATAGATACAACATATTAAAATGTTTACAAAGAATGAAGAGATTGTTTAACCCTAAAAATATATATTAGGGTATCTAGGGTTAAAGGGGATAGAGGTAGCTAGGGTACAAGGGTGATAAACTATCTCTATAACAAGCCAATTAAATGTTAAACTTAGATATAACATATGCCAAATTTATTAAATTAAGATAGGTTAAAAATAGTAATTATAGTTATGCTAGATATATAAATGACAGAAAAATATACTTAGTTGGTTTTGATGCTGACACAATTTTGGATTGGGTGCCTCTAGAACTTCAAACACTAGTGTCATACTTGGATGGTTATGTTGATGTTACTATCTAAACTAGATGTAGGTGTCTTGTATGGTATACATGCTAAAAAAGGATTCAACCACTTAGATGCTTTTGGGTTTTTTGTCAAATTCACTTTAGTGCATTCATATTTAGGTCATGGAATGTTATTCCTCATTAAATTATAAAACCCTAGTTCTTCCTCCTCATATTAGTCATGGTAAAAGTGGATTAGTGGGCACATGGCATCGAGCTAACCCTAAAGACCCCTATATAAATGAGAATTTTTTACATAGACAATACTCTAAATAGGGCCTCATACTGATGTAGTTCTCTCCTATGTGTTGGCTTGTGTGTGAATCATGTAATATATGGAAATAAAGTATAATAATGACCTAGATTTTAATGTAGAAAATAAGGCTCTTAAGTTTTTCCTTTAGTAATTCATACTTTTAGATGTGAAGTCCCTATGACCAATATGAAAATAGGAATAAATAAGGGAGCTTTTCTCAATTTAATGTTCTTTTTGATATGAATGTTAGGTGAGGAATGAATGAGGAGTGGTTATAAATATATACCACTCTTATCTAGAAATAATCACATTAAATCACTTAAGCCAACCATTAGAATATTTTTCATTTACAAATTAGATGACTTTATGGCATTAGAAACCTATGTTAAGGTAGGACACTAGCATTGACAAATGGGTCTAAGACTAACTCTTGTGTCCTAGAATTTATAAAATATGTACAAGCTCAAAACTTGCAAGGTCATAAGATAAGCATATTTTAAGCATTATGGGAAAGATAAAAGGTCTGGGTCATCAACATAAGATTGGATAGACCAAAAGATAGTTTGAGGGGCACAAGATAGAGTAGATGCAAAATTTTCAAAAGTGGGAAAGGTCTAGAACTGAGAGGAACAACCAAGGTCTAAGTTTTTCAAGTGTATAAGACTGAGGTGATATATAATCCTAAAATATCATCTACATTTCCCCCCTCCTTTAATATATTAATGAAATTAATGTTTTAAAAGAGAAGAAATGCATCCCTACATTTGTATAAAACACCTTGCCTTTGTTTAAGTCCAACTTGAGTGTTTTTTTAGTGATTGGCCTACAACCAAGAGCATGTTACGATACATAATCAAGGCATATAATATAAAATTAAAAGTATTAAAAAGATTTAAATTGAAAGAGAAAGGTTTAAGAGTATACATGTGTATCAATGCAATTACTTTGCCTATTGGCAACTTGATTTAAAATATGTATCATTATGAATCATTGAAATTGAGATTACGAGAAATATATAAATCTATAAAGTAGATATATCTAAGGAGATAAAGATAGATTGGATGGGGGTGTGAGTTACCACCCGAAAATTGAGATTAGCTCAATTATGTAGCCCAATTATACTTATAACCTAATGATCATGAGTGAACAAAGTCAACTCATATTATCAAATTGGTGAGGATGGATGATATAATAAATTCCAACCTAAAAACTTAGAAATATTGATTGATTTAATCACCTTGACCATACCAAAAGTGAACCAACTACTATAGTATATTGGCTCAATAAAGTCCATAAAATTCCATCCTAATGGGTGATGATAGATCTTAGAAGAGTTTTGAAATCTGAAATTTATTTGTATTTTGCAATATTAGGCACAAATTGCATAGCATATGTACCTTAGATATGTCTCATCATGAAAATATGTATAACATTGGTACCAATGTATATAATTCTACCATAATTGTGAATCTAAATTTTGTAACAGTGTGATTTTCCCAATTCAAAAACTATGTAATTATGGAGAACATGATTCCAAAGCATTCCCCCACTATATATGGAGAAATATAAAAATTCTAATAATTTTTTATAGCATGTTTTTGAAGCATGCCCCCACTGAATATGAGTGTGTTGAATACTAAATAAATGTGTATAACATGCTTCCAAATCATGCCCCCACTAAATTTGAGTGTGTTGAATACTAAATAAGTGTGGAGAACATGCTTCCAAAGCATGCCCCCACTAAATCTAAAAATTGTGCTAAATGTGAATAAGTATGGAGAACTTGTTTTGAAATCAGTTCCCACTAAATATAAAATTTCAAATGTGTAGAACACATGCCTCCATGACATGTCTCCACTAAATCTGAAAATGTGAATGTGTGAAATCCATGCCTATATGAAATTCACCCACTGAATCTAAAAACTATGATAAATATGGATAACATGCCTATATAACATTTCCCCATAGATATTCCCCCCCTTTAACGTGAAGAAAGAATAAAAACTGATAGTTACCTCACCTCAAAATGGTAATACAACTATATAATATGTGAATGGAACCATGTAGTATATAGAAGAACATGTCTAGGTAAATGTAGCATTGAAGAACATAGAACAATGTGATCACATGAAGGCCCAAGATGCATGATAAATATCATGGAAATGTCTAGATAGTAACAAAACAATCTCAATAAGTAAAAAAAACACACACAAAATCACTCAAAATCAAGTCCACATACAATGGTCATAGGAGACCATAAACAAGGGACATGTTCAAATGTTGCACAATCAAAGGGACATGACTTAGTCAAATGTCAATAAAAGCAAGATTTACATATTCAAATGTCCATACAATAAATAATAACATATTCAAATTTCAAATAAATCATAAATAGACATGGGAGACACAAAAAAAGGAGCATATTCAAATAATCCAACAAGAAAAATAATAGTAATGCAAGACACTCAAGGAAGTAAAGAAATTATAAGCAACCAACATAAATATATCCTGGTAACCCATGGATCAAATGTGTTAGCAAAATATGTTAAGTGCATATCATATCAAGTACCTTGTGAAATATATAATCATGGATAAAGACATGTGTAAGTAAATAAAATCTCAAACATGATAATAAAAATTGATCCTCAAACCATATAACATGTGAGTATAGTGATAAAAGAAGAAAATGTCCCTAATATCCATATGACATGAGTATAGGGAAGGCCCAACATCTAAAATATGAATAGATCATGTATATGTGTATTCTAGTATCACACTCAAGGAGAAGTGTGACACACATATATATTTATAAGTAACTAATATGCCATCCATCAACATGGAACTAACACATAGATGTTAAGGAGCCAATAGAGTATGTTTATGTTGAATATATTTTTAGATTTTTGAATGTTTTTTTATTTTTTGGTATTTTTGGAATATGTGAATCTTTTCAACCTTAATTTGGATATTTGATATTGTTCGCATCATGATTGGATAGTTTAAAAGTAACTTAACATGTTCCTCCTCACACTTTACATGTAGTATAAGAACTGATGCTATCATTTGGAATATGGATCGATTTGTCTTCATAAGAAAGAGAAATAACTTACTGATTCTGATCAATTTTTCCATCCATTTGGTATAACCAAAGAGTTCCTAGTGTAAATACAAATGGATATGTGGTAGGGTTAACCCAAACCTATGTTTGAACCACAAGAAAATGGTGTTATTATGTTGTATAAGCAGTCTTTCCAACCTCCTTTGTTTTGTAATTTTTTTAGATTGAAGCCAAGTTTTTGTAAGTGTCTTACATTACAAGTAGTTTTTGTTTGTGTAGGTTCAATATGGTTATGTCAAAAAAATCACCACCCATGAATATTGTAATTGTTAATTTTTTTGATGTGGATGCTTTTTTTGTTATTCACCATGGAGTTTTGGCATAGGACGTAGACCTTGGAGTGGTCCCATTTTGAGTAACCCTTGTAGAGTACCCATGTAAAGATTATGAACTCCACATTTTTTCTCATAATGTTTATTTGGTAATTCATCTCCCTCATTTGTGTGAGGAATAAAACTTTGGTACTTAGAAGGGGATATGTTAAGCTCCTTTGGATGAGTAAGAATGAATGAAGTATGTAAACACACATCCACATATAAATGTGGAAATGACTCATATTGTTTATGCAATGATCTTTCTTTTAATGGGGAAAGAATCCCTCTACTAAAAATAAATTTCAATTCTAAATTTGAGGGTCTAAATGTCAGCTCATATGATGTACTTTTGAATCAAATATTATAATCTTGAAGGGACTCATCACCATGTTTTTTGAAATTGTTCAAATGTGCTAATGTAAGTTTTGGCACCTTATGGATATTTAAATCCATGAATAAAGTATCTTTCAATTTGGAAAAAGTGGTTAAGTAACATTTTAGTAGGATATAGAACCAATTATAAGCCTCATTAGAAATGCTCATGTGGAATAATTTTAGCAATAGTTTTTCATATTTTCCCATTGACGAAAATGATGTACATAGTTAATCATGTGGTCGAATAAGTCCTTATGACTCAAAAAGTGAGTTAAATCTAGTAGTTCAAAATATTGTAGATAAGGATATTCAATTATACATTGTGTAAGTAGTTGATTGTTAAATGAAGTCATATTTGCATTAGTATTATAGAAATCCATTTGTATTTGAAGTGTATAAACCTATTTTTTAAGATCCCCAATAGTGGTCATCTTGGAAATAAGATATTCGATGGGAATAATGGTGTTTCTCATAGGTGTTATCATTGGTTACACTCTACCACATTTTTTGAATTGAGGCACATGAGTATCATCATCCTCATGGATAACAAGTACAATTTCATGATCACTAAAGTTAGGATATGTCATGGTAGTGGTATTGGATCTTTGAATTTTGGTACTTTGGGTATATCATTTGAATATCTTAGACCATTTTAATAATTTGGTGCACTCCATTTATAATTAGTTTGTAAATCATTCATAATTTCCTTATGTATTTGATAGAATTTTTGGCAATCATATGAAGGAGCATCTTGGTCATATTCAACCATTTTTGTGGTAGATTGTGCATGAAGGGCCTAATTAGATGACTTGCATTGTTTGAAACTCATGAAATTTTCTAAAAACCCTAAACCTTGCCGATTTGTATTATATTTGTGAGATATAGGGTGGGTTATACCTTTCTCATGTTTACCCAATCCTTGGTCTTTGCATCCAAATTTTAGTAAATATCAAAGGCCAAAATCATATGATGGTGGTGTAGTAAATACAAGTAAAGGATATTTATCTTCCTTAAGACATATCAAATCATCTTTTGAAATGATGAGAGCACAAACTTGATTAGAGGGATGGTATCTACCACCATTTAAAGATTTTATATTTGAGGCTTTAACACTTAGAAGAATATAAGAGTAAACAATTTTCACCCCTTCCTTAATAAAAAGTTGGAGATTTTCATAATCATAGTCATGAAATTAATTGATATCATCCATGATGAGAGAGATAAAGAACATAAATATTAGGATAAAGTAGGTAAGAAACATCCTAAATGGTATGCTTAGATAAGAATGATGTTTAAAGGTCAGGTTCACCTGTTAGAACAATTAATCCTAAGTGGGCCTACATGTCCCTTAGCCTTGGTAATTATTAAATAATAAATAATATATTTTTTATTAACTCAAGGTATTAGCATCAAGTAAATAAATAATCATATTATAGTTGTTTAATATTTACCAAATATTAACTAATTGGTTTCTATCGAGATGGATAACCCCATTATTTTTACAATGATCACCTCTCTTGGTTTTTTAATATAAATAGGGTCTTACCCCTATTGGAAAATTAACCTCATGAATATGAAATATTTCTTTTATTCACTATAAAGATTTAATTAAGCTTGTTTGAGGAGTGTGAAGTTGAAGATTGTATTGGGTACAGATGAGTTTCTCTAGTTATGAAATAATTATCATTGGTGGGTTTTTTATCTCTTTGAGGTTTTCCCACAGTAACTTCTATGTTATGTCAATTGATCTGTGTGATATTATTTTCTTACAACTTCATTTCTAGAACTTGTGTATGCATCTATATTTCTACATGGATTCTATCATGGTAGCAGAGCTTGACTAAAGTGTTGGTTGGTTGGCAAGATCTTGGTGATTATTCAGTGAAGGATCCAGAGCATTTGATAAGATAAATTTTTTTCTCAAATGTATAGAGTGTTGTATGGAACTATGTGTTGTATGGCATATTTAAAATTCTCATAGACTAATTTCACTACCTATTTGATCATCCAAATACTCAGTTAATCATCCTAGATCTCAATCAAAGCATCCAATATTCAATTTTTGAAGTTTTTTAATTAGCTTGGGCATTTTTACGACCCATAGTATGGCCCTTTGCCTAAAGAAAAATTCAAAAAAATATATTTGAAAATCTTTTGTAATGGTTCTAGGTGTTTTAGAGTTGAAGTGGTGGATATTTATCAATCAAAAACTTTGTGAAGATCATTTAAAGCCTGTGTCATTCATTTCTAATTTTTCCTTAGCATTTGGGATACCAATGTATGGCCTGGGTACATGAAAATATATTAAAAATCACGTTTTTATGCATGAAATTATTTTTTGAAGGTTATAAATGCTTATTTTTGCAACTGTAAGGCCTCATGCAAATTTTTATAGCCTAAAAAGCTTTTGTGCAACCTATCCAAATTTTCTATCTCCTCCATTAGTGCACTTATATGGCCTGGTAAATGACATCAATAATTTCTAAACTAAAAATCAAATTTTGATGTTATATTCTAAATTTTGGGAAGGATTCGGGAAGACTTCCAAAGTTTCATGCCCTCTAGTGGTCTATGCAAGCTTTTATGATCTCCACTACTTCTACAAGAGCACCATTACAAACTATATACATATTTAAAGGTTATTAATTTTATTTTAATTATATTTATTAAATAAAGTTTTTTAATAAATATCAAATAGTCCTATAATGTAGAAGGGGTCCCACCTCTTATTTTACCTTTGTTTTCACCCAAACAAGTAATAGTTATTTTTTGTTCATTGTACATGCACAGTAAATATTTATTTATATATATTTTTTATTATTAAAAATTAGAAAAAAAATTAAATAGAATATTAAGCATGTAAATCCTTGAACAAGTTCGTAGATGAGCTAGTAGTTGTAATTTTGTTAAAACTTGTAATTGGGGTGGTCCTATGTTTAAAACCCTTTTAACAATTTTTTGTTTCATATAATTTTTTTAATTTGTCAAATTAATTTCATTTAATTAAATTAATTTTTTTCTTTGTTTGCATGCCAAGATTCACATGTTCAAAATCTTAGTTAAACATGTCAAACTTGTTTCGACACTTGATCTAGTCAAAACCTAGGCAAGAATAGCCATGTGACTAGTCAATATTTAAGTGTTGGCACATTCTAGATGCATTGGAGTGGTCCATTTTTTTAAGCCTCCTATTATTATTTTTACAATTTTTTTAAAAATAGTTTCTAAGTGATGTTCTGAGTGCAACTCTTTTGATATTTATATTAGTGTAAATTTAATTCAGTTTTTTTTACATTATTTGGCATCTAAATTATGTAATTAAGTATAGTTTCATGTGTGATTCACTTTATTTTGAAAAATATTTCAAAAATTCATTAAAAATAGTTCTTTTTTAAAAAATTATGCTTACATTAGTTATTTTTTTGACACTTGTGACATCTTATTTTGTCATAATTTTTAATTTGTATAGCATTAAATTGAATAATTATTATGTGTTTACACTTTTAATTTTTTTTTACTATCAAATTAAGTTAAAATTCACACTAAAATTTTTAATTTTAAGTATTTATTTGTTGTCTTGATTAAATGGAAACTATGGTTTTGCCTCATTTTTCTCAGATGAATCTCAAAGGCTTAATGGAAATAACTATAATATATGAAAACTTCATGTTAAAATTAAATTTATGGACTGAAAGTTATCAATTATTATCATTGGGATTGATAAATTCCCTTCTTGATGACATTTAACCCCTAAGCTTACCAATGCATTTTAACATAAATCACAAGAAATTATGTCCATTATCTTGTGAAATGTTATTGATGAATTCCTTCTCCATATTGGTAATCAAGAGTCTCATAGCATTGTTTGGAAACTCTTTTATTCCATGCATGAAGGCACTCACATTTCAAAGATCAGTAAGTTAATCCTTGAATTGCTAACTACACCTATGAAGGGTGATGAAAAAGTTGCTAATTTTCTTGCTAAAATTAAGGACTTTAAAGCTCAGTTAAATGAATGTAATTGTAATTTGATTCAAAATCAATTGATTTATTTTATCATTTATTTAAATATTCATGAAAATTTTAGAAATTTCATTTCAATTTTGAATTCTAAGTATAAAACTAAGTAAGATATCCCTAACCTTACCACCTTGTCTGCTCTCCTAATTTAAGAAGAGCAAGTGATGACCAATTTTGCTTCTAAAGAGAATGTTACTTAGGCACTTCTCACTCTTAATTATATTTTTAAGAATAATAATAACTATAAATCTAACCCTAATTCTACCAATGGCTCAAATAGGAATAAAAAATTTGGTAATAAGAATTATAAACCTAAATTTAATGAAAATTGTACATTATGTGGTAATTTTGATCATAGAAAAGAAACCTATTATAGAAACAAAGATAGTGTTAATAATTAAAATAATAAAGGAAATAAATCTAATCAAAACAAGCAAAAGAATCAAAACCCTAATCAAAATAACAATCAGGATTCAAATGTTATTACTTTATATGCTACTTTATTTTCTTCAAATGAAAATAAGTGGATCTTAGATAGCAGTGCATCGCACCGTATGACATGTTTATCTGATATTTTGTGTGATTATATAGATAAATATAAAATAATTTACTCAAGAGATAATTCATTTTTAGAAGCAACTAAACATCAAAAAACAAAGTTTTCAAATGTTGCTATTAATTATGTTTTCTTTGTACCTAAGCTTTAAAATATTTTTTAATCTTATTCTTAACTTAAAAATGATAATTTCATTATAACATTGCTTAAATATACTTGTTCAATTAGAAATTAATCTAATTCCTTGATTGTTGAAGGTGTTCAAAATAATGTTTTCTATATTTTTTCTCTTTCTTCTACATTTTTACTTTCATCACATAATAAGAATGAATCTCAGTTATGACATGAAATATTAAGACATGTTAATTTTATAAATTTACATGATATGTCTATGAACAATCTTGTTTTTGGCCTTCCTTTTATCCCTTCTCATCAAGAAACTTGTGAGGGTGGTTTACATGGTAACATACTAACCCCTCTCACAAGAATCATGATGTGAATTCCTCTCATCCTTTAGAATTAATTCATAGTGATGTTATAGGACCTCTTTAAGTTGTATCTCTTAATTATTTTTTGTATACTATTACCTTTATTAATGATTATACTAGAATGATCTGGTCCTATTTAATTAAAATTAAATCTAATTTTTTTTTTTAAGTTTAAAGAATTTAAAGCTTATGTTGAAAATGCATCTAATTTTTCTATTAAGAGATTAAGAATTGGTAATGGTGGTGAATATGTTAGTAAATAATTTTATTCTTTTTTATTTAGTTATGGTATTCAAAGGGAATTAACAACTCCTTATTCTCCTCAATAAAATGGTATTGCTGAAAGGAAAAATTGCATTATCATAAAAATGGTTAGAATAATGTTTCACTATGCAAATATTCTTAAATTCTTATGAACCAAATCCATAAATATTTGTGTTCATATTTTGAATAGAGTCCCTACCAAATCCTTACATATTTATACCCATTTATTAATGTGGTATAAAAATAAACCTAGTGTGGCTCATCTCAGGATCTTTGGTAGCCTTGCTTTTATATTTATTCCTAAAGTTAAGAGAAATAAACTTAATCTTACTTCATATTCATGCATTTTTATAAGTTATAGAGGTAATTAAAAAGGTTTAAAAGTGTATGATCCATATACACATTATATCATTGATAATATGAATGTTCTTATTCTCAAAAATAATTTTGTGAGCCCTCTTTGGATCCTCCTCAGTGTTATTTTGTCGATGAATCTGACTTTCATGTTTCTCCTTGTTATGAAATAGATCCCCTTGAAAATTTTGATCTACTTATGGATAACTTAGAGTTTAATTAAACCCTTGAATTTCAAATTCAAGATGAAATACCTAAATGGGTAGAATCCCTAATTCAATCTTCTAATGTTGATAATCTTAATAAATTAACTAGAAATCAATATTAATATCATGCTTTAATGACTATATATGAATATGAACCTCAATCCTTTAAGGAATCCACTCAATATGATAGATGGAATGTTTTTATGCAAGCTGAATATAATACCTTAATTAAAAATCAAACTTGGGGTCTTATCCTTCCTTCACTTAAAAGGCATAGTTTTAGTTGTAGGTGGCTTGATAAGATCAAATATAATTCAATTGGTAAAATTGATAAGTTTAAATCTAGATTAGTTTATCGCAAGTTTATTTAAAAACTTGAGATTGACTATGTTAAAACATTTGCTTCTATAGAAAAAATAAGTACTTTTAGACTTCTTATTTATTTTGAAGTCCAAAATGGTTGAGTTATCCACTAAATTAATGTTAAGAATTTATTTTTCTAAATGATTATTTATTTAGAATAATAAATCTACATGACTCAGCATAAAGGTTTCACTGACCTACCAAAGAACATTATGTATACAAGTTTAAAAAAACATTGTATGGTTTAAAACAATCTCCTCGAGCTTGGTATTCTAAAATTACTTTTTTTTTTAAAGAATTAATTTTTTTAACTACTATTTAGTTAATGATTTCTTTATTAAATTTAAAAATGGTCATTTGATTTTAATTGTATTATATGTTGATGATTTGTTGATTACGAGTGATCTAACTAATTTAATTCATAAATATAAGGATTAACTAAGTCAAATGTTTGAAATGCCTAATTTAGGCATTCTACATCATTTTTTAGGAATGATTATATTTCAGGATAAAATTTTAATTATTGTCTCATAATTTCAATATGTAGTTAATATTCTAGTTAATTTTTACATTATTCATTATAAAAATACTTATACTCCTATTGTTGTTGGTATTAAACTTCATCTTAAACCTGTATGTAAAAAAATAACCCTATTTTATATAGATAGCTTATTGGAAGTTTGATTTATCCAACCATTACTAGGCTAGATATTACATATGTTGTTAGTGTTACTTATAGATTTATGCATGATCTTTATTTGGATCATTGAAAATTAGTAAAGAGAATACTTAAGTATATCAAAGGAACTATAAACTATAGTTTATTTTATTCATCCATTGATAATGCTAATTTATATGGTAATTATGATGCTAACCATGCTTGTGATATTTTAGATCACAAATCTACTTTTGGATATGTGTTTAAGTCTGGTATAGGTGTTATCATTTACAATGGCAAGAAGCAATCTATTATCTCTCTTTTTTATAAAAATAGAGTACATAAGTGATATGGAAGATTCTAAAAAATCCTTGTGGCTATGAAAGTTGTTGGGAGAACTTCATTGGGATGTTTCTTAAAGTACCATCCTTCATTATCCAGTCTAGCACCAAAGAACTAAATACATTGAATTTCACATGAATTTCATCTGAGAGAAAGTCTTCAATGGTAATATGAATCTAAAATTATATCCTATAGATGAATAAGTGGTAGATATATTCACAAAACCACTTGGTGATACCAAATTTCATTAGTTTTATGTAATATTGGAACTCTCAAAGTTACCATTGAGGTGGAGTGTGCATGACAATGCCACTTCCTAATGGCCATATGTTTCTTATTATCTATACTGATTCTCAATTGTAAAGAAATTTAAATTTCGTTTGAATTTATGTAGTTGTAAACTTCATGTGGAAGTTTTACTTTTGTACCCAATATAGAAAATCATACTTTGTAATGGAAGTCCATATGTTATAAAAGGATCCAAATATGCTTAGATGATTATTTTAGAGAAACTTTGAGATGTAATCTCACAATCATGTTATCTTAAACTTAATTTCAAGTATTTTAAGGATTATAATTCCTCAAAAGGTGATGTTTGGCATAATGAAGGTTTTTAAATCTTTTATTTGTGTTCATAGTATAATTCTTTTTGTTTCAAATGTGATTGACATTTATCCCCACTCAACATTAAGGGGGTGTGTTAGAAAAATTAATCTTAAGTGGACCTATATGTCCCTTAGCCTTGGTAATTATTAAATAATAAATAATATATTATTTATTAACTCAAGGTATAAGTATCAAGTAAATAAATAATCATGTTATAGTTGTTTAATATTTATCAAATATTAATTAATTAGTTTCTATCAAGATTGATGGACCTGTTATTTTTACAATGGTCACCTCCATTATTGTTTTAATATAAATAAGGTCTTATCCCTATTTTAAAATCAATCTCGTGAATATGAAATATTTCTAATATTCATTCTAAGGATTTTTTGAATCTTGTCTGAAAAGGAGTGAGAAGTTTAAGATTGTATTGGGTACAAAGAAGTTTATCTAGTTATGAAATTATCATCATTGGTAGGTTTTTACCTCTTTGAGGTTTTTTCATGATAAATTTTATGTTGTGTCAATTTATATGTGTGATAGTATTTTCTTGCAACTAGGTTTCTATATCTTGTGTATGTATATATATTCCTACATAGATTCTATCATCACCAAATGTTTAATCCTAAAAATATAGATTAGGGAATCTAGAGTTAAAGTGGATAGATATAACTTAGGGTAAAAGAGTGATAAATTATCTCTATATCAAGACAATTAAATGTTAAAATTAAATATAACATATGTTAATTTTATTTAACTGAGATATGCTAAAAATAATAAGTATAACTATATTAGATATAAAAATGACAAAAAATAATGTACTTACTTAATTCTGATGCTGACACAATTTTGGATTGGGTACCTCTAGAGCTTCGGACACTAGCATCATCTTTAGATGGTTGCATCGACACTACTATTTAAACTAGATTTAGGTGTCCTATATAGAATACCTAATGGAAAAAGATGCAGCCACCTAGATGATTTTGGGTTTTTTTCACCTTCATTTTGATATATTTATATCTAGGTCATGGACTGTCACTCATGAAATTGTAAAACTCTAGTTATTTCTCCTCATAGTAGATAAGGTAAAAATTTATTGGTGGGAACATGGTGTTGAACTAACCCCAAATACCCTTTTATCAATGAACATTGCCTACATATTCAATACTCTATATAGGGCCTTAAACTAATTTAGTTCTTCCCCACATTTTGTTTATGTGTTAATCATGCAATATATAAAAAGTAAGTAAATAATGACCTAGCTTGTAACTTATAAAATTAGTCTATTAGGTTGCTCTTTTAGTACATTATACCTATAGATGTGTAGTCCCTATGATTGATATGTAAATAGGAATAAATGTGGAAACTTTTCTCAATTGAATGCTCTTTGAATGTTATTTTTAGTATGAATACTAGGTGAGGAATGAATGAGGAGTTATTTTGAACATATACCACTCCTATCAAGAAATATCTCACATTAAAACACTTAAGTTGACCATTAGGATACATTTAATTTGTAAATTATATGACTTTAGGGCACTGGACACCTATGTCAAGGTAAGACACTAGTGTCGACATAGGGATCTAGGACTGACACTTGTGTCTTGGTAGTTAAAAAAATGTATAGACTCAAAACTTAAAGGAGCATAAAATAAGCATTTTGGGAAAGAGAAAAGATCTAGATCATCAACATAAAACTATTAGGACAAATAAATACATCAAGGGACACAAGATAGCGTAGATGTGAGAGTTTTAAAATTAAGAAAGGTATAGAACTGAGATAAATAACCAAGGTCTAAGTTTATCGAGTGTATAAGACTGAGGTGATATATAATCCATAAATATTATACACATATATTTCCCAAACTTAGCAAGGTTTTTGGGTAATAAGGAAAACCCAACATCAAAAAACCATGTGAAAGTATGTCATTTATCACACTCACATACATCATGAAAATTATGTGTATTGAAAACTAGAATATGTTATCTACCTAACATATAATAAATAACATATGAAAAAAGGTAAGTTGGAAACATTTTAAAATTCTCTTATAGGTCTTGATTTTTAATTTCAAAACAATAATAATAATTTTGACATAATTTTTAAATATATTGAAATAAAAAATATTTGAAAAGGGTGTTAGGAATCAAGGTTTCAAAAAGAGAATAAGTAAGAGGAATTCAAACAATATGCAACAAGGTGTTAAAGCATAGTATGATAAGAAAGAAGGCAAGTAATGTACCCCCAATGTATGTGTAAATGGATCATAATAATGTAACAAAAAGTATTATTATAAATAAAAATGTAGATGCCCCTAATGGAAAATAGATATCAATGGAAATCGTACGATGGTAAATATTCAATAGTAAGTAAGAATGATCATTGAAAGAATTTGAAAGATAATTTTGGTTTTGGACTATTCAAATCAACTTGAAAATTAATAAGGAAAGTACCCCCAATTAAATCATAAATCCAAGGGCTAGAATAATACTTATAATGGATATAGATTAAGTATCAATAAAGTAAAATAAAAAAAACTATGTACAAAGGAAATTATGTATATGATGAATCAATAGACTTAAACCAATTAGTAGATTAGGATAAAGTAAAAGGATCTATCCAACCAAGGATATCATCAAGAGGATGCACATATGTATACCCAAATACATTATATGAAGGAGTGACTTCTTATGAAAAGGAAATGTTAATTGTAGATGCCTTTAAATCTAAATTATAGTCACATGTTGTAATATAACCATCTGAATCACTACTCCTATAACCATGTGAACTGGTATCCTCATGTGTAATTGGAGGAGATGTAACAACTTGTATTTGTGATGAAGATCTTTGAATAACCTATGGTACCTTATGAGATGAAGACCTCTTTTTATGTGCCATTGTATACTTTGGATAATATACCATGATCTTTGAACCTAATTGTTCATGCCTATGTTTAACTGTATCATGCTCCTAAGTAGATGGAGAAGCTAGTTCTATAATATGATCATGTGTAACTATATCATGCTCATAAGTATATGGTGAAATTTATCCTATAATATGCTCTTAAACAGTTCTATAGACTATTTATTTACCAATTTGCTCAATGTATATGCCTTATAACTATCTTATAGGAGTAGATATTATTGGATCCAAAGGATATTCATATTAGTTGCTTATAATTTTGACCAGTTGATTACCGAATATATTTGAGACATTTATGCATTTTAGAATGTACCACTCTAATATTTTATATATAAGGGCATCTTTATTATCAAAGACTCTTGTGCTTGGTAAAATAATAATGGAGTGGGAACTATGGGAGGCCCCACTTGTAAGGGTAGTACTATATGTCCAAGAGTATCTTGTATGACCATCAAATGCTTTGACAACTCTAGAAGTATCATGTAAAATTTTGGTTCACACATTTTACCATTATCTATCATAACACTTTGTATGGATTATTTTTCAACATATTCTCAAATAAAGAGTGTGTATGCAATAAAAAATGCATAAAATCTACAAATCAATCCTATCTCAGAGAAGATAGATCTTACTTACACTTCTAATTGGGGATACATTAGATAATTGAGAACATGACCAATATGGATCCACTAGACTAAATTAGGGGATATATTAACACAATAATATTACTAGGGAGGGTTAAAAAGCCTTTAGTCAAGCAAAATTATGAAATAACCCTAAGTCCTATGTTTTCATATTCACTAAACTAATAACAAGTAAAGCAAACAGTCTAATCTATTGCTCACTAAAGATTGTGGCATAAAGTAGGGGTAATAACAAAAGTAAACATGAATAAGATATATATACTCATGTTAATGTATACATAATTTTAATTTATGGAGGATGATTGCAAATGCATATATATCTACTCTTACAAAGGAGGAACAAAGTAAAAAATATTTACCTTTGAAGATGAACCCATTAAGCCTTAATCTTTCCCTTGGCCAAGGTGATTCACAAGAGGTTGTTGTGGTATGTAAGGATGACAAGGATAAATTAGATCAAGGATACACAACCTATCAATAGATCCAAAAGATGTCTCTATAAGATAAGATTTGTATCTCCAAAGAAAGTATGAAACCCTAAGACTGTTCCTCAAGTAGAATGATGGATAAGTAGATGCATAATATATCTTACTTCTTCTCTTTTCTTAGAAATGGTGAAATGATTGTGTTTATATAGGTAGATCTAACCATAAATCTTTCCAAAAAATTTAGTCAAAAGGGTTGATCTGGTCGACCTATTATCATTATTGACAAAAACTCACTAGGTCACAGACTAGGTTGGTTAGGGGCCGACCTAGACCCTAAATAAGTTTTATCAATAAGAGTACAAGGTCGACACAGCTGACATAGTCATGTAAACTATAAAAAAGGGTTTTAGGTTAGGAAAATGGATAATGAAGGTGGTAAAAGGCTAGAGGAGTGTGTAAAATAGAAGGAAAATCTTAGGGGAATGGTTTTTAGGAGACAAGTGTGTAGATAACAAGTGGTAAAAGGGACAACAATCCTATGAAGCATCAATGATCTACCCACCCCTCTCCTGATGCACCCTTAAGGTGTTCAATCAGATATATTTGATAGGTTATTACAAGATAAAGAGCATCATTAATTGATAAAATTTTAAAAATATTATGTGTATACATATGCCCCACTTGAAGCTCATCATGTGTCATGTAAGTACAACAAGGGATGGCACTTCAGGAAAAGAACATGATGACACATAATTTTGATTTTAAATAAAGTGTAGTAAGGAGAAAATAAGATAAATTAAAGGATAAAATTGAAAAACACATACCTTTACTTACCTTATTGTTGTATATAAAGAAGGATATGTGAGAGATGTGAAGGCATCCAATGTGAGGAACATTAGACAAACTTGTAGAAATTAGCAAAAAATCAAATTTTTTGCAATATGTGCATATAATAGTTAGAAATATTCTCTATGACATCAAGATTCTAGAATTTTTTATTATTCTAAAAATGAGTTAGTAGAAACAAAGATATGATCAAAATAGAAATTCTAACAGTAAATATTTGAAGGGTAAATAATTATGAATTGTAAATATAAATAGGGTGAAAAATAATTCATTTAATATCACTTTAGAGGATGTCCATGCATTATTTAGACTTCTTATAGGGGGACACTAGTGATCATGGGGATACCAGATGATTAGCAATAAAGGCAAGCATTAGCCTAATGGGTGATGTGCTCGAATAGGATTTACCTAAGATTAGGGGTGAGTTTGTTTGATGTCTATATTGCACAAATTCTAGATATCCATAAGGCTATGATAGGACTTATGGAAGCATGAGTGTTGTGTCACAAGTTAGATGGCAAGGTAACACTATATGTGATAGCCTTATGTTAGTCTATATTAGACCAAGGCGCACTCTATGACTTGGGTTATATCATCTAGGTTCAGCTCATGCATGATATAAATGAGATGTTGTTCATAGGGAAGAAAACCATGGGGATAGTGGTATTGCCAAGTGCTTAGATATATGAGAGGTTTCTAATGTACCAACCAGCTAGGTTTCCCTATGTGATTGATGATTAGATGCATTGGGTTTTGAGATGGAGATAAGATTAGGTGGTGTAGGTCATGCCCCACATGTCATCAATGTAAGTGGTCACATGAGGAAATATCATGGAGTAAACTTATGCACACATTGTGATAGTTTAGCCGAGTTGGGTAACTATGGTGTTAAGTTTAGCATGAGTGTGATCATGAGCCACTAAACCTAATGGGTAGATCCACAACTAGTAGCATAGTTATCAGGCTAGTTTGGACTCCCTCACCCAATATATCTTATAGTGGTGCCTACATTTTATGCTTGGCATGCAAGATATCTGAGGGGGATAGGAGGAGGGGGAACATTAGTCAAGAAAATAGAGATTGGACTATGGTGTGTGAGACTAGGGATGAGTTAAGCATGATAAATGATATATGGAGAGGGTATGGATGTGGATGCAAGAGTGTTATAGGTACCATAACTATCACCATAATAAGAATAGTTACCACCTCAATCACACCACTAGTAGAGATGCCAATAGTGAGAGAGAGCATAGAAGGTGATCATTCAGGACAACTTGTTAGTTGATCCAAGTTAGAGTTGGTTTATAAAGGCACCACTAAGGCGAGGCTTAAGATGTGCATGGGTGTTGACCCAAGGGTTTGATTTGATTGGGAGGCATCCCATAAGTGAGGTACTCAAATGACAAGTTGATGGAGAGATCATACTCAATGGATGAGTAGATAGAGAGATGGTGATTGGTGACACTAGGATAGGTAATAAATGTTGTAATTTTTAGTCTTTGATATAGAATACTAATTGTATAATATTATATATAGATAGATTTTTAGATGTATATGTGATTTAATATCTATTTGGTTTAGATTTTATAGATATTATGAATGGGGAGGAGGTCAAATGGGGATTTATGGTGATGGGATCACACCATGATATTGTAGATGGGGTGTTGGCACCATGTGACCCCACCACATTGGATGATCCCATGGTACCATCTACCCCAACTTAGGCAAGTTAGTTCAAACTATTATGGGAGGTCATGTGGTAGCTATAGGCATGCAAAGATGGGCTATAGCCACCAACAAGGGTGGGAGGAGGAGAGGCACAGGCATGGTAGGCCTTGGCTTAGGAAAGAGCCATGCATATGGATACCACTATCCAATTGGGATAGGTACAGGCCTAGGTGGCCAAACTATAGGGATAGGTATTAGGCTTGAGATCTTAGATAGTTCATTATATCTTACTATTTATAGGGAATACTCTAAGGCATCTATGGGTAGCATGGTTAGGCCATGGGATAGACATGATGAAGCCCAACCTTAGAGATGGAGCAATGTATTTTTGTACTTTGTATTAAAAACATGATATATTTAGAGATATTTTCCTTTGACATTTGTATGTTGATATTATGTGTTATATTATGGTTGTGGTTGTGGATGCATGGATACATTTCTTTCTATCACATGTATTTAGGTTTTTTATATATTATATAGGAAATATATGTGTTGTGTTTTCTTTTAGCATTATGTAGTACACATACATGGTTAAAAATAAATAGGCAAAAGGAATTTGAAAATCATAATTAATCAAAAATAAATGCACTACACACTATATCACAATGGGAAATGTGTAATATAAAAAGATGACTAAGTATAATAAACCACTGAGTGCTAGACAAGAGGGAATTTATTTTTAAACCATGAGAAAGATTAGCACCAAATTAAAATAAGTAAAATCACACTAAATCACATTGGGAAGTATGAAAATAATGTAATAAAAAGGAAAGCACGTGAAAGAATAATGGTATAAAAATAAATCAATTAATTCAATAAATCATACTAAATCACATTGGGAAGTATAAAATATAAACAAATTTGGTAAAATGGTCTTAAATTAATCACACTAATTCAAGTTGGGAAGTATGAAAAACTTAAGAAAAGTGGTTGGATTATTACATGAAATCAAAAAATAAGAAGATAAAAGTGAAAGATAAATGAAGTAAGCATAAAATACACTAAATCAAGATGGGAAACATGTCAATGATGTGTAAATCATAATCAATAACATCTTATCTCATATTTTACACATGTAATTTTGTTGTGACTTGGATTATTGAAAAATTTTGTGAGAAAGGCCAGGTCCTATCCATGGTCTTACACTGTAACTCACAAAGGGAACACTAATGAGGTGAAAATAATGTGGAAATATGGGATGTTTAGAATGGTAATGTGAACATTTGGTAATTTTTGAGGAAGGCCAGGTTATGTCCATGGTATTATAATGAAACTCATAAATGGAATCCCTAGGGGGAGTGATTAGTGAACAAAATAATATTTCTCAAGGGAAAATACTAGTGTTGTAGGGAGTGAAAAAATTAATGTAATAAGCATAATGTATGCATATTATGACAAGACCTTAGGAAACATGAGGCATATTAAGGACATGAGAAGACACTAAGTGACTAGTGACCATCAATATACAGAGGATACGTGTTCTCTATAGACATAAAGCTATGTAGGAAAATAAGTGTGGTACTAAGATCAACTCAAGTTGTAAGTTTTGAACAATACAGACTTAAAATGACCAATAATGAGAGATAGAGTGATACACATGAATGAACTTTAGGATTTGGCTAAAGTAAGCTAAGTATCCAAAGATATGACTACCTATAACCCTTAGGCTTAACTATGAACTAGCATGTTATCTCAAGTCTCAACCATGTATGCTTAATTTGCAAAAGGAAAAGAGGAATAAAGTGAGATCCAAAGTGGACAGATAAAGGGAGATTTTAGTGAGATGAAATATTTTATAAATGATCACATGGTAAATAAGGAATGACTAAAGGGATTAAGGTTTGTATAACCAAGTCACAATTAACAATTATCCATGTTTATGGAGATAAGATAACAAACAATTGTGAAAAAGAACAAGTTAAACATAAGAAATGAACTCAAGAAGGATAAGGATGGAATTATGAAAAATAACCCATAAGAAAACATAAGAAGAATAATTACATCATAAACAACATGTAATGCAAAACAAAAGTCACCATGTAAGATAAATAAGAATTTGACACAATATCAAATGATATAAAATAGATGTAAAGTTGGAGCACACATCCAATCAAAATTAAAATGTAAGAACACCATAAATGTGTTCATAAGTATTAATATATTTATCCACATACATTATCCATAACATCTGATAAGTCTCTATGAAGTTGAATATGAACTATAGATAATGTCTCATCAATCTTTAGTGAAAGTTGAGAAAATACTTCACATAGAATCTCCTCGATATAAAATATAGGAAGGCTTGAAGGATTAGGTTGATGAGGGATATCATTTAGGGGATGCTTAGGATAATTCATGGTAGTGGATTATATGAGAGATGAAGGGGTCACTAGTGGAGAAGGTGCCATAGGTGAAAGATTCATTAGTGGAGAGGGATCCATAGGTGAGGGAAGGTCCACAAGTGAGAGACTCATAGGTAGATATAAAACCATAGGAAATGGAGCCATGGGGGAAAAGGGGGAGCCCTCTTGCAAGAGAGACCTATGAGAGGAAGGGTAGAAGGTGAAAGAATGTTTAGGAGATGATCCTTGAGATACTATTGAAGGATGTGTCAATGATCATTCTAATGTGTACCACATTGGTGCCAGAGACATTATACCTATCTAGATTTAGGAAGTTATTCAGGTAACACTTTTGGGGGAGGTTTAGCCTTATCTAAGGGTTGAGGAGTGGTGGGATGTAAAGTGTTGATATATTATCATAAAATTCAATAGTACATGGATGAATGATTATATGTGTCTTATAATAAATAAATATGCTTGTGAGTAGAATTTATAGGTGTACTCATAAGAGGAGTGGAAATAGAAGCTGAGGAAGACTGGTATAATGAATAGTCTTTAATATAATGACTAGTAACTCTATGAATGTCATAATAAAATTGATCATCCCATTTTTTGGGCAAAGGAGCAAGTTATGGTAAAGGGAGAAAATCATCACCAAGAGAAGATGGGATTGGTGGAGATATTAGATGAGGCTTGACTAAAGGAACAATAGGATCAGAAATAGGAAGAGACTCAATGAGAGTGGGAGTGGGAATAGGAACTGAATTGAGCTATACTAAGGGAGGGGTAGGATCCATTGAGGGCTGAAGGATAGTCGTAAGCATCTCAAGTATAAGTTGGCTAGAGGGGTCTTTTTATTTGTTAAAGTGATAGGGACTAGTCATAACATAATCCATAATCATACTCCTATGAGTTTATTCAAAAATTAGAGGTGTGCACACCATCTCTACCCTACAATCAAGAGGAAATATGCTAAAATTAGGAATGATATAGGATGGAATGCTAAAAGAGATACTAAAAGATTAAATCAAAGAGGAATGATAATGAATAATCTTAGCATCTCAAGCTTGAACAAGACCTATTATAAATGGATCATCTAAGGTATATCCATCATCACAATTAGGTGTTTGAAGGTAAATGGTGCAATTAGGGATGACCTTGTCATCCAATGTGGTGTGATGAATGGAACGTTGAATCTCATTTAAGATAATAGGTATATCATCACTAGGTGGTTTATGGGAATGAGGTTGTAAAGAAGTGGGTAGTTAAGAGATGAGATGAGGTGAGAGATCCAAGTTTTTAATCTTGATATTGATATTTTCAATATGATAATCATCGAAATATAGGAGGTTGGGGGTTATATTCTCAATGAGTTTAGGGTGACCATTATAACCTAGAGTGGAATTGATAGGAACTTTAAACCATTAATATTCATGAAATGAAATGTTTGGCAAAGGTTCAAGGGTAAGAATATTGAATACACCATAGTCTTGGAATTGTTCAAAATTCCATGGGTTAGTGTCACCTTGAATCATATAGATGGCTCCATTATGAGTAAATTTGACACATTGGCACGCAGAGGAGGAAACTTCTCTCATGTGATGAGTCCACCTCCTATCAAGCAAAATGTTATAAAATAGAGGAAAGTTAAATATCATCACCTTCACATGAATGGTGACATGTGGGACTATAAATGGGGATCCACACACAAACTAAAGGAGGCATTTGCATTTAATCATAGAATTGACATGTGTTATGTTTAGACTTAAGATTACACTTAGAATATCCAAGGGTTTCAATAAAATCAAGAGAGACAACATAAGTGTTAGTGCCCTTATTAATTAAATTATGATTAACTTAGATATCACTAATTTAGACACTAATAAATAGAGGAGGATCATCTACATGAAGCAATATTTCATTGAGGATCATATAAGCAATGGGGAATTTAAGGGAAATAAAAGTTTCCATTGTTTCATCAACATGTATGGACATTTCTTCACACTGTATACACCTAAAATTGGCCACCAATGGCTTCATATCAGACTTTAGATCAATTCTTACCAACCATTGACCACCTAGCCTAAGAATTTCTATAAGTCTCAAATTTGGCTTCTTAACCATGTAATAAATAAATTTGGTCCCATAAATCAATTAAATCATGTAAATGCATACATTGAATTAAATCATGTAAATACATATATTGAATTAATTAAATACTTGGAAAATGTGTAAAATCCTAACAAATATTAATTAACATCAAATCCTAATTAAATATTAACTAAATTAATCTATGAGTAATTAAAATCAATTATCAAAAATGAAAATTTAAAAATTAATAAATGTCCTAAAAGTGCATCTTAAAATCTAATAATGAGTTCTCCAAATTTAAAATATCTCAAAATATCTATTCATGATAAGCATGAGATTTTGGACACCTTTCAACCCTAATGGGGTTAACTAATCCAATGAAGGATAATATTTAACCCATTCCAAGTCATTTAAAATCCTATTAAATCAAGCCTAGAGCTCTTTATTATGAGATCTTGAATAAAGTAAAGTTATTATGCAAGAGTTTGATTCATGAATGTAAACATAGGTCTATAATGCCAGAATTCTAAGCCAAGCCAAGCCAAATCCAGCCATGGTGCTAAGAGGATATGGAGATAGCCAAGACCCATTGATGAAGACCTTTTGATCATAATCCGAGCAAGATAATGAAGATATCTCTTAGAGAAATCAAAGAATGTAAGGGAAGTTCTCCTTTCTTTGCATTTTTAATTGGGTTTTCATTAGATTTGTTCACTAATCTCCTCCCATGAACTAGGCCTAGAGATGTTAGATTGTTTAGTGTGTTTATTTCATTATTTTTGAAAATAAAACTATACTAACCTCCTCTCTTGAGTCAAATTCCTTGATCACACACACTATTGTAAAATTCTATCTTTTGATCTGGATAAGGTGGCTTTACATCCTACTAGGGGAGGATGAGGGATGTTCATTTTGATTAGAAGTTGCATAAGACTATTACGATGATGTGAAGAGGTCAGAATAAGCTAAATAAATGGGATTTGAGATGTGATATTAGTAAGTTATATGATAGGATCCCATTCATCATAACCCATAAAATGACTATTGGAAAGAGGTGCATAGTGTTGAAAGAGGTCCTCATAAGGAGGAGATGAAGTACATTTGAATTTATGTTGATAATATGTGGGAGGTTTAATTGGAAGATAATATTTTTGATTGTTTCAAAAAGATGGGGTAGTTGATGAAGGTTTCGTTTGAGAAGAATATTTAATAGAAGTTTGAGTATCATTAGTGATAGGTAAATAGGTTGGAGGAATTGCAAAAACAGAGTTAGAAGTGTTATTCAAGGGAGGTTTTAGAATTGGTTCATTAAAATATATAAGGTCTTCTTTCCCCAACTCAATTAAGTGAGTTGGGGAATAATCTTAGATAACATGAAATGTGTGAGACAATTGAGGGGTGTGGATAGGATGAGGATCAATGAAAGAAACCACCCTTCACATATTAGTCATATTGACAACATTCTCTTTAGGAATTTAGTCAATAATAATGTCAACATTATTGATAGAATGGGTAGGCTTGTCTTGGTTATCTTGGTGATTCAGAAGAGGATCTTTATAGATGGCCAAATAGGCATTATCATAGTTCAAAGCTTGAGATTTAATTTTTGCTTTATGGGCTCTAAAAGCAATGGCATAGGCTTGTTGACATTTATGAATGATAGAATAATGTTCAAAATTGGGACCAAAAATAAAATTTATAGATAAATTATGGATTTGCCTAAAAGTCAGCTCTATGTGATAATGTAGCAGACAAAAATGTAAAGGTAAAAAATGTAGTAATAAAAATATACTATGACAAAAATGTCATGAGGACAAAACCTAGCAAGGAAGAAATGTAGCAATATTGGTAATGTCAAAAAAATATAGTGAAGAAAATAATTACGACATTTTAGTGACTATCACATTGTTTATTTGCTATTTTAGTTCATTTTGGTGATAGTAGTTAACATTTCATGGTGGAAAATTAATGCACCAAATTTACAAACAAAATAATAGAGGAAAATGTGATTTCATGAGTTTGGACCTTTAGTTGAAAGTTGTGTCATCTTCTATGTGAGTGCATCATTTACTATGTTTTATTCCTATGATGTTTTGTCCTCACTACATTTTTTCCTTGATATGTTTTATCCTCGCTAAATTTTTCACACTATATTTTTAATCACTACATTTTTGTCTGCTACTTTTTTTATGGATTCCTACAAGTCTCATGAGAATGACCCCAACTAATGTAAATCCAATAAAATTTATTGGATCATACCAAGATTTCATGGGATGAGTGGGATCATGTTCTCATAGGAGAGGCCTTAGTAGACACTTTTTTAATTCTACTAAAGATAGGGGTTTATAAACATTGATATTATTGGCTGAAGATAAATGAGGATTAGTGATGTGGTCAGGTGGTGAAGCTTGTTCTGAAGTTTGGTTAGGAACAATAGCTTGAATATTATGAATCATATCATAAGATTTGGTGACACCATTAGTTATAGCATTATGATTCTTATTTTTTATTAACATACGAGTACCCATAGAATGTTGGTATGGCTCAAATTAATGCATAAGGAATATTGATGCTTGGTTTGGTCAATGGTCTCTTTCAAAATTCATGGATAGAAAATATGGAACTAATATTGCAACTTTGGAAAAGGGGCATTGGTAAATATATGAAAGAGGTTGTCATATGCCATATTATGTTCACATTTGTTAGACAAGGTATTCCATCATGTGATAAAATATTATGTGGTTTTAATCTCATGCTGCTTACAATTGATAAAATGAGCCAAGGTATTTTCATGGAGATCACTAGTTTAGAACTCTTAGACTAGAGCATTAACTAAGTCCTACAAACTATTAATGGAATAATATTTTCATTAGTTGTACCAATGTAAAGCATAACATATGAGAGTGTTTGTTAATAGTTTAGTAGTGGCAAAGGTAGTTAACTTGACCCAATAATTATATAGATTTCTAAATGTTTTTAAATGAATTATAGGATCGGTTAACCCATTATAAGTAATGGTAGGGATGATAATTCCTATATTGATTTTATAAATTTGAGATGTAAGAGGCTCATTTTGAAGGTGTTTGATTGTTTTATTAATAAGAGGAGGTTGAGGGATAAGATTACCATGGGAATATCGAAAAGGAGGTGCAGGAACATTTTGGTTATATGTGTCCCATGTCATCTATTGAGGGTGGATTTGAAGATGGATAAGATGATTTTGAATTTGCATCATTTTATTTACATTGTTAGATTGAAAAGCATTAATTTAATTAAGATTTTATAATAGGATTTTATGGGTTTGATTTGTATTATTATAATTGGAATTGGTAGTAGTGGCTTGGGTACCACTATGGGTGTTAGTAGTAGCTTGAGAAGACTTGTTGGCTAGTGAGGCACTAGTAGCATGATTTGTTTCTATGGCCAAAGATGCACTAGTAGGGGGATGAGAAGAAGTGACACTAGAGGCATGATTACCATGGGTAACAAATGATTCACTAATGGAAGAATTGAGAAGAGTGGGTCTTGGAAGATGCCCACTAGATGTAGAACTTGTCATATTGGTAGAGATACTAGGCATGGAGATGGATGAAATCAAAGAGGAAGATGTCATAGTATGAGAAGGGGTAAAAATAGAGGGAAGAGGTTGAGAAGCAAAGAAGATAGTATCTCCAAATCTATGTGATAATGTGGGAGAAGGTGAATGGGTTTCCTCAACTTGACCACTTATCATTAGATGGTAAATAGTAGAAGGATCTTTCCCTCAATGTTGAGGAAACTCATTGATGAAGAGGAGAATGTATAGAGTATACTCTAATTGAATTTTTTCTTCAAATGAGAAGATAGGATTATGAAGTGAAGAGGAATAAAGAAGGGTCCCATAGTTGGTAGTGTGAGTGGCTACATGCACATTGTTTTCATCTAGGGTGGGATCCACAAGCTACTTATGGGAGAACCTATTAGGGTTGGTAAGACTCATCATATCTATTAAATTCAACTCAGTGTTATATTTAAATAGGAAGTTCATGATGAAAGAGATAGATTAAGGAAATGAAATTTAATTAAATTTAAAAATATACAAGAGGTAAATAAGAGTATAGAGTCAACCAGGTCGACCTAGCAATGTAAACAAGAGTCACAAGAGTATAGAGTCGAGTGGGTTGATTGAGTAATGTAAAAAAAAGATAGAAGAGTACAAACTTGAGAAGGTTGACTGAGTACTATAAAAAAGAAAATAGATAGTTTGATAAGGATACAGAGTCAACCAATTTGACTTATTACTATAACCTATTAGGCATAAATGAGTATTGGGTTGACTCAGTACTGTAATTAGGTAAAAATACATTTTGTAAGATATTATGTCAAATATAATGATAGTGTACTAAAAATAGGAAAAAAAATTAAAAGTAATTAAATAAATAAGTGAAAGAAAACACACACAAAATTGGATCAATGAGAATGATTCAATTTAGGCACAAAGCACAAAACATGTCACCAATGTTGGCCAATGCAAGTTTTTATGATACAACATACAATGAACAAAGAACAAGAAATCAACTAAAAATAAAATGATAACTAAGTGGTTATCCTAAATGTTTGTATATTATTATAAAGTATTATTTTAAGTGTGATAGGGATGTTGGTTAAAGGTAAGGAACTAAAAATCAATCTATGGATGGTTTCAGGATGATTAGGATGAAAGGGATATGTGTTGGCAATGGTATTGGCTTGGTATTGGGCCTACCCCTCACTTCACAATCCCATAGTAATAAGGGTGTTGGTTTATTTTAAAATATATATTCTTAACCATGTGTTTATACTTGGATATAAAACCAAGTCATCTTCCCCCTTGGTGATGAAATCCAAGTAGGTAGACCTTGGGTAGAAAAATGTTAAATGTGTTTTGAAATTATGTGATTTGGTAGTATGTGAAAAAAGATAAAAATAGTGTAACTAATTGATATATTTAAAAACCAAATAATTAGACTATGTGAACTAATATAAGTATACAAACAATTAAAAATGAAAGTGTGAATTAATTACTAACATATAATTATTAATTCCTAATTTAAGAATAGTATAGAGTCAATTTAGATGACACTATATGCAAACATTACATAATAGAGTTTATGGGGTTTCTATTTTACTATAGAAGCAAGATTTTTTAAGAACTAAGTTGACCACATCGACTTATTATTTTAAATAGAAGATAGACTACAGAACTAGGTTGACCAAGTTGACCTAGTTTGTTGTAGGATTGTAATTTTAAAGACTGCAAACTTACAAAAAATAAAACTATAATTAATAATTGAATTGATAGAGAGAGAAAGAAAGGAACCTTAGTGTGTTTTAAGATGTTGAAGACTATGATACTTTTTTTGAAGTGCCTTAAATGCTTGCTTGCAAGTTTTACCAACTATGTCAATTGGGTCAACCTAACCCTATGAAAATCATATTTCTTAAAGCCTGTTAAGATGATTAAGTTAACCTGGTTGACCTAGTTTATTATCTTGAAATTCTCTAGAACACTAAGTCGACCTACATAGCTTAATTTTTTATTTTGGAGTTTAATAAGAGACTAAGTTGACATATTCGACATTGTTTGCTATCTAGAATTGAATAAGTGTACTATGTCAACTTGGTTGATCTAATAACCTATATATGATGAAGACCTACATAGAAAGAATAAAGTTATTTTGATACGATTGTGTGTTAAACTTGTAAATAGAAGCTATAACTATAAAAACATGGTCGACCTAGTGTCATAAATATAGAAAAATAATAAAATGATAGAAATGAAAAGCATGAAATAAAACTTATAAGGGTTAGATTCATGTTGTATTCACTATAATGTATGCAATAATAAATGTATTAGATATCAAATAAATACTATCTCAAATAAGATAGATATTACTTACACTTCTAATTGGGGATATATTAGATAATCAGGAACATGACTAATATAGATCCACTAAACCAAATTAGGGGATATTTTACTATAATAATTACTAAGGATGGTTTTAAAGCCTTCAATAAATCAAAACTATGAAATAACCATAACTAAGTCCTATGTTTTCATATTCACTAAACTAATAACAAGTAAAGAAAAAAGTTTAATCTAGTGCTCACCAAAGCTTGTAGCACAAAGTTAGGGTAATAAACAACAAAATTAAACATACATAAGAGACATATACTCATGTCAATGTATACATAATCCTAATGCATGGAATAAAAATGTAAATTCATATCTATCTACTCTTACAAATAAGGAACAAAGTTAAGAATACTTACTTTTGAAGATGAACTTGTCGAGCCTCAATCTCTCCCTTGGCCAAGGTGCTTTAAAAGAGGTTATTGTGGTCTATAAGTATGACAAATATAAATCAACTCTATGCTACAAAACCTATCAATTCATCTAAAATAATTTTCCATAAAATAAGATTCATATTTTCAAAGAAAGTATGGAGCCCTAAGCTTGTTCCTCAAGTAGATGGTGGATAAGTAGATGTGTAATATATCTTACTTATTATCTTATCTTAGAAATGGTGAAATGATTATGTTTATATAGATGGATCTAAACCTAAACCCTTCCAAAAAATTTAATCTATAGGGTCGACCTGATCGACCTGGTAGCATTATTGACAAAACTCATTGGGTCATAAACTAGGTCAGTCAGGGGCTGACCTAGACCCTAAATAAGTTTTGTCAATAAGAGTACAAGGTCGACACAACTGACATAGTCATGAAAACTATAAAAAAGGGTTTTAGGTTAGGAAAAGGGCTAATGAAAGTGGTAAAAGTCTAGAGGAGTGTGAAAAAGAGAAGGCAAAACTTAGGGGAATGGTTTTTAGGACATAAGTGTGTATACATCAAGTGGAAAAAGGGACAAAAATCATACGAAGAACCAATGGTCTACCCACCCCTTTCTAGGTACACCCCTCAAGGTGTGCACTTAGAGAGATTGAGACTCAACGGGTTCTTGCAAGATAAAGAGTATCAGTAATTGATAAAAGTTTGAAAAATCATGTGTATACAAAGTGCAAGTCTATATGAGTCATCATCAATAATCTCATTATCATTGAATGTGATGCTTGTTTTCTTTTAACTATACCAATGATTTTATCAAGTGGATACCCATATGTAGAAGGAGGAGGATGAACATTATATGCATGGTGTACTTCAAAATTATCCTTATTATGTAATGTTTTATGCTTTGGAAAAGGATTTTTATAAATTTTGGGCTTTGAAATATCATTTGTATGTGGCTTAACCTCTTCAATAGGTGTGAAAATATCATTAATGTTTTAATCAATGATATCTTGAATCTTGTGTTTGAGTCTGAAACATTTTTTTTGGAATTCCCAATACATATATGGTAGTCACAATATGTATTACCATCAAAATTTCTTAGTCTAGGTATGTCCACTTCCATTGGTAGAGGAAGAATAATGAGATTACATTCGATTATATTTTACAATAATACATGAGGAGGTGAAGGTAACCTTGAAAATTTCCTCCTTGGTGGAGCCTACAATTGAAGCTTTTATGTTGGTTGTGAAATAACATTAACTATAACTTTAGCCTCATTCTTTCTTTCATTGGGTTTTCTCTTCTAATTCATCTTGCATTAAAATTTGACATTTGAATTAGGAGCACTTGAAGTGTACTTGAGATTGTTCAAAGTAAGCAATTTGACCTCATGATCTTTAATTATATGACATAACTCATTAAAATATTTTAATGTATCAAACATAATAGATTCTTGAAGTGGAGCTAGCCAATTTGAGTGAAGATATCTTAAATATCATTATTAACCATTTGATTTATCATTTTTGCTAGCATTTTCTTGTATCTTATCACAAATTCATTTATTATTTCATTAGACCCTTATTTGAGATTTGAAATTTAAGCATATGATAGTTTTTCACCAATGTTGATAGAAAAGTGTGTCAAAAATTGATTTTCCAAAGGACTGAAATCATTTATTGATTGAAGAGGAAGATCATAAAACTATATAAGAGCATATTCTTTGAGACTTATTAGAAAGAGATATGTCAATAATTTATCATTATCACTCTAGACACACTGCATTTAATTCACTCAAATATTGTTAGGATCACCTTTGCCTTCATATAGAGGAAGCTTAGGAACCACAAAGCTAATTAGTAATATATAATATGTAATTTTGGGTACTAATGGGTTATGTAGCAAAGAACATGAGTCTAAGGAGGGAGTAACATGATAAATAGTTTTCTCAATTTTAAATAGATTAGCTTATAAGGAAATAATTATATGCTCAAGCATAGTATTCATGTAAATAAGTGAGGGAGTATAAGTATCATAAGTAGACATAGGCATAGACACATTTTAGAAAACAAGTGATTTTCCCAAACCAAAATATGATGTTATAGAGGTAACTAGAGTTGTAGAAATAGGAATGGATGTAATAGTAAAATTAGCAACATTAGAAGTGTGAGATTTGACAACCTTAAAAAGGAAATTATTTAGGTAGATATGTGGCTAATTTAGCTTAATACTCATATTTTGATGCTATAAGTAGACTAATGATATTATTCACCTCTTGTAGTGTCTATCGAATACCTTGAAAAAATTCAAATAATTCTTACACTTGATTTTGATCTAATGCATTAAGCTCTTGTGGATCAATATAATTTTAATGTTTATTATGTACAACATAATCCTCTTCATTACTTGATATTAGAAATAGCTATAGGATCTAATGAATCTAATAGAAATCATAAATAAGAGATAAAACAATCATAGTAATAAATAATAACTATATATCTAAGACAATTAAAAAAATGAATAAATAACTCAAATATGATGAATTACTCTGATAATTCAATATTAATCTGATATAGAATACACGAATATCCATTGCTTATATAGAGCAAGGTGTACATGATAAAGATCAGGAAACTTACATAACACATGTATTTCAACTGATAACTAACTACATGAATAGTCGAGTGCAACTACACACTAATAAGATAGGTGTCCAACTTATGTAAATTATCAACACAAGTTTACTAGTTAAGCAATCTTATCTTATCTTATCTTGAATAGTGGAGTGGAACTTCATTGTAACAAGATAAGTGTCTAAATTAACTACTAGCTAAGCAAGCTTATCCTATCTAGTGTAAATTATTAATAAACATAATAAACTAATTACAATAAGTAATTAATGCACCAATCTAAATAATAAATAGTAGATGCAATAAAGTAAATAAAATCACCAACACCCCCCCCCCCCCCCATAATTAAATATTAGGTAGGGCTATACAAATAAGAGTCTTGGTAATGTGTAACCATATTAGGTACTCTGTATAAATAGATGAGGAAAGGAGAAATCTTGAAAGAAAAAAAATCCTCAAAATGAAAGTCTAGGAGACCCCCCTGAAGAACTAATGTCCCCTAAAGAACTAATATCCCACACCCCCAAAAGAGATTTAAAGTGAATATACTTTCTCTTAGTGAAAGGTTTGGTGAAAATATCTACAATCTACTCCTCCATAGGACAATATTGAAGATCAATGATCTCTACCTAAATTAGCTCCCTAATAAAGTGCATATGGATCTCTATGTGTTTAGTTCTCTAATGATGAACTAGATTCTTTGAGATTTGGATACTACTCTGGTTGTTGCAGTAGATGACTGATGTCTTTCAAAATGGAACAACAATCTTAGTGAGAATATTCTAAAGCCAAATAACCTTAGTAATGGCATTAACAATGCCATGATACTCAACTTCTATATATGAAATAGTAATAGAATTTTGCTTCTTACTCTGCCAATAAATGGGGTCAAATCTAAACTAAAAGTTATAACCAGAAGTGGACTTATGATCATCATAGTCACCAACCCAATCAAAATCTATGTATCCCACCAAGTTTGAACCTGTACCTATTTTATAGTGAATCTTGTATTTGATAGTTCCCTAAATTTAGCTCAAAATATGTTTAGTATCTCTCCAATGAAGCTCATGTGGTGTCCATATAAAGCATGAAACCAACTACATATGAAATGTTAGGTCATGTATGAGTCAAATAGATGAGGTTGCCTACAAGTTGGTAATACAATGTGGCATCAACCAAGGGAGTGGAATAATGACCTTAAGTCTAACTATAGATAAGAAAGGAGTCAATGTAGGCCTGCAATCAACCATGTGAAATTGAGCTAACAATTCCATGGCATACTTAGGATGTGAAAGTGTAATCCTATAAAATGACTGTGTTATCTGAATCCTAAGAAAATAGTGCAATAGGCCCATGTTTGTCATAGAAAACATATCATGAAGTACAATCTTAACACTACTAATGATGGATGTTGTGATCCCTATAATAATGAGATCATCAACATAGAGAAATAAGTAAAATAGTGAATCCTCTTATCATAAAATTTAGACATTCAGATCTAAGTGACATCTTGAAAACCCAATTGAGAGAAGAAATGTGTCTATCTTAGAATACCAAGCCTTGGGGGCTTGTTTTAGACCATAGAGAGACTTCTACAAGTGGTACACCAATTAAGAATCTTGAATGAACCTCTGTGTCTGATCCATATATATCTCCTCATGAAAATCCCCATGAATAAATACTCTCTTCACATCCATATAATGTATATCACAACCATGAGTTGCACCAATAGCTAGTATCAAGCGAATGAAATTTATCTTAGCAACAAGCACAAAGGTTTTTGTATATTTAATGCCTTTCACTTGGGAAAAATCTTTGGCCACTAAGTGTGCTTTATACTTATCAATATTTGCATCCACTACAAACTTAGTTTGATATATCCACCTACATCATACTAATTTTATTCCCTTAGGAAGAGGAATAAGATCCCAAATGTTATTCCTCATCAATGAGTCATACTCTTCTTCCATTGTTGAATCCCACTCAACTGTCCCTATGGATTCCTAAAAAGACTATGGATCAAAAGCTATGGCAATGTAGGAATGTGGAAGATCTTGTTGTGACCATGTTTTCCTTTTATTTGATAGATCCCTAACAAGAGGGTTTGCATCTACCAAAGTCTATCTATCCCACAAACACATCAATAGGAAAGGATCTAGAGGAGGAGGAACATGACCTGCTAAACCTTGCTAGGGAGGTATTACCTCATCATCCCTGTGAGTAAATGAAGTAGGAGTATCATCATCACTGTTATCTAATTCTTCTAAGGAATAATGAGAAATCTTAGAAGACAAGTTTGAAGGATTTTCTTCAAAATAAACACTTATCTCTATAATAAGCTCATGTGAATCTAGATCAATGAGTCGATACCCCTTAACACCATCAATAAATCCCACAAATATGCAAGTTTATATTTGTTGTTCTAAATCATGGTGCTTGTCTAAAGGTATGTGAGCCCATGTTAGACTACCAAAGACTCTGAAATGAGCACTTCTAACTTCCTATTACACTAGGCTTCAAGAGGTGTTATCCCCTTTAAAGCTTTGTGAGGAACTCTATTCTATATATATGCAGCATAATTAATCACTTCCACCCAGTAATCAAGTACTAATGATTTTGCATGAATCATACAACTTTCCATTTCTTTTAAGAATCTATTCTTGCTCTCTGCTACACCATTCTACTGAGGTGTGTATGAAACTGAATGCTAAAGATCAATTCTTTCAAGAGCACAAAATTGTTAAAACTTATTATTCACATATTCCCTCCCATTATATATGTAGAGAATCTTGACATACTTCTCAGATTATTTCTTTTCTAGAGCTTGAACTCTATAAATCTATCAAATATTTCACTCTTGAGTTTTAAAAAATAAACCCAAGTATATCTAGAATAGTCATCAATAAATATGAGAACATAGCAGGTTTTACTGAAAGACAAATTGGTAATGGACCTATTAAATCACTATGTATAAGTTTGAGGACTTGTGTATCCCTTCAAGCCTTCCCTTTATCAAACTTATCCTCTAAATGTTTCCTAAGGCATAACATGACATACACCCCCATAAAATTAAATTAATGGAAGCCCTATAACCATCTCCTATTGACTAAGCTGTTATAAATGGCAGTAGTTTAAAACACTAAACTACTCATGTCATAGCTTTCTCACTAACTTAGTGTGTGAGAGCAAAGTTGTAGTGGAAGACTAAGGCACAAAGTGGAAGAATGAATAAATTTAATTATTATTATCAACTTTTTCCACTAAAACTAAGGCATTATCCTTCAATTTTTTTATTGATACAGAATTGGGTGTGAACTCAACTTTCCTACTAGTATCAAAGTGAGTGATTTGGAAGATAGAGAGAAGGTTAGTCGATAACTTTAGCACATAGAGGACATCCTCAAATACACCACTATTAATAGTAACTATACCTTTTCCTATAACATCTACCTTAGAATCATCACCTATTAGAATATGAGGAAAGGAACTTGGTTCTAATCCAAAAAATTGCTCTTGATTAGAACCCATATGGTGCAAAGCACTTGAGTCAATTACCCATGACTTGGGAGAATTTTCCAATGCAACTAGTGCCATAGCTTTCCTTTTCCCTAAATTTTAAGGAGTATAAGAATCCTTTGATTGATTGATGTTATTCTTTTTTAGAAGACCCTTAAGTTCATCAATCTCTTTCTTCCAACAATCTTACTCACTATGAAAACCCTTTTTGAAATAAGGGCAAGGAGTGCCAGTGCTTTTTTGTGAATCCCCTTTCTTATTAGTGAATTTATAATCCCCTTTTGAGGAATATTGTTTCCCTTTATTCTTATCTTTATATGACTTATTCTGATTATTCTTCTTCTTTTTACTTAAACTTGTATTTGATGTTGATATTGGAACTTGCTTATGCTGAGGTTGACTTGTAATTAGAGCTTGAGATTTGGATTACTTGATTAGACCCATAGATATTAACTTTTCTTCTTTAACCATTAGAATCTCATGGAATACCTCAAAGGTGGGCATTTGATATGATGTGCCCAATGTGAGCTTATGAGTCTGAAAGATATAGACAAAGGATGAATATTCAAGACCTAATTTATGTAAGGCACTGAAAATCAATTAAATATCCTTTTTATCAATTTTACATTCAAAAATTTGTGCTCTAAGATCTATGACTTTAGTGATGTAGTCTTGTATTGTAGCATAATTTTTAGGATCCAAATTAATGAGCTTGTTGTCAATTTGGTAACCACGAACCTCATCTATTTTGCCAAATAATGATGTTAATTTATCCCAAGCCTCTTTTGGAGTTGTACATTTGTCAAGATGGAAATTCAAATCTAAAGACATGTAAGACCAAATGCATCCAATTACCTTAGTAGTTTCAAAGAGAAAGTGATGTAACTCTTTTGCATCAGTAGGTGGAGTAAGAAGAGTCATTATTTAAGGTGTATATCCTAACATCATTAATGCATTCCAAGCATTTTTTTTCCATGTGTTGTTATATGCTATCAATAGTGGGAACTTAGGATTCCCCATGATGTCTTTGGAAATAAATTGTCACAAAATAGAAATCAAAGTATAGAACACACCACAAAACCCCCCCTGAATTACTTAGTTTTATCCCACTTAGCAAGTATTTGTTTTCAATTTATAATTGAGTGCAATTACAAGGCTAGATTATAATTTTTTCATTTTAAAAAAAATCTCAATTAGGCCCTCTAGTCTAAAAGTACAAAAAAATATGCACTTTATTACAAAACTTCTACACCAATGCATTATGCTTGAAAAAATATTAACTTTGAAAAAATGAGCCTTTGAAGTTGAAAAAATGAAGATGGGCAAGAGATAATGTATAAAAATCTAAATTCTAAAAAAATATGGATAAATTTAGAAAAAAACTGAAATTACAATAGTGAAGATCATGAAATTTTAAGCTATTTAAAAAAAACTCTCAAAAATACCTCCTGGTGTTCAAATCGTAGGCTCCAGAAGTTGCCCTTTTAAATCTGCCTACTGATTTGTGAGGCCTGCTAAAAAAAATTGGTCTGCATAGTCTATATGACTGTACCTGAGAGCAAAAAAAATTGTCTTTTGAGTGACTATGTTCAAATTAGACAAATTTTATATGGATCTGTAGGTTTTGACACCTTATAAATGCAACTGTCAGGTCCATTTTGCTAAAAAAAAATGCTTTGATTTTTAGGTACTCGCTAGATTTGGGCATGGTGCTTCTAAATTAAATCCTTGCCAATTTCACCTCTTATGCCCAATTTGGAAAAAATTGTAGATGATTTTGACTATCTTGGGCACTCTGAACTTAATGGTGAGCTTAGAAATTCTCCACAAAGCTTGAATTTATGCATGTATACAAAATTAAAAAATTGATCCTATGTCTGGATATTTTTCTCTTGAATATTTAGCAATCTATAGACTCAAGATTACTTTGGTATTATGCTATAATTAGCTACAAGATCTAATGAATTAATATGATAAAATAGTTATAGTAATAAATAATAACTATATATTTGAGACAATAATAAAAATAAATAAATAACTCAAATAAAATGAATTAATATGATAATTCAATATTAATCTGATATAGAATAAGCAAATAACCATTGCTTATATAGAGCAAGGCGTGCATGATAAAGATCAAGGAACTCACATAACACATGTAGTTCAACTGATATTACACTACATGAATAGTGGAGTACAACTCCACACTAACAAGATAGGTGTCCAACTTGTGTAAATGATCAACACAAGTTGACTACTAGTTAATAAATCTTATCTTATCTTACCTTGAATAGTGGAGTGGAACTCCACTGTAACAAGATAGGTGTCTAAGTTAACTACTAGCTAAACAAGTTTATCCTAACTAGTGCAAATTATTAATAAACATAATAAATTAATTACAATAAGTAATTAGTACACCAATCTAAATAATAAATACAATTAAATGCAATAAAGAAAATAAATGCACCAACACTTTCATTATCATTTTAAATATGAAATTCATTTTTATGAGACTAAGGAATTAGAATAGTAGCATTATTAGTTTGATAAAAAAACATCATGACTTCCCATTATAGAAGAAACCAAATGAAGTTGAATATATCATATAGGAATACCACTTAATCTAGCACTATGCCTTAGCAACATACAATACATAATTAATAAAGTAATGCTAATGACTATGAATATGATCCAACCAAAAATTAAGGTATGAGGGTGATATAAGCATGGGTTTGAATGATTGTATGGATCTAAAATATACTCGCTCATTTCTTGATTAGTGTCATCCCAATGTTTAAATATGTGTTTGGAGAAGCCATTATGTGATTATATAGAGGTAAATTTCAAATATTTATGTTAAGAAACATTTCTAAAAGTGTGTGAGTTTTAAAATACAACTTATTAATTTTAAAAATTTACCATTGGCACATGCGGTAAAAGGTCATGCTAGTGGAAAATACCATGGTGTGGTCCTATTTGACCTATCATGGACCTATCCCAAAAGGACATAAATTGTTGAAATTGGTTTGGCAAGAACTTATCATTAGAATAGGGATGTTTGATTGATATTTTGAGTGGTTATAACACAATTTTTATACTAGTGAATGCTCTTATAGAGATTGTAAGTTAGTGAAATGGTGAATTGTCTAAGCAGGGTAAAAATGTCAAGTTTAAACATTATCAATCACCTAATAATTAAATTTATGTGTCTAAATTTTATAAAACCAAAATCCATTTAAATCTGAATCTAGAAGTAGAATATCTGGATATATGCCCCCCTTTTGATGCAAGGGATTGATACTTGTCCCTACAATCATTCATCTCATATGAAATAGTCATGCACATTATGTTATATCATAGAAAATATAGTTAAAGCTATTATAATATTTTTAAAATTATTTTTTAACACATGTATTTATCTATAGATAAAATGTCATTATGTAAATCTCAATAAGAAGATGAAATCTCATGTGAGGATGAGATAGTTATGGGCAAGAAACATGCCCTAATGTAACTTGGAGAGGAATACAAAGTTATGGCCCTAATGTGGTAGGATATTAAGGTACATAGTGTGTGTGTGTGTGTGTGTGTGTGTGTGTGTGTGTGTGTGTGTGTGTGTGTGTGTGTGTGTGTGTGTGTGTGTGTGTGTGTGTGTGTGTGTGTGTGTGTGTGTGTAATGTCTCCAGATGACTATATGCAAGTAGATTAAGATAAATAGCTGCATGGGTGTATTAATTTCTATATGTGTATGATAGGGATGATAAACTCTAGATATAGGTAAGGGTTTGATGCCCCTAATGACAAGATAAAATATATATAGTATAAATAAATATATTATGATAGGTAAGGGTATGATTCCCTCAATGACATGATAAGTATCATCTATAGTATGAAGAGTGTGATGTAACAATAAGGTGTCCTCATCAGCCTAAGATATAATTAGTGAAAAAGTCATGAAGAATATATATATATATATATATATATATATATATATATATATATATATATATATGATGCCCCAGATGAAAAATTGAAACAAGACACAACTCAAGTGTAGAATCAACACACGTGCATGATGTTCATTGTATTTTTCAAGGGTTTACCTTCTAGTTTAGTAAGGTGATAGGCCATGTGCTAAGTTTATCTATAATAACTAAGGAACCTAGCCAATTTAGTTTGAATTTACCTTAATTTCTTTGTCTGCATTTGTATTATTTTATTTTTATTTTAGGAATAAGTCACCTATATGGAATTCTCTTGATTTTATGTTTTTTTAAAAGCTTTATTTAGATCATTTTGGTAAATTTTAAACTACTTAATAACATGTATGTGTGCTTCATCTAACATTTCCAATTGATGTAAATTTGTTTCTCTATGTTAATTATCATTGACAATACCTTTAAGGGACACAAGTGAAGAAGGAATATTAAGCTCTAGATTTTGAACTAAATTTACACCATAAACAAGATAATATAGAGTTACTCTGATAGCTGTCTTGACACTAATATGGTATGCCCATAAAGTGTATAAAATCTAATTTTACTAATTTGTCTTGTGTTTATCAACATTTTCACTAATAATTTTTGTAAGTGTCTCATTTTTAGCTTCAACTTGGACATCCCCTTAAGGGTAATAAGGTGTATAAAATGTATGTTGAGTCTTATATTTATCACTAAACTTATTAGTTTTCTTATTATTAGTAATATTAGAGGATGAAAGGTCAAGTAAAGATATAATATGTGTTGTAAAAAATATATAAATGTCTCACCCATAGTAGATTTTAAAGGAATAACCTCAACCCATTTGTTTAACCCTAATTTGGATTTGTATCCTACTTGGGTAGATAGGTTTAAGGATATAGAAATGACAGGGCACAAGGGTGAATATCACATCTACAATAGACTAATTAAATGCTAAACTCAGATGTACCATATATTGAATTTATTAAACTTAGATAAGCTATAAATAGATAGTACAACTATGCTAGATATAAAAATGACAAAAAAGTGATGTACTTATCTAGACTAATGCTAATTTATATTTAGATCTGCAATAGGTTAAAATTAAGTGGAAATATAGTTTTGAAATCATTATTAGATTTTGAATCTGGTATCTTTGGCTCTTTAAATAGTTACGTCAACCTAAGATGGTTACATTGATGCTAGTGTATTATATGAAATATTAGCTAAAATAGGATGCAACCACCTAGATGCTTCTATTTTTACTTCACCTTCACTATGTTGCATTGAGATCTGGCTCATAAGCTATCACTCTTGGTGAAATGGCAAAATACTAGTTTTCCATCTTCAATATGACCTTGGGGTAAATGGCTTAGTGGGCATACAATGTCTAGTTGACTTGTAATGACCCTGGTATCAAAGGTCACTACTTATATATCTAATACTCCATAAGAGGGCCTCAGACTCATGTATTTCTCCCTTATGTGTTGGCTTGTGTGTGAATCATGCAATATGTGTAAAGTAAGTATAATAGTAACCTATCTTGTAACTTAGTAAATAAGACCTTATGACTGATTCTTTAGTACTTCAAATATGTAGATGTGTTGTACCTATGAATAGTATGGAAATAGGGAATCTTTTGATCAATTAAATACTTGATAGAGTGATTTTTGATAAGTGCCTTGGTCTCTTGGTCTAATTTCTAGGTGAAGAATGAATAATTTTTGATATTGTATTTATACCAATCATATTAGAAGATAACTCACATTTAAAAACTTAGGATAACCATTATAATACATTCCATTTACAATTTATATGACTTAGAGCACTGAACACTTGCGTCAGGGTAGGATAGTAACATCAATGCTATTATTTATCCCATATATTAGTGTCTAAGGAGTAGTAAAAAAAGCATAGGATTAGAACTTATAAAGGTGTAATATACGTACATTTTAAGCATTTTGGGAAAGATAGGAAGTTTGTGTCATCAATATAATATTGGTATAATTAAGAGATAGGTCAAGGGGCACAAGATAGATCAGATGTGAGGCTTGTATAACAAAGGCATGTGTATAACTAAGAGGAACAACTAAGGTCTGAGTTTTCCAAGTGTCTAAGACTAAGGTGATACATAATCATAAAATATCATCTACATTTTCCCCCTTTTAATATAATAATGAAATGTATAGTTTAAAGGAAAGGAATAAGTACATGAGTGTGTATGCACACCTTGTCTTTGCTTGAGTTGAATTTGAGTGTTTTACTTGAGTTGAATTTGAGTGCTTTGTGACTGACCATTAACCAAGAGCATGTTAAAATTTAAAATTTATGCATATAGTCTAGGTTAAAAGTACTTAAAATATATTTAAATTGAAAGATCAAGGTTTAGGATCACATTTATGTGTTGATGTAACCACCTTGCCTATTGACAAGCTATTTTTATAAAATATGTATCATTGTAAGGCTCTGAAATTGAGACTAGGATAAATATAGATAAATATTTAAAGTGCATATATCCATGGAGATAGAGATATATATATATATATATATATATATATATATATATATATATATATATATATATATTACAAGGCACGTGCCCCCAATGTTGGGGAAAAAGTGAGTTTCCACCTAGCAGTTGAGATTAGCTCAACCATGTAACCCAATGATACTTATAACTTGGTGAGGTTAGATGATCAATTCTAAGCTAAAAACTTGGAAATATTGAGTGATTTAATCACCTCAACCATACCAAAAAGGTAAACCAACTACTACAATAGATTGGTTTGATAAAGTCCATAAAATTCCATGGGGTATTAGTATGTGCAATGGTTTTGGGGTTTGAAATTGATTTGAATTTTTTAATATTTTGCACATGTTACATAACATATGTACCTTAGATATGTCTCATGCTAAAACTATGCATAACAATGTTACCATATATAGAATTCTACCACAATTATGAATCTAAATTATATAATTGTGTGTTTTAGCCAATTTAGATAATTGTGTATGTGTGGAGGACATGCTTCCAAAGTGTTTCCTCACTATATATATATAAATATAAAATTGATATAAGTACCAATGTGGAGGATATGTTTCCAAGCATGACCCCACTAAATTTAGAGATGTTAAATATTAAATAGTGTTGATACAGTTTTTATGCACACCACAGTAAATGAGGTAGCCTCTAAAATTTTAATATCTCAATGGAGGTAAACTCCACTACATGGAATGAGTTTTAAGTATGTGTTCTAAATAACCTATTGATGGAATAGATGGTAGAGCATGTGATTTATTGACAAGGTTTTTTAGACAAAGGTGTGGTCTCTTAAAAACTAGTGAATCTCTATGTGAATTGGATGGATGGATAGATGGTTACTAATATAAAGTGAGAATATATTAAAACAAACTCAAAAAAGAGGTAAGTGTAAGGGAAAAAAGATATTTTATGTTTTTAGGAATCACCTCTCTAGCTAATTTTTAAATGGACAAGTGCTTTCAAAACCTATGCCTATTATAACCAGTTATTACACATTAATAGTCAGAGATAGTTTATAAGTCTAAGGGGATACTAATATAGTAAAATCACAAACCTTATTCAAAGGTTGACCATTTTAGATTAGTTTTTTTACACCCATAATTTGGAGATTATGGTTCAAGTTAATGAGGTATCTAAGGCAAATTTTGCACACACACAGAAAACTATATAGATAGAAAACACTGTTACACTCTTAATATCATGAATCAATCAACTTAATTACCAATAATCAATGTAATTTATTGATCCTTCAATATTTATTGTGTGAACTATGAATTTTACTAAGAAGAGGAGATTAGTATTGTGTTAGTGACAAAATGCACAAAATAAATTGACAAAGAACACATTTAGCTAATGCCTTCATGCCTACTTACTAGGGTGAGATTAGTAACAAAAACAAATGATAAACACAACTAAAAATTAAGGAAAAATAAAATAATTCCTTCACCTTCCTTAGATTCTCCAAATGCCTTTGTAGTAGTGGCTTTCTCAGTTTTGTTCTCATAAAGTCCTTGGCAATGGAAGCTTATCTACCTCCATCTCTCCTTAGCACCTTTGGCCTATGGCTTATCTTGGCTTGGAATCAATTTGGCATGGTAACACTAGTTTCTTGCAGATTTTGGAACCAATATTGCATTATAACTTTTCACAAATTAAGCTTAAAATTCAATAGACAAGGCCTCCTATTTATAGATTTTTGAGATTGCTCAGAATCAACCATGACCGTCCATCTCAAGATTGAGATGTGTGGTCATGGATTAATTGAATTATTTAATTAAAATACATAATTATCCTCATCATTAATTTGTAATAAGAGACATTAATGAGGCATGGGAGGTAATAAAGAGGCATGGGAGACCCATAATCTTGAATTTGTGGCATTTATGGCCTAGGGATGTCTTCCCAAGAAATGAGATCACCTGATGATGCAAATATTCAATATTCATTTCTAAAAACAAGATTTTAAAAAGTTTACATTAAATTATTAATTAGGCCTTGATTTGGATTAATTATCTCTTAATAATGATTAAGCACTTTGTGCACAAATTACTCAAATTGATCAGAATGCCTTATTATTGGTCTAAAATTTAACTAGATTAGAACTAGAAGTCAATGTCAGATGCATTGGATCCATTATCCCATTTAGGATGTTTCCAACACCAAATAACAAAGACACACCTCTCATATAATAAATTTGATAGAAAAGAGCAATGTAGAGCACCCATGTGCAAAATTGGCATTTTGGCTCAAAATGATTTGATCAAAGTTAGCTAGACCATAAATTGCATTTCCCCATTTAATGATACTCTATCCAAAATTGAAACTTTAATATATCAATTTCAAATCATTTAATGTGCTTTAGTGTTTTTAGGCCAAGTTGTGCACTTTAGTGGAAATTGGTCAAAAGTCTAGTTGGAGGTTATTGGTAGCCATATTTAGGTGTCTATAGTTTGCACTTATTTGGGAAGGCATTGCAAGCTATAATAATAGTAACATATTCTAAAATAATGAAAATGTCCTATATCATCTTATTATCTCATCAAAAATATGATTATAGGTATCTTCCCACTCAGAACCTGGTACAAGAAACTAGTGGTACTACCAAGGAGCATGTATAGGTGAAATATATTTCATTGTAATATTTGTGATGCTTAGCATATGTATAATGAGATTTTGAGGTCATGAAGTACCAATATAATGAGTAGTTTTCCATGTAACCTATCTCTATTTAGAGTATCATTTCTTTGGAATATCAATAGTAGGAATATGTTTAGGTGCTCTAGACATCTGAATATGGTGCATGGAAGATGAGGATTCCATAGAACCCACCATTTGTCTCTAATGTAAAATTATCTCAAGTAAGTACTACCTAATAAATGGGATAGCCTATTTCTCATCCATTTATGATGGATTAGCCTTAATAGGATTGATAATTAACTACCTAGGTATGAATTTATCTTATTCAAGAGGATGCTCATATGGAACACTAGAAATTGTAATTACCTAATTAACATGAATGTATTTAACACACATATTCACTATAAAATGTATTGCTCAAAGAGTATGTATCCAAGGTCATCCAATAACATGTCAAATGCACTTGTAGAATGTATAACTAAGAAATTATTAACCACGTGTGCAAGACTATCCTATAAAGGTAGATCAATCTTGCCAAGAACCTTCTAGGAGGTCTTATTAAATGCTTTGATTGATCCAATAGAGGGGTGTAAATCATTATGAGTATAACCCAAATGCATAAATAATTTCATGATGAAAAAAATTTCACTTACACCATTATCAATCATAACATTGTATATGGAGTTTTTATCAAGGTATGATTGAATGAATAGAGAATGAATATCAAAGTCATCATCCTTAATTTAATTGTCATCAAAAGAAATGGAAGGTTTCAAAACCATAGGAGGTATATGTCTCATGTAAGTACTAATAACCCCATCTAGTGGGTGTCCATAATAACATGGAGGAGGATCTGCATTATTTTCCATTTGGACTTCTGGTTCCTTCTTATAATAGTCTTACAAAGGATTGTTATATATCTTTTGCTTGTGGTGATCACAAGGTTGTGAACCTAATTCTTTTGAAGGATCATCAAATGTAATATGTTGGTCATCGATTAGGTCATATATATTATGCTTTAAGGTAAAACATATATTCATAAAATACCTAGGGCTTTGATGATAATCATAATAAGCATTTACATCATGTCCTTTGGGTAGAGGTCTATTTATATCAACCTCTATAGGAGGAAGAAGAGATATAAGATTGCACTCTAGAAACCATGGGAGTAATGAATCATGAGGCTCATGTAAATGTGCAAATTGTCTTTTTGGTACATCAGATAGGACAAGCTGATTAGGTTGTTGTGCAATTGTGTTAACCATGGTGATTGTTTTCATTTTAGGCTTAGGAGGTTTTACCTTATAACTCAGTTTGATCATAAATTTTGTACTAGATGTAGATTTAGTGGGTTTGTTTACCACATACTTGAGCTTATTCAATTAAATAATCTTCATTTTGGAGTCCTATACGAAATGGACTAAGCCATCAAAAGATTAAAACTTTTTTAAAATAATGGAATCATGTATAGGAGTAACCAAACTTTTCTTGAATATGTATTACAACTCCTTGTCTACCATAGGATTGGTCATTTTTGTTAGAATTGTATTATATCTTAGGACATATTCATTTATAAGTTCATTGGTTCCTTATTTCATCTTTGTAATTTTAGCATAGAAAACCTTTTTGGTAATGTTAATAGATAAGTGTACCAAAAATTGATCTACAAGAGTTTTAAATGCTTTCATGGATTAGAGAGGTAAGTCATAAAACCACCTCAAATCATGTTCCTTGAGGCTCCTTTGAAATTATTTGGTCAAAATTTTATCATTGGAAGCATAATCAAGACATCTCACATAGAAGGTTCAAAGATATTATTTAGGATCACCCTTGCCATCATAAAATCTGAACTTAAGTGCAAAAAATCCAATTAGCAAAGGGTGCAAATATATTTCAAGTGAAAGAGGTTTATGTAACACATATTAAGAATCTATGGTATGTGAAGACTTTGAATCCTTTTATTCAATGTTTTTAACCTTGTCCTCCAAGGTATTAATGACTTGGAGGAGTGTTTGAATTGTAAACCCATTGGGATTTAGATTAGCTAAATAAGTAATCACCAAAGGGGATGAAAACATGTTTTGAGTATTAATAAGATTTGAAATTGGTATTTGTGTTGAAATAATGAGTAAGTTCATAATAGATGTATCAATATTAGTTTCAGGGAACAAAGGTTGAACCACATAATCAGTGCCCCCATTAGATGTATTGAGTTGTAGTGTGTTCAAGGAGAGGGATGTATCCAATAAAGTTTTTGAAATTTTGGCTTCAAGTATATATTTTAAGATTTTATCAAGATTTTAGGGTTTTTTTTAATGCACTCATGAAATATTGTAATTGCATGCACTTGATCATAGTCTAATTTCTCATTTTCATTTGTTTCTAGATTTTCATTATCAAAATCTTCTTATGTATTAATAGTTTTTTATTATCAACATGGCTATCATCATGATCCAAGGTATGAGATCCCTCATTAGTTTGAAACATCTTATATGGGTTGAGGGGAAGATGAAAATGTTCAATAGACACACCCCCTAATAGAGGGCTACACCTAGGTTGCATGAAAAATAGTACCAATAAAAAATTAAAAAGTACAATAACATGAAACCCTAGTTAGTTTAAAACACTAGAAATTAGAAAAAATTGCATTCACATAGATCAAGTTCACTAAATGTTTAACCTTAATTTGGATGTGCATCCTACTTGTGTAGATAGGTTTAAATATATAAAAATGATAGGGCACAAGGGTGAGTACTAAATCTATAATAGGCTAATTAAATGCTAAACTCAAATATACCATATAATAAATTTATTAAACTAAGATAAGCTATAAATGGAAAATAAAACCATGCTAGATATAGAAATTACAAAGGAGTGATGTACTTAGATGGATCTAATGTTAATGTAAATATGGATCTAGAATAGATTAAAATCATGTAGGAAGATAGTTCTAGAACAATTGTTAGATTCTGGATCTAGTGTCTCTAGCTCTATGGATAGTTATGTCAGCCTAAGATGGTAGCATCGACACTCTTATCTAGGTTTGATGTTAGTGTCCTATATGGAATATCAATTGAAATAGGATGTGAACACCTAGATGATTTTGGTTTTTTTTCCCTGCACTCTGGTATATTTAGATATAGGTCATGGACTATCACCCCTGGTGAAATGGAAAAATCCTAGCTTTCCATCTTCAATGTGACCTTAGAGAAAATTGGTAAGTGGGAACATAGTGTTGAGCTAACTCATAATGGCCTACTATTAAATGGTGTTTCTTACATAGTCAATACTCCAGATGAGGGATTCAGACTCATGTAGTTCTCCACTATGTGTTGGATTGTGTGTGAATCATGTAATGTGTGTAAAGCAAGTACAATAGTGACCTAGTTTATAACTTATCAAATAAGACCTTATGACTACTCCTTTAATACTTCAGATGTGTAGATGTGTTATAACTATGAATGGTATAGAAAGAGGGAATATTTTGATCATTTAAATGTTTGATAGAGTGTTTTTTGATAAGTTCCTTGGTTTCTTGGTCTAATTACTAGGTGAAAAATAAATGAAGGTTGATATTGTATTTATACCAATCCTATCATGAGATAACTCACATTAAAACACTTATTCTGACCATTGTAATAGGTTTCATTTTCAAATTATATGACTTTAGGGTACTCAATAATTGTGTTGGGGTGGGATAGTAATGTTGATGGTGTTGTCTATCCCAAACATTATTGCACAGGGTGTAGTAAAATAGGTATAAGATCAAAACTTATAGAGATGTAAGATAAGTACATTTTAAGCATTCTAGGAAAGATAGGATGTCTATGTCATCAATATAATATTGGTCAGACTAATAGATAGGCCAAAGGATACAAGATAGAGTAGACGTGAGGTTTACAAAAGCAAGGCATGTGTAGAACTAAGAGGAACAACCAAGGTTTGAGTTTAAACTAATATTATAAATAACAAAAGATGAAAGGTAAAATAAAGATATAATATGTGTTGTCAAAAATATACAAATGTCTCACCCATTGTAGATTATGTAGGAATAGCCTCGACCCATTTAGTATAATATTAAGTAGTTATAATGATAAACTTATGACCTTCTGATGATGTAGGATTAATTCTGCCCACTATATTGAAACCCCAAATGTAAAATGGCCAAGAAGAACCTGCAAGTTGGAATTCTTAAGATAGCATGTGTTATATTACTATGGAATTGGCATTGTTCAAAAACTTTTTCATATTATTAAAAAGCATGTTCATGGAAGGACAATAGTAACCCATTCTCAATAATTTGAAAAACATTGCTTTTCCACTAAAGTACCCACCACATTCTCTATCATGAACTCTCATAAGGAAATTTTAGCTTATTCAAGCCTAAGACATCTAAGTAAGAGCCCATTTAGGAATATTTTGTAAATAATGTCACCAATGATAACATATTTAATGACATATCTTCACATATTCATTCTTCCATTTTTTGATAAAATGTTTTAATGAATTTTGGTTTATGGGTAAACTTTACTACACATAACTCAAAAAAATAGTGGCATAAGGAGACCTATAGAAACACAATAAGCTAAAATTCTAAATAAATCATAATGCCAATATATATACATATATATATAAATATATACATATATATATATATATATATATATATATATATATATATATATACATATACATATACATATACATATATATATATACATACATATATACATATACATATACATATATATACATATACATATACATATACATATACATATATATATATATATATATATATGTATGTATATATATATATATATATATACATATATATATACATATATATACATATATACATATATATATATATATACATATATATATATACATGATTAAAAGTATAATGAATTGATTGAATAATCAAAGTAAATGAAATAGATAAATATAAGACTAAATATGAAATTAACACACTTGAGCACTAAAAATGAATTTTGGAAAGAGGGTATGAAATTAGCATAAAATATTCTATTAAAATTTTATTTTGATTTGAAACTAAATCTTAATTGAGAGAGGCCCTATGTCCTAGTCATAATTGGTAGTGGGTCAATTCTATTTGTTGATTATGTCCTTGATGGACAAGTGTGTCCTTTGTTGCTTTCTAGGCTCTATAACTTTTAGGGTTGCTTCACATAATACTATTGATCTTAATTTTGACTTTACTTTATTTTTTTTATTTCCAAAACTTTATGATTTGATTCACTTTTGATATTGACCCAATCCTCAATAAATATGTTCTTAAAATATTTTTTTCATAAGTTAGCAAGCCCAAGCATCCTCTTGAGGAGTTGCAACTACATATCTTGCATGCTTGGAATTAACACTCTATGTAGTTCTAGTGCTTGTGAGTGAATCCTAACTCAATGAGAGATAATAATTCACATCCTCTCCATAGATAATCAAATAAAACTTAATACTTCACTATAACCTTTTTTTGGAACAAGACTTGGAATGATGGTGATGTAATGTAGGCTCAATGTGAAAACTTCTTGGTTGAATGTGCAAAACTCTTGAAAATGTATGATGATTGTTCACTAGATAAATGGATTGTAATAGACTTGGGAAATTCCAAGTTGAATAATGGTTAAGAATATATTTTTTATATATAAGTATTTATAGGACACTTAAATCATAAGTTGACCTTAGATAATAATGATAAATGAAATTCAAATCACAAGGAATCAAGTCAAGTTGGAATGGACCCAAAAAAGTATGATGTTTAAAATTAGAATATATAGAGGGTCAATTCTTACATAGAGGGGGTAAAATTTCAAAATAAATACTAAGTTGAATAAAGGATCATTACATGGGATCCTAGTGCTATAAACTAACATATATAAGGTTTATTTGACTATATTTAAGTGAATCAAGGCCAATAAGATTCTAATGTGGGAAGAAAGTATTCAAAAAGATCCAAATGTACACAAATGGACCAAATGAGATACATCATGAAAAAAAGGTATGAAAAAGGGTCATGTACCAAAAATAGGTGTCTACACTTGTACCAAATGAAGGCCATAATAGATAAAATTATTGCACTTAATTATCTAGGGAGAGAAAGTGAAATTTATTGTCTCATTTTTGATTGAGAACTCTCACAAGTGCTATAAAAACATTGATAATCACTTATGAGTGTGTAGGATATGTAGCTTCAACCTTTGAGAGGGGGTAAGAGCCACTAACCTTGCACATTTTTATATTCTTGTGACATTATGGTAAATTAGGTTTATATCAAAGGAGAAGGGTTTATGATAGTCTTATGCATCATCAGATCAAGCAAAACAAATTTTAACTCATCATCTAAAAATGAAGCATAAATAAAAGTTTCATATCCTAAAAAATAGAAAATGGCATAATCATATCATAGGGTCATAATCAATTGAACAAGGTCACCTATCGATGGACAATTATGTCTTGGTCATAATTAGTAAATCCATGATCCTGACTATCTTCTAGAAACACAGTCTAATTCTTATGGGATATTTGGTGCCATTTTCAAACCCTAATTCTAGCATCCTATTCAATTTCATAACCCATGTAAGTAAGATCAAGTTATATGTTTCTCTTTATCCAATATCTCTTTTGGTTTCACACTTCAATTATCAAATGTTTTATCTTTCCATTTCAAAAATTTAGGCATTAGGTAAATTCAAATATGGGGTTTATTATATTTCAATAGACCTCACTTGTGATAATGTTTTATTAATTTGTGTGTAGTTTCATCTACCTTTAAAATCATAAATTACTAAAATAATTAGTCATTAAACTAGTAACTTTAGTGTTATTATTCATAATAGTCATTGATTCTCCTTTATTAAGCATTAAATTGACACTTATTAATCATTAACTATCTATTTTGATAGAGCTTGAAGCTAAGTTATTTATTGTATAAACACAACTTTGGTTTGGATGTGTGCCAAGGTTTTTTGTAAATTTGGTGTTGTGTATATTAGTCATTGATTTATTGAGATTCATTTTGTCACATTAAAATCTCAACATAAAATTGGAAGTAATGATTATGTTATACTTATATGTTTTTAGCAAACATATAAGCAACATAGGGTGTATTGATAAAGAACTATATTTAGGTAAAAAACATAATGTGTTTATCAGTGTTTCTATTATGATCCACACATAATATTTAGAATATAATTTAGAGACAACATAATAAATATTGGTGGGCCAAGATTCTTAAATATTCAATATATGAAGAAGTAAAATAATTACCCTTAAGGTAGGGCAACACCATTTAATACTCCTTTAGGAAAGAATAACTCCATAATCATAAAATTAATGAGCAAAGGTCAAAGAAAGATAATGATGATGGATATCAATAGATAAAGTGAGAAGATGAAGAGTGAGTAGAAGAAGACTCAATAGTTGATTGATTGATCCCTTTACAATGATATTCATATCTTTTGTATTGACCTCTATCTAACTATCAAGGGATGGGTAACCTCCTAATCCCAATGTATCTTGACCATTACCCAATACACTAATTCCACAAGTTATTCATTTATCATCATTTATTGGACCCATATAACTAACTAAGGGGGATGTGTGCCATATGACGACATCTCCATCAACCCATATACATTAATATATCATATCCCTAGGTACACAGTAATTTTACTAGTTTACATTGATTCTCCAAATGATTTTATGTCATCCTTAAAGATACATAACATTTATATGGATTAGCATCATACTAAAAATCTTACATTTCTTATATTCATAATGATTTTTATAATATATATTATTTCAAGGCTTAAGAGAATAAGTGAGGATAGATTGCAGACTAAAAAATAAACACAAATATAAGATCTTTAAAATAGGTTATGACATCAATTTAATCATATTAAAAATTAGACTATGATTTTTAATTTATATGAGATCTTGTTTGTAGGATGTTAAAATTATAAAAAATGGGTAAGGGATTTTTTCAATGTGGAAGGCATATCTACAATTTGTTTTATTTTTATTTATTTGGATATTAGTTGTATATAGTTTTTTTGTGGTGTGGAATGGTGGAAAACATTAAGAAAACATCATAAATGTTGAGAAATGTCATTTATTTTGTGCCAAGTTATAGGAGAGTCCCTTCTATGATAGGAATTGGGTGTAAACTTTATAAATGGCTGTTGAGTTCATATTTAATGTTTTCTCACCTCTTGATGTCGATCATCTATTTTTACCTTATTTTTTATTATGTGAATCTAATAATAACTATTTTTTGAATAAATTATAATATTATAGATATAAAATCTACCAATAATTTCAATTTTAACTTGTTAAATATAGTAATATAGTATTTTTGGAAAACACTAGGAAAAAGATAACCTAGCTTTGATCTAGGTTAAAGGTTGACTGTAGCAGGCATCTAGTATTGAAAAATAAAATAAAATAAGACTGTGACAACTCAAATTTAGGCACGTATTTTTTAACTATGTCTAGATAGGTTCACACTCCCTGGACAACAACACAAGTTGGTTACGTCTGTTAACTACATATTTGTCTATTTTGACTATGATGAAATTATAAATAGTACAGCTTTTGCACCTATGTTCACTGAGACTAATGGTATATTTCCATATCTAAAACATCATGTTGAGATACATTCAATATAAAACACTATATTTTATGCACAATACAATTTGATATCAAATAGAAGGGGGTGTTATACAAAAGGGATTGAGTTGGACTAAACTTGGTCAATCCCAGTTGAAAGACCAAACATTACACTACATTTCCAATATTTTGAAGAAGGCTCAAACTCAAATTTTATTCTCCCATTAATGTGTATGTGTGAAATTATGAATGTAATTATATATGTTTCTTCTCCTATTGCACCCTTGGCATAATCATGTAAATGTGTGCTTCACCATATTTTTTATAAAACATGAATAAGTTGTATTTGATTATAGGTGTAAAACTTGAAATATTAGAATGTTAAAGATATACAGTATTCAACTATTCTGATTTTGAAAAGATGTTAAATATAAAAACTATTATATTTGGAAATTACTACGAAGAAATATATTTATCTTGTAATAGACATGTGTTGACTATTTTGATTATCTTATAATGAAAATAGGAGGAAGAGGGGACTATACAAGCTCAGGATCAAATTCAAAATATGGATAGGTATACTGTAAGTGGATAGTATGGAATGTCAACCTTATTGCCTTACAATTATTTTTATTTATATAGATTTTTATTTCAAATTGGGAGACTTTTTGGTGTGAAAAATCCAACCCAACAAGACCCATCAGAATAAATAATGACCAAAATAATTTTACATTTCATAGACAAGTTTGTGGGCCTAGATTTGTTTAGAAGCTACAGACTTGTCTATATGCACATAAAAAGAAAAAAGAAAGGAATTGGGGATCATCATGAAAAAATTGAAAATAATAAAAAAAATGGACACATGACCACATAATCATATGGAATAAATATGGAGGACCCAAAAAAATGCACCAATAGATACTTCATTTGTCATCAATAGCCTATATGTGTAAAGTTACATAGAAAGGTATTAAAGATGGGCTTGTACCAAATTTGGGTGTCTATATCCCCCTCCTCCATCCCTATCCCCTCTTTTATTATAGAAATTAATTTGATAGAGTAAAGGAGATATGTATACTTGAGTGTGTATGACACATTTTATCTTCAACATGATATTCTATTTGTGAAAGATACTCAATAACAAAACTTTTAATAACACATGTAGTAGTCAATGTCCATATATAAAATTTGAAAGTTTGAAATTGAGATTGAAATGTAAAGAGTATGAAAGGAGTAAAATTTTATGCATATATTATTATGTCAAATGTCGATAATGGAGATGTCATGGGTCACTAGCTATCCCAACCAAGAAAATAAATGATGCTTTTAGTCCTACTCATTTCTTGGCTAGGGAAATGAATAATCGCTTAAGAAATAATGGGAGAGTATTAAGTCATTGGGTGTCACTAAACCCATGACCATATTAATTCTATCTATAATATTATACCCCAATATAAGAGGTTATATAAATTATGCTCCCTTATCAAGGTACCTAAAGAGATGTTGAACCATTAATGAAATTTGAGAGTGATCAAGTCCCGATTTTGAATATCTAATAAAGCCTTTCATTTAAAAATATGAATATTCTAACTCTCATGAAAAGGGAGAAATATCCAAATGTAGTAATCCAAAATAATATGGAACCACAATAAATTCACTAGAAGTATTTCCAAGGTTGTTGAGTGTCACTAGACTCAAACATACATCATCCATAACAAAAAGATGAAACCAAATAATGGTTTCACTAAAAATAATTCCAATTCCATTGAGTGTCACTAGACTCAAATGTATATTACCCGTAATAGATAAAATCACACTACTATATATGGATATATAATATACTTGTATAATTGAAAGATAATGAAAAATATTCAAGCCCCCATCATGACCATAGTTCCAATATATTTGAATTTAAATAACAAACATTTAATTTTAAATTTGAAAATTTTATTATAGTGTTTATGCGCATGAACCAATATCATTCATTTTAACTTTTTAAAATTTATATATGTGTATGAATCAATATCATAGCCCCTAAATCTATGTTAAATGGTATAGAATGCCATGCATCTATATGCTCAACTATAATTGTATGTGAAACTTGTAATTTTTTATTTTGTAATTATTTTGCATATGCTCGTGTATATGTATTCAAATGTGTATGAAGTTATGTTTGAGTCTATGTAAAGTGAGTTAATATGCATGTTATATTTGCCCATAATTTGTATCATTATGTCAATATGTGTCATGTATATGATTTATGAATTACTTTGAATCCCTGAAAACTTGTACTCTATCATAAAATATGATTTTTGAATTACTATGAATCCTTAAAATTATGTATTTAGTATGTGCATTATGTTGTGTATGTCTCTAAGTATGTATAATGATATTTATATCTGATAATGTATAATCCTTGTCTTTTTTTGATGGAGTGAACCTTCATGGCATATGTTCCTATCATTTGTACAAGTCTGTATAATCTATTATAAATTTGTAATACTCCTATCACAAATCTATAACATGTAGGTAATCTGAACCATGTAAAATATGTTGAAATTGAGTGATCCCATAAATATTATTTGTGCAAGCTCATATTTTGTAAAAATACTAATGTATTCACCATTTCGATGTCCAGGATGAGAGTATTGAATGCAATGCATCAAAATAAAATGTACATTTTAAATAAGTTCAAGCAATTTTTTATTTTTTAGATTAAATATATCTTTAATTCTTATTTTTTGACACCTTTGAATGTGACCACTTTTAAATATTTATGAAAGTCTCATTATAATTTTAAAAATGTGAATTATGGGTATGATACAATGATTTACGAAGGTAATAGTTGTGGAGATAGAATCTAGAGATAGCAAGGAATATGTGGTATAATCCATGTATAGGAAAATAAGTGCTACATTTGGAAATTTTTGAAATGGTTGGTAGGCTTGATATAAAAATTACCATGTATAAGAACACATTTTATTTTTTACAACACATCTAATGGGGAGTAATTTTGATAATTATTGCTTAATATATCACATTTATAAGTTCAATAAGTATACATGCAAAGTTTTGAAAATAAAAGTCAACCCATGTAAATAGTTTAGTTTAAAGAATTTTGTAATTCATTTGCATATTTTTAACTTGTAATTTTTGAGCTATGGTTGATAAAAAGTGTCATATAAGAGAGATATTAGACTTACTCGATTTGATCAAGTGGAGTTCACCCTACAATCTAAGGATGCTATGTCATTTGTATGTTTCAAAATCCCATAATTTTTTTATTTTTTATGAATTGAAAATTTTGATTTTTTTGTTATTTTTTAGAATTTTAATACTAATTATCATTTTATTTTGGGCTTGTCCAATCTATTGTGTTTCTATCTAGACCTTGCATCAACTTATTTTGTGTTTTTGTGATCATAGGATGACATGTAAGTGCAAGAGTTTAGATGTGGGCATATGATGGAAACCATGTGTTTGAATTTTTTTGGGAATAATAGAGTTTTATTCCTAAATTAGATAAAGGTATAGATTAATAAATTAGTAAATAATATTATAATAAATATAGTCCTAATTTGTATAATTTATTTATCTTTTTTACCTTTCTAAAAATAGCAATAAATAAGGATAAATATGACTTAGCTAAAAATAGGCTAAGATGGCTTATACAGAGGTTAAAACAAGTTGTGTAGGACTGGGACAGTGTCATGAATCTAAATCTATATTTTTTTTAGAAAAAGGATAGGAGTACCAAAGATAGGACACTTTGGTGTCCAGCACTATTGTCCACTCCTGTCGTTATTCTCTAAACTAGTCATAAAGACCTAAAACTTTTTGGATTTTTACATTGTTCCTATGTGAGCCTACCTATCAAATATTAAGTATTGATTATCGATGAAACTTGATATATAGTTGATTTAATCTTCAAAACCCTAACCCTCCATCACTCTTGATAACATAATGTTTGAATCACTTGAAAAAGGGGGGTTAGTGTGTAAGATGCACTGAATGTGTAATCCACACCCCTTGTGTGGGCATGCTACCTACATACCAATACTCTGAAGAGGGATCGATCCATATATAGTTTTCCCACCTAATGTGTTTTGTGAAATAATGTGATGCAGATGCAAAAATGCTAAATTGAGAGTGCTTGAGGTGGTTAGGGACTGGTATGAGGGTTTGAGTATGTTTGCAACTATATTGGGTGATTGTATGCAAAGATTAAGGAAGTTTTCCTTAATTATTTATTTGTATTCTTACTTGATTTGTAAGATTTATCAATTACCCTTTGTAAATGAGATTTAAATGGGATTTTATAGGGAAAAATTGGTCATGGTTCAAATGTATTCATGCTAGGTTGACACAATTAAGGATAGGAATTGGATGAAAATAATCATTGGGGCTCAAAGTGAAAATGGAAATGGATAAGAGCACCAAAAATGGGACACCCTAAGGTCTAGTGCTATAGTCCAAGTATGGTGCTCCTATCCTCTAGGCTGAGAACTTGGGGGATCAAGATTGGTATGGGGAAAGTAGCCTGACTAAGGTGGAATAACTATTTAGAATGTTTTATATTTCTGGTAATGAGAAAAAATATGTCTAAAAGGGTCACAGAGCATGCAAAAAGGATCTATGGATAAGGTGTTACAAGCCACACTCAAACTACCAATTTGGACATTTTATATGACTACATTTTTCCCCCTTTTATTCTAGTGATGTAACAAAGTGAAATACTAGGAAAAATTAAAAATAGAAATGTACTTGAACTTACCTACAAAGGTGAAGCCCATGAAGATGTGTGATGTTGAGTGATGTTGAGTGATACTGAGTGATGTTGGGTATGTGTTATATTAAGAGTAATATCACAAATAGAGCTAAGTGTTCAATTCCCTAAGGGTGACTTAAGAACATAAAGGCTAGCCCTTTAGCTCCATCATTTCCCACTAAGTGAAGCTATGTGATCATGTGTGTGTTAATATATGTTTGGGTTGTGTGTCCAATCCCTCTGAGTAGGTGTCTCAAAAATACAAAGGCTAGCTAGTCCTTTGGCTCCATCATTTTCTACTAAGTGTGAATCTATGAACTAATATCGGTATGAATGTGTGTCATATGAGATGGATCATGAATCCCTTGAATGCTCTATAATCTAAAAATGTGGCATGGATAGCTAAATGTGTACTAATAACTAGGTCAATCTTGGCCACTCTAAAAGGTGGAGATTAGGCTTGTATGAAAGCCACTCCAAAACTAAAAACTAAGCTTATATGAAAGCCACTCTGAAATGATTTCAACTACCTATAAATAGAATAAGGCACATAACTACTAAGAAAACTTATGTAATACAATGAACTAGAAAGAAAATTAGGCAAATGTGCCATGCACATTGCCCCTAATCACTGGTGTCTATAACATGGATTTTGATTTGGAAGTTGCACTAACCACCCAATCTGAAACTAGAGGCAAGAACCATCATTCCATGCATGATGCCCCCTATATCTAGATACTCTAAGTAAAACTATACTAAAACTACCCAATCTAAGCTAAACTGTAACTGGAAAAAATGTAACTAATCTTACTTTTCTATCTATTTTTGAAATTTCTAGATTTTTGGTTATTTGGACAAGAGCATCAAAAATAGGACACTTTATTGTCCAACATTGTAATAAATATATGGTGCTTTTGTCCTTTACTATTTCTGATGACTATTTTGTATTCATCACTATCTTTCTGGTCTACTCTAAATGTTTTGGGTTTTGAATGTTATTTAAAGTGTTCTAAAAACTGATTTTTGATCAATATAAAGCTTTGACCTCTATGACAAAACCCTTGTTTGTTGCCCCCTCTTCTAAGGGTAGGAATTAAGACCCTAAAATGAATACCCTCATAAGAAAGAGCCTTGAAAGTGTTTTATGTTGTGAAATACATGATATAGCAATGATAATCAAAATGATATCTCAAGATATAGCATAGTTTGTATTAGAGATGGTTAGATCAATGGAAGTATGCCTAGATAGATGTAACAATGTAATAGCATGTGCGATATACTAAATTGAAACTATAAAATATAAGTTGTTATTTTTCAAAGAGGGATGGATCATGATGTCCATCATGGCATCTAAGAAAGTAAGATAATGCATAATGTGGATCATTGCATTGAAAACAACTGAGAAGTAAACAAGCATGCAAGGCAAGAAGCAAAAAGAACACAAAAGTGGCCAAGGGGCCAATAAAACAAGGGACATGTGCACATGTCACTCAAACTATAAAAGCAAGCGTACAAGGCATATCCAAATGCTAACATACACATATAATTGAAAATAAGCAAAGGACATTGGCAAATGTCCTAAGACACACACAAGAGTACAAGAAAATTTATCATGAGGGCCACAAGTACATAGAATACTATAAGAAAAGGACATTGGAAAATGTTGAAGGCACACACAAGAGTATAAAATAGGAACTGAGAAATGGAATCACATCTAGCTACTCAAAGTAAGAAAGTAAAGCATGTAAATTTTATAAATAATATCACATCAAATTAATCAAAGTAAGAAGTGAAAGTATGCAAAACATGGAGTATAAGACTAGGTAGATTCTAATAAATACACAAGTGCTATATACTAGTGAGTGTCGATGGAATAATTTGTGTAAGCTAGTAAGTAATCTAAATCAAAATGATAACTAGTGTGGTTTAGGAATGATATAACTTGGATGGTGTGATCACATAAAAGATACCCTCAGTGGGTAGATATGTCAATGTATGTCTCGAATGTAAAATTAGGATGCCCTCTCGATGGGTAGAGTGAAGTAATCAAGGATCTGGATGTTACTATAAACACTCAAAGAAGATAAAGTGAAGCATGGTAATGTAGATAAATCAACAAACAATAGCATAGAATAGCAAAATGTAAGTCTAGCATGGTAGTAAAAATGTGAAGCATGGATAATGCATATAGTTGAAAAAAAAATTGATGCTTTGAGTTATTTGAATGCTTTTGTGTTTTGACATGTTATAATTTTTATGGTATTTTGAAATATTGTATTGTTTTTGGTATTTTGAAATATTACATCATTTTTGGTATTATGAAATAAGTAATCATAAGGAAACTATGTAAAATAAATTGAAAATAAGCTCTGTATAAGTAATCTAACAAATTATGTAAAATTAAACAAAAAGAAATTATGTACAATAATGTGATTAAACCAATATGTACACAATGACATAAAGACTAAATTGGAGGGGGTAAAGGGTTCAAGGATGGAGCCCGTTAGGGACAAAGATGGAGGAAGGGATCACATCCATCATTAAATGTCTCAATATCATCATCATAAGTATCATCATCTATTGTAGACTCTATGTATATGGTGGGTATCTCCTCAAGTGTTAGTGAAATCTATGATCTTTGTATAGTCAAATATCTATCACTCATAGTGGTGTCATCCTGCCAAAGGAAAATTGAGGGTGTCTCTAGTGGTGAATATGTTGGTTCATCTCTGGGACATTTAACTTTGGTATTAGACAACCTCGATGAAAGTGGTAGAGCTGGTGCTAATGGTGACATAATCTGAATAGTACCCTAAACTTGTAGTTTATCTAATCTCTACTATAAATCCTTACATGAGTCTATGTCATGGCTTGTGATTCTATGAAAGAGATAAAATGGGAGACTATTTTTTCATGATAACCTACTAATATATTTGTGTCATAATATCAGTAATGTGATTAATCCATTATCAAGTAGCATATGTAGCATAATTTATGGTTGATGTTATAATTTGTTTGCCTGAATCTAAATAACTGACTCTATATCCATAGAGGTAACCATGTGAACTATATGTGCCAAGTGATCTATATATGGATATGAATGTGTAGTATGTCCTAAGAGTGTAGTAAGAGATGTTAAGAGTGATGTAGGATGTGTGATGAGGGCTCTAGAGTCATCTTGATACTCTCCTAGGCTAACATGGTGTAAAGCTCAATCCACACAAATAGTCATATATGAGTGTGGGTGTCATATCATCATCTAAAGTAAACTAGGAATTTGTATCAAAATTATGCACATATGGTAACTCAAAATTTACCACAAGGGGTAACTATGATATGGGAGTCTCATCAACTATAGTAGTAGAATATGGTGGTGTTGTGAGACTATCTGTAACTAATGGAGTAACTATGATGGCCTAAGGAGCTATATCTATAAAATCAACTGGGACTATTAGAACTATTGTTGGTGATTATTTAATTGTAATAGGTGTAAGAATTGTGACTACTAGAGTAGCTAGAACATTTGAAGCTATTATAACTGGTTGAGTATCCAGAGCTAAGGAAATAATTGTAAGTGGAAGAGTGTGAGATGTGCTAGTCTCTCCTACCTCATATGTATGTATCTGGTCAAGAAAAATGTGATGAGGTGATGCTTAAACTTTTATATAAGGTATCCTATCTATTGAAATAGTCAAAGATGACTCTATAATTCTATAACATCTAAATGGTTGGTTATCTATTGGGCATGTGTATAGGTATCCTTTAAGGATAAACTTAACACATCGATGAAGAGTAGAAGGAACTACCCCCATAGTATGTATCCAAGGTCATCCAAGTAAAAGGTTATAATGAAGATGATGTGACATGACCTAGAACTGTGTAGAGAGGGTTTTGGGCCCTACCATGATATCCAAAGTAATAGTTCCTAATGTTTATCATGGTATATCATCAAACCCTCTAATGTTCTTATATGAATTTTGCATGGATGACATATCTATGCCAGTGGTTTGTAAAAATGTAATATTACATATATTGAGTTTGAAACCACTATCAACAAGAACTCTCTTAACTACACTAGTTTAGACTTAAGCTTATATGAATAGTGGTAGATTTTTATCAATAACTATCTAAGAAGGCATGTCCTCATGATCAAAATAAATAACATCTTCAATAGTTTTTAATGTGATGACCAATGATTCAAAATAAGAAGGCTCTAAATCCATGGGCATATAAGTTTGAGTGAGTGTCTGATAAAGAATGTCCTTGAACACATTTACTTTTTGGAGCAGTTCTAACATGGAAATATTAACTGGTGTGTTTCTAAACTAATCAACAATATCATATACCCTATGTGGATCTACCTGTGTATGTGGTTTAGGCCTAGGATGGGAAGGAATAGGAGGGTGGCAAGGTTCCTAACTAGGTGGGGGAGGCATGGTGGCACATTGAGTAATAACTCTAACTGCATTATATACTAGCTATATAGGTCTAGTAGTAGCTATGGGAGGAGAGTGAAGATAATCAATAAGTCAAGGTGGTGGAGGGATAAATGATATCAATTGGGATCTCTAGTGATGGGTAGTGACTTAGGAAAGAGTAAAATGGAGCATGCAACATGACTCAACATGGGATAGAGGCTCTAAATAAGGTGTGGTAAGAGGTATCTTAACATGTTTAGCAATGAATTTCTTAATATCATCCTGTATTATAAAAAGGAAGCATGAAAGGGAAAGAGTGAAGATTTGAATTAACATATAGTAAACTTCATCATTCATATA